>VZRJ01004794.1:374705-410333 GCA_013397565.1 Ptilonorhynchus violaceus | reverse complement strand
GCCGCCGGAGCCGCCGCCCGCTCCCGGCCCGGCCCCGGCTCCGGCCCCGGCCGCCTCCTGCAATGTCGCAGAATTTATTTACAATAAAGATTTGGAAAACGATGGGGCTCCGCTTCTCGCCCACGCGGGGATGGGGAAGCACGGGGACAGGGCAGCGGGAGCCTCCCCAGATTTCGTCCGTGAGGATGCTCCAGTCCTTGGATCGCTCCAGCTCATCCCACTGACGTGTTCCCCATGTCCCACAGTCCACCCTGGCCCGTCCCTCACGATTTCTGTATCTCAGTCAGGAGTCCCACCCACCCTGTCTCCCAGTATAGAGACGTTGGCACGCGGTGAGTGTCACCAAGCTCGCTCTCTCTCAGCTTTTGCCCGGCTGGGAACCCTGTCCCACTGTGGGGACACGTGGCTGCTCCCTGTCCCACCACGGGGATGCTCAGTCCCTGTGCGAGGACACTGCTCCATCCCTGTCCCACCACGGGGACACTGCTCCATCCCTGTCCCACCACGGGGACACTGCTCCATCCATGTCCTACCACGGGCACCCGTCCCTGTCCCAGCACAGGGACACTGCTCCATCCCAAGGACACCCTCAGCCGAGTGAGCACCGTGCAGGGTCCTGGCAAGCCCTGGCAGAAGGGGACTGAGGGACCGGACCACAACTCCCAGAAGGACCCACGAGGACGGAGCATCTTCCCATGGAGCCAGCCCGGGCGATGCTCAGCCGGGGCAGGGCCTCAAAGCTCAGCACAGTCGGACAGACCGGCACGGCCGGACTCCCCTGGACAGCCGGACACGCTGGGACAGCCGGACACCCAGGGATAGCGGGACTCCCAGGGACAGCCGGACTCCCTGGCACAAGGCGCGGGTTGCTCGAAGGCTCCCGGCACAGCCATTCCCCGCACACCGACCAGGAGAGGGCTCTCTCAGCACGGCCCATCCGCGCCGGGCGCGCAGGAGATGCTGCGACGTCCCCAGGATGCTCCAGGGCCACGCGTGTCCCCGCGGTCCCAGCCCCGCGCGGACACAGGCACAGGATGGGGGGTGCAGCGCACCCCCCCTGTTCGGGGTCCTTTGCTGGTCAGAGGGGTCACCACACGAGCACCGCTCCCCTGGTGGACCCCTCCTGTGCTCGCCGGGGACAAGGGGCAGGATGCGGGACAATTCCTGCAGTGACCAACCCCCCGGAGCCCCCAGTCATGGGGCTAGAGGTGCCCCCTCGCCCTGTGGAGCCCTGAAGGGACCCGCTCTGGTGTCCCCTCTGCGTGCCAGGAGAACACACCAGATCCAGCTCCCTGTGGGGAGATGCTGAGCTCGGGGCCTGAGCTCCAAACTGGGGTGCCCTGAGCACCTCGGGGTGCTGCCTCCATCGGGGGGACACCCAGCACCGGGCGGGGGCCTCTCTCTGGCTCCAGCCGATCTTATTAAAGCGATCACCATCGTCCTCTTGCTCTGTCCCCCATGGCTGCAGCCTCGCAGGGGCGAGGGGTGAGGAAGAGGCTGGAGGTGCCTCTGGCTGTGGCAGTGAGCACGGGGCAAGCAGAGGCTCAGCACCAGGACCCCCTCACTGCCCCCTGTCCACAGTGCCCTCCCTGGCCAGGGCAGGGCTGGGAGCAAACGGGGCTGTTTCCCCCCCGCTGTCGCTGCAGGGGCATCTCTGCCCCCCGTGAGGGGTTTGGTGCAGTTTTGCTCCATCCACGGTGGAGCTGCACCAGAGCACGGAGCTATTTTGGGCTGGTGTCGAGATACCAGCGCGATGAGTGAGTCAGAAATATTCCAGATGCTCTGCCTGCTTCTGAATCTTGAGTTATTCCAAATCTTCAGGGTCAGGAGGGCAAAAAACATGATTTAAAGTGGGCCCAGCTGCGCCTGCTGCCCTGCAGGGTCACACAGCACCCACAGCACTTGATCAGGGCAGGGTCCTTGTGCCAGGGGCCGGGGCACAAGGACACCACGACGTGTTGGATGTGCCTGGCACGAGGGAGATGCTCCTTGGCCAACTGCCCAGGAACACCAAAGCTGCAGGAGGCAGCAGGTCCAGCGCCCGGAGACGCCCAACACCCCTGCCTGTCCCTTCTCTCCATCACAAACTGCTCCAGCTCCTCTCCAGCTCCCCCCATCACATCATCCAGCTGCTCCAGGCACCGAGCACTCCTGCCTGTCCTCAAGCTGCTTCCTCACTGGTTCTGTCAGGGACCAGTCGCTGTGCTCAGCTCTGATCCCCACTCCTCACCCAGTGCTTTGGCTGCACTTGCCAAGGATCAACCACGGCAACCCATGGGAGAAGCCAGAGTCTCCTGTCTCCATGATGGGTGCCACAATCACAGAGTCATGGAATTGTTTGGTTGGAAAAGCCCTCTAAGATCATCAAGTCCAACCATTCCCCCAGCACTGCCAAGGCCACCACTGATCCTTGTCCCCAAGCGCCACATCCACAGGTTTTTAAACCCCTCCAGGGACAGTGATTCTACCACGGCCCCGGGCAGCCTCTTCCAATGCCTGACCACCCTTTCCATGAATAAATTTTACCAATATCCAACCTAAACCTCCCCTGGTGCAACTTGAGGCTGTTTCCTCTTGTCCTGTCCCTTGTTCCTTGGGAACAGAGCCCTGGCTGCCCTCTCCTGTCAGGAGTTGTGGAGAGCCAGAAGGTCCCCCCTGAGCCTCCTTTTCTCCAGGCTGAGCCCCCCCAGCTCCCTTGGCCACTCCTCATCATAGTCCTGCTCCAGACCCTTCACTTAAGGGAAAAAAATCCAAACAAATCGCTCATTATTAGTAAACCCAAAGAAAGAACCCAACGCCTCCCCCGCGCTGTGTCTGCGCCATTGCATAATGGGAAACCCTCGAACCTAAAATATCCCCGCTCCTCTGGTTGCTGAAGCTGATGATCGACCATCTGGCTGCGATTTTCCAACTCTGATCTAACGAGGCAGACGCTGCTCATGGGGTGAGCGCAAGGACGAAAGCCCTCGAGGACTCCCCAGCAAGGTGGTCGTGGCTGGGGGGGTGAGGGGGCTCCACGCGAGCAGCAGCTCGTGAGAGCAGAGGGAGGGTCAGGCTGCCCCCTCATCACAGAGCTGGGGTGTTTGGGGCACCTTTGGGAGCAGAGGGACACATCAGGTGGTCAGGAGGCCACGTGGAGTGATGGGGAAACGTCTCTTGAAGGGAGTGATCCATGGGGGTACATCCCAGCTCCATGGGGATACCTCACAGGTGAGGGAAATAACACCCAAAAAGCAGTTTCACAACCATGTCCTGATTTCCCACGCGAAGAAAAGAAGAACCTGAAATGAACTCTGACCAAAAACCAGAACACTGAGTTTCCAGCTGGGAAACCCTCCCAGGGCTGACACCTGCCAGGTGCAGAAGCTGCCCCTTGGTCACAGCACTGCGATCACACACCCACATCTTGAGTAACAGGTGCTTCCTACCCCGGGAATGATGCTGGAAAACAGCGGGACCTCATCCAGCTGTGCCACCTCTGTTCCTGGAGAGAAGAGGAGAGGAGAGGAGAGGAGAGGAGAGGACTCACTCTGCCTGTTTCCCAAAGTCCCCAGCACACGGTGTGGCCTGCGATGGAGCATCCTCTCCAAGCCGTGCCTCTCCAAGCTGAGGTTTTTGTCTGATACAGCGAAATTTTAGGGAAATTGACGGTGTTGTCACCATGGAGAAACTCTGCAGGAGGAGTACGCACACCTCAGGTGGAAGCAGATCCCAGCTCCGTCTCGCCCACGATGGGAATTTTGCTGTTTAGGCTCCAGCTGGAAACAAGAAACAAACCCGTGCACAGAAAAGAGGCCGTCTGGGGAAAGAGGCTCTTGGCTCCACAGGCCTTACACGGAGCTGTCATTCCACAGGGCATTCCAGAAACCAGGCATGGGGGAAGGGGAGAGCCAGAGCATCCAGCTGCCAAGGTTCCACCACAGTGGAGGTGCCTCCAGCTCCAGGTGGACCAGGAGGAGCCAGGGAGGCTGAACCGGAACGGATTAGGACAATGGTCAGGAATTTTAGCAAGTGCTTGTGGCAGCTTGGCAAACAGAACAGGTCGTGGTGTCTGCATTGACCTCCTGGGCTTCTCCCTGCTGGTTGTGCTGCTGAGCAATTCAGGCTGCTCAGAGAATCAGAAGATTAAGACCATCTGAAAAACCATCTCATTCCAGCCTGCTGCCATGGATAGGGACACATTCCACAATCCCAGGTTGCTGCAAGCCCCGTCCAACCTGGCCTTGGACACTTCCAGGGATGGGGCAGCCACAGCTTCTCTGGGCAACCTGTGCCAGGGCCCCACCACCCTCATAATAAAAAACTTCTTTCTCAAATTTAATCTAAATCCACCCTCCTTCAGTATAAAACCCTCACCCCTCATCCTATCACAACAGGCACCACTAAAAAGCTTGTCCCCATCCTCTTACGGGCCCCCTTAAGCGCTGGCACTCCTGTGGTAACACACCCAGTGTCACCCGGTGCTCAAAGCATCTGCATGGGAAAGCCAGGAAAAGCCAGGATTGTTTGTCTTTTAGGTAAAAGATATCAGAGCTGAAACCTTTTGCTGACCAGTTTGAGTCACCACTGACTTGATTTCTATCAGCAGTGAGGATCCCTCAACAGTAGAGAAAAAGAACATGAGCTGAAACTCAGGCTTCCCAACGCTGCCCACAAAACAGACTCACATCAACCCCAAAATCACTTTTAAAAATTCTTAGAGGCTTAAGGAGTTAAGGGGGAGGGGCTGGCCAGGGGCAGCTGCCCTGGGCCCAGCACGGGGGCACTGGAGCTGCAGTGTCCCCCCCTCCAAGAGCACTGAACACTCAGTGTGGGGGGGAAAGAGAAAAGGGAAGAGGAGCTGAGCCCCGAGGTCAGCTCGGCGACTGAAGCAGAGGCAAGAACAGCCCCGGGGCACCGGGGACACCAGTGGGTGTCCCAATGGGAATGCGACAGAGCCACTGCGGCCGGACACACGCTGGGGACGAGAGCGGCCGAGCCAGTGCCCGTGGGAGGCCGTGGGCTGGAGAGGGGTCAGAGCGCAGATGACCAGGGGAAGGGGAGGATTTTCACCAGTCGGTGGCCCGAAAACGGGACTGAAGGCTCTGCTGCCCTTTAACTCCGGCTGCGCGGCCGCCGGCTCCGCAGGGAGGGCGCAAATATCCCGGGGAAAACGGGGGAAACCCAATTCCCGGAGTCTGCTACGGCTAGACCGAACAACAACATTTCCCAATGCCCTTTATGGAGCGATCTCCCGCCGCCAGGCCCTGCCCGCATCCCTTGTAGGGCTTTTCCAGCTCACAGCCCGTGTCATTCCGGGCTCCGCGTTAACCCCCGCGCGGCCGCGGCGGAGCCGGCGTGACCCGCACCCGCTCGCTCGGCCGGGAGAGCCGCAGCCTCTCGCACGGTTCAAACCCAGGGCGCCGCAGCTCCCTGGAGTCCCAGGGGGCCCTGGGATCCCGGTTTCACCCTGGCAGCGCAGTCAGCCGAGCTCCCGCTCCCCCCGGAGGGGCATCACCCGCCCGTGCCCTGGCAGCGGCCCTCGGCCGAAGGCAGGGGCCAGGGAGCAGAGGTGGCCGAGTTAAACCGGCGGCTGACAAAGGGAAGGTTTGTTTGCCCATTTCCTGAGTTCTTCTTCCTAGTCCTTAAGAATTTAAATTAGTCACCAGAAACGAGCAGTTTGCTAAATTAGGTTCGAGGTCTCCCGAGGTCCTGGCTCTCCTCTCCAGGACACCGGCGGTGCCGCAGCCTCCAGGTCGGAGAAGTTTATGTAACTCTCTCCTCACCCTACGCTGGCTACAGCTCCTTCTCTGGGATCCCCTTTCTTCACAAGCATCTTCCCCTCCCCTCACTGGACATCAAAATACACAAAATGGCTAAATTTGACCATTGCAGAGCATCCTAACATTTTTCGTTAAAAACCCACCAGGCTCTTTATGCTGCTCCATCCGGCTGGTCAGCAAGGGAGGGCAAGAGGGGAAAAGAAACCAGTTTTCAGAGCCAATGTTTAAACCAGGATTTCATTTCACAGAATCACAGAATCATTGAGGTTGGAAAAGACGTCTGAGACAATCAACTTTGGATCACCACATTGCCAACCAGACCAGAGCACTGAGTGCTACATCCAGTCCTTAAATCACTCCCTCCTGAGCTCATCCCCTCCTAGGACAGCCCAGCCATGGACTGTCCCCCTTCCCCTGTGCACAGGGGACAAATCCCCAGGGACAGTGTGATCTCATGGACACACTGCCAAAGGAAACTTTGGGGCACTTTGAATTTTCCTGGAAACCCCACATTCTGGGTGAACCAAGGGATAAGGCCCTTCTGCTTGCTCTGTCTCACCACAGACTTCTATCACTTAGAGGTGGTTATTTTATACCTGCAGAGCACCACGGTCCCAGCCCGCCCAGCAGCATCCAGGTGCTCCTGGCAGCATCCAGGTTATCCCTGCATTGGGGTGGGGACATGGCTTGGCATCACCAGGTCAGGTGGTCCCACTCACCCTCTGCTCCTCTCTCTGTACCTCTCTCCCCTTGTTTCACTTAATAAACTCATTTTCTATGAGTAATACAGAAGTTTCCTGCCACTGCCAGGCTCCCATCCGTGTGTCCCGAGGTGCCATCCCCTGGCAGGCGGCAGCTGCCCGGCCCTGCTCCCAAAGTCCTCACTCACACCTATTCTTACCCATCTGCAGCAGCAGCACTCCTGGTCAGCACCTTTCCCTGGCACTGGAAGGGTCCCAAACTTCCCATTAACTCACAGGACGACAGCAGCACCTGCAGGAGAGATGGAGATTGTTATATTATATATATTATATAGATATAAGATATATAATATCATGAAAATCAGAGTCGTTTGGCTTGGCAAGGACCTTTTTAGAGCTCATCCAGTGCCACCCCTGCCATGGGCAGGGACACCTTCCACTAGCCCAGGTTGCTCCAAGGCCCATCCAACCTGGCCTTGGACACTTCCAGGGATGGGGCAGCCACAGCTGCTCTGGGCAACCTGTGCCAGGGCCTCACCACCCCCACAGGCAAAAATTTCTTCCCAATATCTCATCTAACCCTGCCCTGTGTCAGTGGGAAGCCATTCCCCCTTGTCCTATCACTCCAGGCCCTTCTCACAAGGGCAGAGTGTAACCAAAGCCATTGTCCATACAGAACCAGCTTTTGTAAAAGTTTGCTGATCATGGATTTCCAGGTGATTTCCATTTTATGAAGAAAGTTATGAAAAGCCTGGCAAATATTCATAAATGGGAATATTGATTTTATAGGGATAAGAAATACTCAGAGGTGAAAATAAAAGAAGTAAATTCCTTCAGTCATGATATGTCTTGAAATGAGGGCAAGACAAGAGCTGAGGAGCCAACCAGGTGCTTCCCAACACTCCCAGCAGAGCCAAACCCCACCACTGCTTGTTTGCTGGCCAAGGGAATCTCATTCATCGGCAGGGCCTGGGATCCTGACTGCCGTGGGAACCCTGAGAGGAACCTCCTGGCCAAGCACACTTCAGACAACACCCAGGTGGGCATCGCTGCACCCCAGAGCCTCACCCGCCTGTGCCGGGGCTCCAGCGGGAATGTGGGTTCTCAGCTCCTGCTCCTGCTCAGCCACACTCCGCCCCACAGAGGGAATCCAGGCTGGAGTCACGGCTCAGGCACTGGAGCAGGGCCCGGTGTGGCCATCCCAGGCTCCATGTAGATGCAGCCACAGGGGCCGTGGTTCTGCTCCCAGGGTTCACGTCCTCTGCCACCGGAACGTCCTGTTCAATCAAAATAAAAGGGAAGAGGACAGCAAAACCTGGGCTGCACAGAAATGGCTCCCTAGCCCTGATGAGTGCTGATCAGATGCCTTTAAATCCCCCTTCCAAGGCACTTTCCCCAGCCATCAACATGGAATTTACACAACAGCGATAATGTCACGCTGCAGAAAACAAAATGTCATTTCCCCAGCAATGATGAACTGGTATTTGGAGCCTCCTCTGATACAGAGGGAAGGAATGGAAATTTCCCTGGGAGCAGAAGCCCCCGAGCTCCTTCCCCTGCTGCTGCAGAGGGTGGATTATGTCGAGCTATGGCATTAACAGAACATCATTTAACTCCTGCAAACGGATCTGTCCTTCAGGAACTGTTTCACAGTAACTGAGCAGAGCACGTCCCATTCACAGGGATCAGGCACTGAGCACGTCTCAATGAACAGCTCCTTTGGATGGAACCTCAGAGCCAGCAAACTGTGTGCCTGGGACCAGGAATTCTTGAATTATTAACAAAGCAAGCTACAAGAATGTAACATACTTCCACACAAGTAGTTGTGACAAAACTGTAGCAGAACTACAGGTAGGAGCACTTGATGTTAACAATATTTAACACCCAACCCATGCTTCCAAAGGGAAAAATCACTCTGCAGAGAGGATCTCATTTATGCTGGCAATACCCTCATCCTCACTTCACAGCAGAGGAGAAGGAGGTGGAGCTGTCGGCGGGCACCCAGTGCCTCCGCTGGGATCACGTCTAGACGTGTGGTGCTGGGAGAGGTCCTCAGGCACCCGAGGCATCCGCCCGGGGCTGGCAGATGTGACAGGGGACCCCTGGGAGCTGCTCCGCTCCCTCTCTGCTCCCTCCTGGAGCGGCAGCTGGAGGCCACGCGAACACCCAGGGGCACCTCCGGCAGCTCCGCACATCTGCCCGCGGCGGCTGAGCCGAGCCCGCGTGTGAGCCCAGCTTTGACCTCTGGTTTTACTGCTCCCGAGCACAGGATCACACACAGGATCACAGGATGGCTTCTACCAGGCCACTGCCCCACAAACGTGTCACAAGGGCAGAGTGCTGGGACCGCACCCACTGTTTAAGCAGTGGTTAAAAGCATTTCAGACCTTCTCGCTGTGAATTTGGTGTTCAGCAGAGGCTTCTGTGCCTAAAAACACCAGAGCTGGGGGCCTGTGGCTGCCTGCATGGAATCACACAGGGATAACCACACGTTTAAAGATAGCAGGGAGGTTAAGGGACTGGGAACAGCAGGAGCCCAGATCCTGGTTGTCCCTGCACCTGAATCTGGGCTGATGCAGGAGGAGCCCGGATCCTGGTTATCCCTGCACTGGAACCTGTGCTGATGTAGGAAGAGCTCAGATCCTGGTTATCCCTGCACTGGAACCTGTGCTGATGTAGGAAGAGCTCAGATCCTGGTTATCCCTGCACTGGAACCTGTGCTGATGTAGGAAGAGCTCAGATCCTGGTTATCCCTGCACTGGAACCTGTGCTGATGCAGGAAGAGCTCAGATCCTGGTTATCCCTGCACTGGAACCTGTGCTGATGCAGCAAGAGCAAGGTCCCAGTTATCCCTGAACCTGTGGCGTGGCTCAGGATGGTGTTGCCATTCCCAGGCACGGAGCTGACAAAGGCATTCCCTGTCCCGTGCTTTTCTCCCAAGCTGTGGAGTCTGTGGGCTGCTGGGGTGCCCTGGCAGTGCAGAAAACACAGAGTTATTAGTGCTGGAGCTGGCCTGGGTGGCCGTCACCTCTCCTGCCCAGGGCTCGGGAGCAGGGCAGCACCGCGGCCGCTTTCCTCCCTCCGGACAAACAGCCCTTGTTCCAAGCGCCCGGAACAGAGCCCGGCTCCCTCCCGGCTCCCTGCCGGCTGCACGCAGGGCGAACACTCCGCGCTCCTTCCGCAGCNGAGCCGCGGCTCAACTGGGGCAGCAAATCCGGCACAGTTCACTGGGCACTGCCCGCCTGCTCATCCATATGCATAAATGCAGATTTCCCTCTTTGCCACCCTTTCCGAGGTCTGACTTCCCAACTTGGGTGGGTTTTCCCTTTTTTAATGCGATTGTTCTCGTCCATGCAGAGCAATTCCCATGCAAAAGGTACAGGTAGTTTTGAGCCGACTCTTTATTGACCTAAACAAGGTCAAACATATAAAAATTCCAAATCGTGGCTCTAAGACAAATCATTAAATATCCCTCTCCCTCCCTCCTGTATTCTATTGATGGAAAGAAAGAAGCCATCTCACTCAGACTGGAATAATCCACTGGATTTAATAGATCTTTTTTTTTTTTTTTCCAAACCCAGAGAATGTTACCACAAATCCAAGTTCCATCCAGTATTTTTTGTCCCAAAGGCTCTCCTGGATGTTTATTTTGGAATGGTCTACATTAAGCCAAAGCAAGAGCATTTTAAAGCAATGCAGGTATTGTTTCTTCAAAAGCAAAAACCAAGTTTGATGATCTGAAACCAACCACAGCCTCAGCCAGAACAGAGCTGGGACAGACCCTGCGATCAGCAACGCACACTCAGCTTCAACCAAAACGTGCACTTTACACACAATGGATGTGAAAAAAAGAGCAGCAACAGAAACAGCTCCATTACTTGGCATTTTCGGAATGAATCCAGCTCTGGGACTGGAATATTGTGGACACTCTGCTCACTAACAGGGATTTGCTGGGTGGGCAGAAGCTCACAGGATGCTCCAAGGCAGCAGCTTCACACATGTGATGGTTCCGATCATTAACTGGGAAATAACACAAAAACGGGGAGCAGCAGGCAGGAACCTGTTTTATTTAAAGTCATTGACAGGAATTTGCTGCAATTTGGGAAGAGAGCGGCGAGGGGAAGGATTTTCCTTGCTTTCACTGGTTGAAAGGCTGTTCCCAAAGCACCACACGGGGCTAAACATCACCCATTTGGGACACTGAACAGAGCAACCCCAGTGCTGGGGGTGGTGAGTGGACTGCAGCCACCATCCCTGTTTATCTCCAGGCTCCAAATGTCTCTCCCTCATCCTTTCAGACACATTTTCCACCCAGCTTCCCCAACACACTCTCAGCTCGCTCTGGCAGAGCCTCTGCCCATCACCTCAGTGACTCTCTTCAGGCCACTGTTTAATTAGAGGAGCAAGTCCTAATGAACTGCCATCGGACCACACAGCCAGTCCCAGCTCACCGGGCCATCCCTGCCCACATCCACTTGCTACACACGTCCCGGGTCACTTACACTTCCTTAGAGACACCACCCTGGCACTTCTCTGCCTGCTCCCCGGAGCAGCCAGGGGTCAGTGCCAAAGGCCAGGGGGGCAATTCCCTTCCCAGAGTCTCCACAGCTCCAGAGGGGCTCACACGGGGGCTCTCCGGGTTGCTCAGGGACAGTCTGGACCCACGCCTGGCCTGCCCGGTGTCCCAGAGGGAAAACAGACCAAAACAACTCAGCACAACATCTCTCTGCAGCAAGTGCTCAGGCAGAGGGGAACAGCAAGGACATGCTCAGTCCCCTCGGTGTGAATTTAATGTAGAGGCTGCACACGGATGTTCTGAGGGACAGGGATAGGTCAGGGATTTATCTGTGTCCTCCATGGAGCCTCACTCCTCCCAGGCTGCCCAGAGAAGCTGCGGCTGCCCCATCCCTGTAAGTGTCCAAGGCCAGGTTGGATGAGGCTTGGAGCACCCTGGGATAGTGGAAGGTGTCCCTGCCCGTGGCAGGGGGTGGAACTGGGTGGTCTTTAAGGTCCCTTCACACCCAAACCATTGTGGGATTCCATCATTCTATGAGTCCTGATCCTGATCTGGCTCTGACGAGGGACTGAGGACTGAGGTAGCCTCAAAACAGAACAATCCTGCTTGAAACAGGCCCACAAAATATATTAAAATGCATGAAAACCTGAAAAAAAAAAAAGGGAGCAGAGCAAGGTCTCGAATCCATTATAAATAGTAGCAGAAAGCACAGACATTTATCAGCCTCTCTCCAAGACGAGCCGGCTCCTTGCCAGAAAGACAGAGCCAAAGGCATCAGTCCCACACCCCCCTTCTGCTAATTGTAAATTCAAGTTTAATGCCAAAACCACAGAATGCCAGATCGGACTGGTCTCTCAAGTAGAAAGCTAAATTATACATATTGCTCCGTCCGAGCTGAATTCCTGGGACAGAACGGAAGGAAGAGGGGTCTGGAATAAGGCAGGATCATTGATATTCGGAGAGGGCTCTGCGAAACCCTCCCAGACAGCTCGTGTGTGCCGGCTGCCGGAGAGGGAGGTTATTCCAGAGAGACACAGAGTTACCATGGCTCCATCTGACCGGATGAGTTTGGAAAGGACAGGAATCCTCCCCAAAAGGTACCACTGCCTGTCCTTGGGCACAGGGTGTTACACAACAACAGGCCTCACAGACTTCTCTTCCCAGAAGCACATGGAGTTACTGAATCCAGTAATTTCTATTTAGGTTTTTTGCAGGAGTTTGCAGATGTTTTGCAGGAGTTTGAAGTGTCTCCTCCCTCCTGTTGCACAAAGTGTGCAGGAAGGCCTGAGCCCTCTCTGCCCCACGACTGGCACTCCTGCTCTCAACAAACACCCCCATTTTTCCTGTAAGTCATTTTCCACAGGGAGAAAAAGCCTGTAGGACACAGAAGCTTATGGGATGACACCTCCAGTTTGCAAGCAGCACATCAATTTAGTAAAGGACAGAGTCAGGAGCACCATTAACAGACGTTTCCCAAATCTTTCCCTGCTCAGTGATTTGCACCCGTGGGCACTCCCCCTGTGAACGTTCAAGGCACTTTGGAAACACAGCATAGAAAAGTTTTATAAAAAGTTTTACTTGGAAAACGAGGAAGAACAATGACATAACTGCAGACAACAATAATAAAATTAACAAAATGCTAATGGCTACCCATTGCTTTGTCCTTGTTGATATAAAAAGTGTAACATCAGATCCAGTGTACAAATACAAAAAAAATTGTGCATAATAAATGTACTATAATACTGTACATACAGCATAAACCGTTCAATGAGAATGAATTAAATATACCTATTTGTCTCCTGACTTGGAAGACAAAAGAATAAAGTTCTATAGTCCTAGAGTCAGTGTATAAACCCTTTCCAGGGGCTGAATCACGAGCCAACGGTATCCCTGAAAATAAGCAGAGTCAAATATTCCCTTAATGGAAGCCATTATTCACGGGGCTGCTGGTAGTGATAAACTAGGAGAAAAAAACCACAACGTATCAACTGAGCCAACGTTAAATCCAGACCGAATTCTTCCCATCTCCTGACTTGCTACTGGCACTGCTTTTGTTCGAGCCCGCTTTGGATTTCTTCCCTCTGGAACTGCCGGGGTTGTTTTGGTTGTTGTAAGCCTGGATGGCGAGGTCCAGGCGGTCCTGAGCCACTTTAATTTCCCTCTGCAGCATCTCCAGGTCGGCGGGAATGTTTCCTTCGTTGCTGCCGTACTGCTGTTCCTGAGCTATGTTGGCTTTGTTCTGCTTGTAGGCCATCTTGGCGTTGGACAGCTCCGTGCACTGCATCTGCTCCGGCTTCAGCGCGATGTTGTAGCCCGGGGGAGCCGACGGAGTGTTCCAGGTGAAAGGGTAGTTAAAGGTCCCAGAGTCAACCAGCTCCTTCTTCTTGGCGTTCAGCGTGTCCCGGATGGTGCCGAACCCCAAGTGGAGCATCTCCCAGACATTCAGCAGCAGACACATGCAGCTCACCCCGTACATTATCAGCAGGAAAATGGTCTTTTCGGTCGGCCTGGAAATGAAACAGTCGACGTTGTGCGGGCACGGCTTCCTGCTGCACACGAACACGGGGCTCACCTGGAAGCCGTACAGGAAGTACTGCCCCACCAGGAAGCCAACCTCAAACAGGGCCCTGGCCAGGAGCTGCAGGACGTAAATCCTCATGAGCCCGTCCTCCCGGATCTGCCGCCGGCCGTCGTGCTTGGCTTTGGCAGGGCTCTGCTTCTCTTTGCTCTCCCGGACGCTCTCCACCTCTATCTCTGGGTACATCATCGGGTCTTCCTCGTGGTCACCCTCCGCTTCCTCCAAGCCCCGGTGCTGCTTCCAGCGGATGGGCAGGCTCCTCCTTCTGGCTCTCCTGCTGGCTTCGCTGTGTTCCACCATGCGGGTGATTTTATGGATGGCGTAGCCTAAATACAGCACTGAGGGAGTGGCCACGAGAATGATCTGGAACACCCAGAACCTGACGTGCGAGAGGGGGGCGAAGGAGTCGTAGCAGACGTTCTCGCAGCCAGGCTGCTCCGTGTTGCACACAAACTTGCTTTGTTCGTCGTAATAAATGGATTCTCCTCCCACAGCAATTAGGACAATCCGAAACACAATCAACACTGTCAGCCAGATTTTGCCAACAAAGGTTGAGTGGTTCTGGATCTCCTCTAACAGGCGGGTCAGAAAACTCCAACTCATGGTGGTCAAATGAGTTTATCTAAAAAACAAACAAAACCCCCAAATATTTATGAGTTTATCAGCTCCAGCCTAAACGGTGCAAACTCAACCAACAGAGTCCAAAAACTCCAGACTTTTACACCCAATACCCATCCACGTCTGTGACATCACCTGCTATCGGGATCCAGCTGCCAGAGTTTGCTTGAAGATCCTACGTCTCCTCCGCAGGCTTTTGAAGAGTCTGCTTTAAGAAAAAGCAGCAGTTTAGTGCCATTTCACAAAAAAATGTGTTCCCAAAGCTACTCCCCAGCCCAAGAGACAGACACGGCTGCTCTGTGTGTCACAGGCTGATAAAAACATTTAGATTGGAGGCTGAAGGCTCCAAAACAAGTGGATGGGAAGACAAGTGCCCATGAGATTTTCGGGTGCTGTTGGCCATGTCCCACCACTGACAAGGGGATTTATTTTAACTTGTTACAGCCTGGGCTGGTGGTCTCAGCCTCAACCACAGCCCACAGGAGACACTGTTGTGTCCAAGGGCACTGCCAGTCCTGATTCAAGAAGGGATGGCCCAGCTCACACCTGAGAACAACTGGTCACCTGTGATGCAAAGGCAGGACAAGCTGGTGACCTGAGCAGTGTCACCGTGCAGGGCCAGCCCAGGACTCCTTCTAACCGATGCTCCAAATATTTTGTGGATGGATTTGGCTTCAGTCCCTCTGCGAGGCTGAAAACCTTCCTCCCACATTCAGAAAAGATTTCAGGGTGGATTTTGTAGTGAAAAGTAACTTGTCAAAACTCTTAGAAGAGCTACTCCACAGAAATGAATGGTGGGTGAGGGGAGAAGTGACAGTGCTGGCAGGAGCCGGGCGAGAGCCGGAACTGCCGGGACTGGCCACGCTCCCGAGCGGGGCTGGCACAGCGTCCACGCTGCCACAGGCAACTGTGCCAAATTCCAATGCCTCTGGATTCCAGGTTGCCCAGAGAAGCTGTGGCTGCCCCATCCTTGAAAGCATCCAAGGCCAGGTTGGATGGGGCTTGGAGAAACCTGGTCTGGCAGAAGATCCTGGCCGTGGCAGGGTGTCGGAACTGGGTGAGCTTTAAGGTCCTTTCCAACCCAAACCATCTTGTGATTCCATGAGAAATTTGTAATCTTAACAGTAAAAAACCCCATCCTTGGAAACTCCTGTCTGGCAACACTGTGGACAAAATCCAGCAACATTCCACACCCTCCTGGAGCTTCAAGGAGAGAAACTGGTAAAACACAGGAAGAACTGTTGGGCATTGTTAGAGCACAGGGGATGAGGCATCTTTCAGACCTTTGATGATGTCAAATATCAGTTTGTCAAATATCATTAACAGAAATTTTTACATCAGAACCACATTTGGTGACAGATCCTAAACCCAGAACTGGACACTCCGGCACTTTGATCTCAAAAGGGATTTATTCTTAACCTGGAAAAATCCAGGATAATGGAAGAAAACTAGCACTAGGAACTGTTCAACTTCTTCCATGTAACTACAGAGTTGTTCACAGCCAAAATAATAAAATTTGAGGGGATGCAAACAATGCAGAATTAAAAGGATATAAATGTAATCCCCCTCTGGTGGAATTCAGTGTTTCACTGAGAAGCAAACAGCAGGGACATGGTGTGAACAGGCTGTGCAGGACATTTGATTTATCACAGTGGGAGAAAAAAATAGCGCAGGAGAGTATTAAAAAAGACCATTTTAAGTGGATCAAAAGTAACAAAGGTCTTGACAAATGATTCCCACATTAGATCCAAGATCAGTTCTATAATTACAGCAGTTCTGCAAATCCCTGGCATTCAGGCTGGATCTTCCCAGGCTTGTCTGGGAAGTGGCTGCTGGCAAAATGGGCACATGGGACATGAGTTTGCAGGCTGAGAACTGGAGATGAGAGTTACCAGTGATACAGAAAAACATGGATTGCTGGAGAGGCTGAGACCCCTGGAACAGCCCCACTGTTTGAACCACACTCAGTGCAGCTCAGGACCAGCAGGGCAGGGTTTTGTAGCAGAGGGAGAGGTTTCTGTGGATGTCAGTTAACAGGGAAGGGAGGGAGGCTCCTGAAGGATCAGGGTCTCAAGGAGAGCTGGTGATAGGGTGGAGGTGATGGATGTGACCCCTGGCTGTGTCACCTGCAATCAGGAGCCAGGAGGGTGATCTTACCTCCTTGTTAGCGAGACAGCCCGGGGTGCCTGCGGCTGCATCCTTCAGCAGTTGCTCCAACATCAGAGAGCAGGTACAAGAGGCTCAAAACCAGCTGAGGGACAGGGAAGATGCCTAAAAGTGAGTGATTTAGACAAATCAATTTGTTTAGTTGGGAAACAGGAGGGAAATGAAGGTGCATCTCAATAGCAACGTGTCAGGATCATGATGTGTCACCAAAATTACCAATTAAGACAAAAATCCCCAGCCTTCGCTCAGGTGGACAGGCCACCTGCTCTTAGCCCTGGAAAAGGACATGTTTAAATGAGATGTGTTCCATAGATAGCAGCTATTAGAGGTGCATGTAATCCTCCCAAGGTTTCCATCTGAGCTCTTTGTCAACACAACCCTCCTGCCATCATGCCACAGACAATTGGCTGAAATAAAATGTTTTTAACAGGTAAAAAGAGCAGAGATTCCAGTCCCAGTGCAGCACCTCCCTGCAGCAGGGGCTCTGCACCCCCGTTTCAGAAAGGCATCCCAGTCCAGCTCTGCCACCCCAGTTCTGTGTGAGTGGGACAAGAGACAGTGCTTCAGACAGCCCCACACTTGGCATGTCCCACTTGGATTCGGAGTCTGGATGGGGGGAACAACGAGTCTGGGAGTACTGCATGTGCCTGAGCAGTCTCCAACGGGCAGAAAACGCAGGTGAACCCCACATCTGGAACAGGGGGTCACAGAGGGCAACACCCCAGTCCCACCACACTGCAGAGCCCACCTCACCACCCTGGGCACCAATGGGACAGGCATGGCCCTGCTGACATGTGATTCATCAACTGAAAATGAGACAAAACCCAAAGGAGTTCAAGAAGGGGTTAATTCTCATTCCCTGAAAATGTTAGGGCCACACATTTCACTGAAAGTAAACTACTAAGTAAATTTGAAATTAATTAAACGCTGTTGCCAGTGTAAATCTGGAATAACAGCAGGAACCAGCCTTTAAATTTTCATGTACTGTCACATTCCTCAGCACCTGAAGACAGGGAAGTTTGAAATGAGCACAGGTTTCAGTAAGAGAGTCTTTACTTTTAGACGAGCTGCTGCCTCCCATCTAACAAATTCCTTCGAGGTGCCAGCTTTGGCTTTTCACGGTGTGTTTTCTACCTGCAGACACATTCCTGTGATTCCCAACCCGGATTCCACCCGATGTCTCAATGCATAGAGTGCCAGACCCGTGTGCAGACCCTGCCCACACAGCCCTAGGATGGCAGGAGGATTTATCTGACCCGTGGTTAATGACCAGGACCTCTGTCAATTAGTGGGTCCTGGCTGTGGAGCTGGGAAGCTGCCCAAGAGCTGATTCTCTTTGCCAAGGAAGTGTCACTTAGTCCATTTAGTCCTAGTCCTGAGCAGAGCTCCTGGGACAAACATGGGAGGACCCATGAGCAGGCAAAAAACTTCCTGGTCTTTGAGGAAACATCTCGGTTCAAGCAAAATGACCAGTCATTAAATCTTGTTATCACTGAAGAGGTTCAGCCCGTCCAAATTAAACTCAATACAAACTGAGAATTTCCAAGCAGAATTACAATGGTTTCCTTCCGTTTTGTGGGATCAGCCAAGGTTAGAGGGGCCTGTTCTGCCTTTTCCAACACGTGCTGCAGCACCCAGACACACCACAGTAACCTTCACCCACCGTACACCCGCGCCTCCCGCATCTGTTGTTCTGCCAACATTTAACTCAATAATTTTCCAGTGTTTGAAAGAAAAGTCTATGGACGCTGACACGCATCCGAGAAAGGCGGAATGTCAGCAATTTCAGCTAATTTAAGTCATGCCAGAAAGTGCATTTGAGAGAGACTTTCATTCCTTGTATTTGTCATAAGTTCATTTCAGCACTTCCAGCAGAGGAGGCTCCTTGGAGCGGGCAGGACCCACGATGAAGTATCAGGAGGCTGATCTGTGACAGCAAAGCTGGCTCCTGAATTAAAGCTTTGCAGGCGCTGACATCCAGAGAGAATGAAGAAGAATTTGGAGCAGGTACATGGGAAAAAAGAAATCAGCTTTGGGTGAAGATAATCCCGCAGGAAATCTCTGGAGTTGTTTAACACGGCTGTTGTTCACATACAAGCAGGGAATGGCCCTCAGGTGTGCCCCCTCCCCTACCCAGCCCTTGGGGGAATTTGAGCATGAATTTAAACATTTTAACATTTAAAATTTCACCTCCTTTCAGCTTTGTGGTCTAACAGCGACAGCCTCCCTCCACTTGGGGAGGGCAGAACTGCTCCAGTTACTCTAAAATCCTCAAAATCCTGCCCTTGGATGGGACAGCCGAAGTGTGGCAGGGGCAGACAGGGGGACAGAGAAGGGAGGAAGCTGGAATGCTCCAGCAATGTCCCCATCCCCCTGAGACAGAGGGCACATGGAGGGCAGGACAGTGAGCACCAGGCTGTGTTAAAAGCAGCCTCATTCCGGGCCATTGAATCCCAAACACCTTCGGAACCACCTCCTGGCCTTGTCTCGGCACAAACTGGGCCCAACCCAGTACACACTGGACCCCCTTGGCTCCATCCCAGTACAAACTGGGTCCCCTTGGCTCCATCCCAGTCCAAACTGGCAACTGTAGCCCAAAGCACCTGAGCATGAGGGCGCAGGGAGCGCTGGTTGGTTCAGCACTAGGCAGCCCTGTGAGGATAAGGGAATTAGACTGGATGATCCTTATGGATCCCATCCAATCCAAGCTTTTCTATGATGTTTCTGTGGTACCAGGACTCATTTCATGTCATTCCATCAATGACAGAAGCAGGGCTGGGCACAGCCTCAGCACGTCCAAAGATGGCACCAAGCTGAGGGGCACAGCTGATACCCTGGAGGGAAGGGATGCCATTCCCAGGGATCCTGGAGGAGTGGGCCAATGGGAACCTTGAGAACTCCAACAAGACAAACTGGAAGGTCCTGGACCTGGGCTGGGGCAATCCCCAACACCAGCACAGTCTGGGGGGTGGGTGGATGGAGACCAGCTCTGCAGGGAAGGACCTGGAGATACTGGAGGTTCAAGAACAGAACAGGACATGAGATGGCAACAGCCCAAAAATCCAACTGTACCCTGGGCTGCATCCAAAGCAGCGTGGGCAGCAGGCAAGGTGGGGATTCTCTGGAGCCCTCAGCACAGGACACACATGGACCTGTTGGAGGAAGTCCAGAGGAGGCCACAGAGATGCTCCAAGGGCAGAAGCATCTCTGCTATGGAGACAGGCCTGGAGAATGGAGGTTGTTCAGCTGGAGAAGAGAAGGCTCCAGGGAGATCTTGTGATGTTTCAGTATAAATGGAGCTTGTAAGAAAAATAGGGACATTTTTATCAAGGCCTGTAGTGACAGGACAAGGGACAACGCTTTTAAACTGGGAGAGGGAAGGGTTAGATGGGACATTACAAATATTTTACCATGAGGGTGGTGAGGCCCTGGCACAGGTTGCCCAGGGAAGCCGTGGCTGCCCCATTCCTGGAAGTGTCCAAGGCGTCCCTGCCCTTTGATGGGGTGGAGGGTCTCTGAATTTCCACAGTTCACCAGAACCCCCTCAGACAAGGCTTGTCTGCAGGAGACTTTGTAGCCTCAAGGCAGTTGTTAAGGAGAATTTACAGAAGACTTTTCTTTCCCCTAAAATATGTCTTCCCAGGTCACGCTAATGAAATTTGATTAATTTATTAATGATTTATTTGTTTTGGTTTGGTTTTAAGCAGTTTAAAAAGACATGTGCTGAGCAGGAAAAAAAAAGAAGAAATGCATGGCAATTCTGTTGTTAATCAAAAGAGGTTTCATGCTGCATGAAAGTGAAATTGGGCCCACAGGCCAATTAAAATAGGATTTGAATTAGGATGAATGAATAATTAGCATTATTCATTCAAATCTCATTTACATTGAAAAGTAAGAAATTGCATGATTTACAAGTACTCTTGAGGAAGCAGAGAGGTTCCTTTTTTTTTTTTTTAACCTGGAAAATGAATAAGACTTTACTTCTCAAGACAGGAGAGAGCCATGGCCAGATCCAGCACCATAAAAGTACCAGCATATCCCAAATCCCAGTGAGCATTGTGCTCATGCCACCTGCATTCCCTGAGCAGCAATTCCAGCGTCCATTTTCCTAAGTGACACAAGGGCAAGGATGTGGGGATATCCCTGGGATAAAGCAATTCACAGCCATCACCCTTCTATCCTTTATGAAGGAGGCGGGTTCAATCACCATCAATTTTACTCCTGTTTTCAGCAATGCAGATGAAAAAGAATAAGAGAAGTGCACTGAATTTTATTTTTAATCTTATAGAATAGTTGTGAAGGAAAAGGCTGGGACTTTTTGGAGAGCACACAGTGCTCTTTCAAATAAATACTCTGTCATCTGGCAGGGCTCACGTGGCAACAGCAGAGAACGGTTCAGAAAAAGCCACAACGTCAATGTCAATTTGGAAACCATTTCTGAATGGTGCCTTCCAATCCCAGGCATGCTAACAAGGCTCTGCTGATTCCCAGACCAATCCCCCGAGTCTAAAAAACCCCACGTTGAATTATGAGACCACAGATCCTACGTGGGATATAAATAGAACAGGAAAATATGGGTAAGAGGTAGGGATATAATAAGATTCTTGCGCTGTCAAAAAAATGAAGATGTCAAGTACGTATCTTTTTGAAAATCAACATATACCCACCCGAGCATTCAGCTTACAGATAAACTGGAATTTGCAGCTAAGACATGAACCTCCGGTCGCCTCGGCGTGCCCTCTAGGTACTGCTAACATGGGAAGCCAAGTGACAATTTTAGCAACACTCCCCCGCAGTGACAAAATTCAAATGAAATCACGACGTGTTTTGTGCTGGCCCAAACCAGCTTTTACCGCACCTACAGCAACCACGCTGCTCCAGGAAGCACCGTGTCCAGGGCAGGCACCCGGAACACGCAGATCCCGGCTGGAAGAGCGGGGTCCGTCGGAGCAGCACCAGGACAGGACGAGCTGAGCCTGACTCGAGTTCATCCGAGAGCAGCAGCCTGCAGTGACAACAGGCTCCATGGAAAATGGAGGCTGGGCTGTACAGTCTCTGTCACCTCATGAGATTTTTGGAGGCCCGTTGTAGGGCCTGTGTCAGCCTGAATCCCTTCAACACGCTCAGCAATCGGCATCCCTTCCGAAGGATGGGAATGAGCTGTACCAGCTCGGAGAGCGGGAGGGTGAGCTCAGATTTTGGCACTTCTTGTAGCCTGACACCAGCCTGAGGCTGCTCCTCACACCTGTCCTGCAGAGTCCGGGTATCAGGAGGCAGGAGGAGCCCCAGGAGATGCCGGCACTGTGGTGATGTGAAATGTAATCAAGGAGGAAACCACGCGGTCGGAGAGGCGTGCGCTGCCCCAGCCACCACTGAAACCCCGGCTCCCCGGGGCAGCCTCGGTCACACCGACGTGCCAAACCCCGGGGTACCAGCACAGTGCTGGGACTGGAACCTGGAGCAGGAACAAATCCCCTCCATCACAACCCGCCGGTGGATGAGGAATAACCCAGCAACGAAGAGCTGCTGAAGCTCAGAACCAACCTGGTGTTAACTCCACCAGAGCTCTCCTTCTCTCCTCTCTTCCAGCCTCACACACCTCACAGCTCTCCTCCACCACAGTTTAACCCCACAGAGCCTGGTTTGAGCAGCTCCCAGAGGAACTGGGCTCCTGCAGCACTGCCAGATCCAGCATGACCCACCAGGCCCTGCCTGCCCTTGGCCCTGGTGCCGCTGCACTTGTCCCTCCCTGCAGAGGAGCCAGTAATGTACAGGAAAACTCCTTCCCTGTGTAATTCAGTTGGATGTTGAAAACAGGGAATTATACGGTAGGTAAAAGACAATTTTTTTTTTTTTTTAAGAATTTGAATCTGAAGCTCAAGCCGTACTAGAGAAAACACCCAACACTGCTGTTCTGAGATCAACACCAAGTGTTTAACCAAACCCTAAGCTCTCGGATTGGCAGCCCAGGCTGTCTGCAGTCAACAGGGCTGAGGACTGGTATTTGTACCCTTAAAATCCAGAGGGCACCCTCAAGAAAAATTGTTCCTACCAGCTGAAACGACCATCAGACTGAGTGAGCGTGGCCTCAGTGGGTTCAGGTGCACAGAACACCCCTGACTGTGAGCTGTCAATTCCTGCTCTCCCACACCTCAGGGATCCTGCAGGCTTTTCCATGAGGTGATCACACACAGCCAGCACTCACCTCCCAAACACCAGTGTCCTCCTCCCTAGGAGCTGCTCCTAGACCAGGCCTCCATCTGATGAGACACCACGTGCTCCTCAGCTCAGGGCTGCTAAACCCTGGATCAGGCGCATGATGTGTCACCTCCACGAAGACTTCTGAGACCAAACACACCAAATCCCCCACCTGTCTGATGCTGTGACAGCTCCTTTGTAAGTGACAGAGCCAACCATTTACTTCAGTCACTTACTTATATTCCAAAGATGCTTAACCCCTAAGTTCCCTTGTACCAAATGCATTGCCCTCAGGCATGTGCAATATTCCCATAACCAGTAGTTTAAACCACCATATTTTACATCCCAAAGCAGGGTCAACCAGAGCAGGTTGGCAGGTCCATGTCCAGCCAGGTTTTAAATACCTCCGAGGCTGGAGAACCCACAAGCTCTCTGGGCAGCCTGATCCTATTAAATACCTCCAGGGATGGAGACCCCAAAATCATTGAAAAGTCAGATTGGGCAGCCTGATCCTACATCTGACCATGCTTTTAAAAAAAGTGGGATTTTCTGTGTTTCAATTTTCCATCACCATTCCCTAGGCACCACGGAGAACAGTCTGGGACTACAGCAACAGCAGCAAAGCAATTTTTCCTGTAAGAATGAACATAATAGAGAGGGGACAATTGACATGGACTTGAACCCCACAAGGAAGTGAAACTGTGACCCAAGATCCTTCCCCCTCCCAATGTGGGACAACTGCCACACAGTGCTACTAGCACTGGCATAATATAACATAATACATCATTAAAATATTAAAAATATTCTACTGTTGCCTACTACACCTGTGCTCCCCGCAGTTATTTTAACAAGTATGGGCAATGGGAGGGTAAAGCTGGAAAAGATGGAGGAGAGAGGATGACAAAAGCCAGGTCCTGAGTGACCAACAGCAATTCAAGCGAGAGTGCAACGGAGCAGGGCTGGGGTTCCTGCACACACCTGCCAACAGGTCCCAGGGTTCAGCCCCTTTCAGGACAAACTCGCCAGCCTGGGAAAAGCAGAGAGAAGAAAGAGCAGGAGAGTGTCCTGCTGCAAACTCAGCCTGGGAACAGCAGAGAGAAAGAAAGGGCAGAAGAGCGTCCTGATGCACACTCTGGCTGTGCAGGCAGGCCCAGCACCAGCACTGACATCCAGGGCTGTGCCCAGGGACACGCAGGGATGAGCGGAGCCCGGACAATGCAAACCCACCTGTGCACATCCAGGGAACAGCAGCTCCTGGGCCCACCTGAGGCCTCAGGCCACGACCCCGAGCACTGCAGCGAGGCAAGAGGGAACAATGACATCTCCCCAGGCAGACCCAGCAGGGTCCAAAGGGAAGAACGCACAGAACACGCAGATACCAGTGGGTGCCGCATCCCCAGAAAGCACTGAGGGACAGGTGCTGCTGGGGAGCAGGAGCCTTTGGACAGGCTGGAGCATCCCTGCACTTACCTGGATCCCTCCAGCTCTCTGGCAGCGAGGTCTGGGGAAGGCCATCCTCACTACCGTTGCAGTCAGGCATCAGAGAGATTTCCCTGCCTTGATGTGATTAGCGATTCAAATAACCACAACACCCCTTTAACTACAGCCCATTCCACTGCAGCCAACAGCTCCACAGCATTTCCCCACCGGGCTCCTCCTCTGCGCTCAGAGGGATGAGTGTCAAAAGAAAATGACACACTGGAGGCAGCTGACCCAAATATCAGTCTCACGGCCATTTCGGGAAAGGAGAGAGAAGCCAAAAGAGAGCAATTCTGTCGGCTCCTGCACATCAAGGGATCTCACTCGGCTGAGCGGGAGGCAGTGGGATGGGGATGAACACCTAATGCTCCCACCACCATCTTACCACAGTCAAGAGAAACTACGACAGTGTTTGCTTCATAGATAAGCCTCAAAAACTAGCAGGAACAGCTTGTAAATGAAACAGATACCACGCACCACGGCGCAGTCTGCCACAACGTCCCCAGTCACCCATCCTGCAACATGGCAGCTGCTTCTCCGTGACCCACATTCAAAAAAAAGACTTTTATTCCCCAGCTCTGTCATCTGGTCTAGTAGGAGCCAGCGCCTCAGCCTACAACTCCACCAAATCCGTCATGTTTTCTACAGCAGCAGCTCTGCAGAGAGGGAAGGATGTTCAGAGGCAGAGGAGGACACTGTAAACCCTCACCATTCAAACCCTCACCTCTGCAAACCCTCACCATGCAAACCCTCACCATTCAAACCCTCACCTCTGCAAACCCTCACCATGCAAACCCTCACCATTCAAACCCTCATCACTGCAGACCCTCAACCACTGCAAACCCTCACCATTGCAAACCCTCACCATTGCAAACCCTCATCATTCAAACCCTCACCATTCAAACCCTCATTGCCAATTGCTTTTCAGACCACCCAACACGTGGAACAGCTCTGCTAAACCCGGTCTGGACCGTTCCCATGCTGAGACAGAGAGGAGCAGAGAGCCTTGCAGACCCCTGTGACCTCACCCAACTCTGCATCTCCTTGGGTGGAGAGCACCCAGCTGAGAGGGCAGTGACCAGCTGTGCCAGAAGGCACAACAATCCATGGAGATGGTGTTGGGATGGACAGCCAAGAACAGCACCTCGCCAGAGAAGAGGTCCACAACAAGAAGCCAGCACCTCGCTCACTCTCCTCCTGCTTCAACTTCTCCCAAGTGCTACTAAACCACAGAAATAGTTGAAGAGTTTTGTTTCAATAAACTGGTTTTACACACAATTTATTCTGAGACAAGGAGCTGAGTAAGTCAGCAGATTGCCATACTGGCATTAAAATGTTACTCCAGCTTGAGTTCAACCCGAGTCTTAACAGTTTTATTTTGCCAAAGATAAAATTTAGAATATAAATACGCACATAGATTCACTAAGTGACTTATTTGCTGAAAAATCCCTTATTTTCTATAATGAAATAAGAAACAAAACTGTCCTTTTCTGAAAGACTTGAATACTTTGAGACCCCCTTGGGAAGAGACCTGAAGCACTGATGAACTCCCTATGCTCCATCACTCCAGCTGGGAAACACACACACCAACTGGGGCTTTTCCCCCTGAGAACAGCTGGAAATAACTTCTGTTTTATGAAAGGAGGCCAGAAGCCTTTTTTCCCAGTGACAGGCACACTGCACCACCCACACAGTGGCAGGCGGGTCAGTTTTTCCACCTGACTGCTTTCCATGGCCACGGATTTTATCAGACTTATTATCAACACAGATTGTGACAATTAGCAGCAAACTGAAGGCAGATCAGCCTCCCAAATGCTTAAGCCAGGCATGAGACTTGACAAGGGAGCACCAAGGGGACCAGGGCACGGTGTGTGCCACGTTGTGGTGCTGCTGGAGTTGGGGAAAAAGCCCACTGAGACACTGCAGGCACAACTACGGGCAGGATGACAGTGCCAAGCTTCCCCCAGCTTCTTATTTCCGAGCTTCCAAGATTTTAGGATGGTGGTGACATCCTGGTAGTCACTGAGTGAACCTCATGCTTGTTCTGTAGATGCTCTGGTCAAGCTCCTATCAGGAGCCAGCAGATCACCTCTGTTTGGCAAGACCCCAGAATGCACATGGGGTCTGGGCATTTCCCAATGCAGAGCTGAGCAGGTCTGCTTGCAGAAATATTCTTAATACAAACGATAATTCAGCATGTACTGTATCACACCTCGTTCACTCTAACAAAGGGGAATTAGCTGTAGATAAGGTCATTCCTGATAAGGAACCGCTGGATGGTTGGTGGATTGTCTCATTAAGGCAATCACACGTACTCTGCCAAGCACAGAACCACAGACTGGTTCGTGTTGGAAGTGACCTTACAGCTCATCTTGTTCCACGTCCTGCCATGGGCAGGGACACCTTCCACTAGCCCAGGTTCCTCCAAGCCACATCCAACCTGGCATTGGACACTTCCAGGGATGGGGCAGCCACAGCTCCTCTGGGCAACCTGTGCCAGGGCCTCCCCACCCTCACAGGGAAAAATTTCTTCCCATTATCCAATCTAACCCTGCTCTGAGTCACTGGGAAGCCATTCCCTTCTGTCCTGGCACTCCAGGACCTTGTTACAAGTGCATCAGCATGTTTCCAAAACCATTTCCCATACCAAATAGGCTTTTTAAAAAGTCTACAGATGCCCCAAAAATGGAGCAGCCACAGCTTCTCTGTGAAACCTGTGCCAGGGCCTCACCACCCTCATGGTAAAATACTTCATTCTAATGTCCCATCTACCCCTGCCCTCTGTCAGTTTAAAAGTGTTGGCCCTTGTCCTGTCACTACAGGCCCTGGTAAAAAGTCCCCCTTTTTCTTACAAGCTGAAAAGCCACAGTAAGGTCTCCTCAGAGCCTTCTCTTCTCCAGCTGAACACCCTCAACTCTCCCAGCCTGTCTCCAGAGCAGAGCTGTTCCAGCTCTCCGACTGTTCCCACCTCAGATTCCCACCTGCACTTCGAGGGAATCTGCCTACAGAAAGCTACCACCAGGAAGAGGCTCAGGTTTTAACACCACTAAAAGAGATGACAAACACATCCAGGGAAAATGATGTGACTTCTTTACACACAACTCACAGCACCAGGAACAGCCCCAGGCTCTTCGCCAGCCCCTTCCCCTGGGACTCACTGCAGGGACTGGAAGAGAGGTTACAGAGCAAAGACTCGAAAAGAGGAGTTAGAGCAGGGGTGAATTCACTGGAGGGGTTAACAGAACATGGAATTGGACCCTGGGTTGGGTATAGTAATTCCTAAAATTGTCTTGGTACAACTCTACAAGACAAGGGTTGTGAAGAAAATTCTGGCAAAATGCAGTTCTCCAAACCCAACATTCACACAGGACTAATGAGACAGAGCAGAATCAGTGGGCAATTGATTATCTGCATAAATACAATAAACCAGGGGAAAAGTCACTGTGGCTTCTGCAAAGGCACTTCCAGCCCCACAAAGGGCTCCAGATCTCCTGGTTTTTAACCTCTGCGAGTCTCTCTCATCTAAGGCTTCTTTTAGGGACTCCAAAAGGCCACCGGAAAAGTGACTGTCCTGTATGGAGAGACAACAGGGTGGAAGACAAGGGAGTGGGAGTAAATGATCATTTCCTGTAAGGAGGGGAGGTCAGAGCAGGGATCACAGGGAGAGGCTGGGAACTGTGCCAGACCAGGACACAGTCAGGATCCTGATGGCAATATTCAAGGGGAGGTGAATAAGCAACCATGAAAAGCAGCAGAGGGACCATATGAATCTATGCAACCTGGAAATAAAATGGCAGATGGAATTCCACGTGGATAAAGTGATGCATACATTGAATAAAAAAAAATAAATCTCAATTTCACCTAAAAATAGATATGCCCTGAGACGGCCTCAGCAAGCAGGAGGTCTTGGGGCTCTCAGGCTGCTCTGTGAACGCTCTGGCACTGCTCAGAACGGCCCTGAAAGTGAACAGCATTTCACCAGTGTCAGAGGACAAGCACACCAACAGCACACGCTGCCGTGTCACCGTGTGCCCGTGACACACAGCCACGGTGTGTGGCTCTGGTCACTCTGCCATGTCCCCCCGAGTGCCCATGGCTCACCCACAGCATGCAGTTCTGGTCACTCTGGCCAGCCCCTTTCATGGGAATAGAGGAGAACAAAAGGAGCTTGAAGAGGTACAGACTGGCTGGTGTGGGAAGAACAGTGGGAAAATAAGTAGGCTGAGGGAGGAAAGAAGGTGGGGAGCTGTGACATCTGGAGTAGCCTGGAGAAGGAAAACCCCTTAAAAAGTGAAAAGCAGAGCCAGTGCCTCAGGCAAGGGTAAGCCTGTAGGCACAAAGCAGTCGCATGCTGAGGGAGTCCAGAGCTTCTCCCGTGCCCTGCTGCAGCCTCCACGTGGGACAGGTCAGAAACAGGACTCTGCAGCGGGCAAGATTCCATCTGATCCACGTGGCCGTTCCAAAGCAGCCAGGAGCCAGCAGCTCCTGGGTGCTGAAGGAAAAGCCCCAGCACGAACCAGCTGAAAGAGAGGCACCAGCAGACACCAAAGGACACAGAACTGGTACGTGGGGTTGTTAATGGCTGCTCAGTTCCAGCCCACTGGAATGCTGTATGTGCCAGACGATCCCGGGCAATTGAACACCTGAAGGGCAGCGATGATTTATTTCTGTCCACGGCTCTCCAGCACAACCCTCCAGGGAATCGGATTCCGCAGACACCCGGATCGATAGGGTTTGGTCACAGATTGCAAAGAGAGCAAGAGCAGGTGAGGAATACAAACCAAGCTGGAGACAGCATTGAGGAGGAGGCTCCAAGTCAGCTCCAGAAGGAGCAAAGACTTCACACGAACCAGGGAATAAAGATAATTTCCATATGGCTCCGTGGAAGATCGCCGTGTGCTTCCTCCCAAACACTTCAATTTTATTTTGCTTTTTAATATCTCAGGAATCACAGTTTCCACTATGAAAATTCTTCTCCATTTCAAAATAGTTTAACTGCATATCTGAGCACCAGCTGAGTAACTCTCGCAAATGACTCTGCTGCAAGTAAAATTCAGTCATTTCTCAACTACGATGTTTACTGTGAAAACCAGGAGATTTTTATATTTTTAGGAGGAAATGCTGCATGTAAGGCAGCACACCTGCAAGGCACATTAAGAACTTTAATTATTTTAATTTTATGCCATTTAAAAATGTACTGACACCAGGGCCAGCCCCATGTGCACAACCTACACCCAGCCCCTTGCCTGCCTCCAGACACGTCCCTGACCTCAGGATTATGCAGCGTTGGGTGTCATCTTTGTCCCTGAATCCACACCAGAGCCAGGCTTGCAGGAGTTAACAAGGAGTCAAAACTCCCCCTCTAGGGAACATGGGCACACACAAGACACACAATCACCCTTCCAGGCTCTTGACTATTTTAAGCACAAGAGAGATACAGAACTTCAGAGGCGATGGCTTGTGCTGAGTCTGGCAGGGCTGCACCGCTCACGCCGGGATGTCACCGCAGGCAGGAGCTCCATCCCCCGCTGCCACCAGCATCATCCCCCATCCTCTAGGAGCTGTGTTCCCAAGGCACACCACAGCCTGACCGATGTTTAGACCCAGAACTCATTTTTCCACATTCTTTCATCAGAAAAGCAAAGTAGAAAGAAGCGTCCCCAACACGCTGCACTCTTTGGGAAGACTTTGGGGATGTTCAGAAGAGAGGGAATGCTGTGCACAGCCACCTGCAAGGCCAACAATGCACCCCAGGACAGCAGATGAATGGCTGAGCAGGACACCAGAGCAGGGACTCAATGGAAAATAATCAAATGCAGTTGTCAGCCTCCTCCAGCGCCACCGACTGTGACATTGGGACTGGAAAGGACGGGAAGCACAATCTGCTGGTCATCCATATGGATGTCTGCCCTCCCTCCTTCAACAGGATCTCAATCGAGGTCAGGCACGCACACTCAGACTTGTTTTCTGACAAATTTGTAACTAAAAAGCTGGAACTAATAACTGCAAGAGCCCAAAGCTGGTTTCATGGACTTGTTTAGGCAAAAAAGCTGGCTGACTCCACCAATTTGCATCTAGGCAAGGTAATGGGGAGAAATCCTTCACTCCTGAGTAAAAATGTAAATCCCAGCTCCGTGAGTCACTTAAGCACATGCCTAATGCAAAGCTTGAAATAAATCCCGCCAATAATCCGGGCTGCTCACTTATTTACAGCTAGGCATGGCTTAAGTACCTGGATGATCTGGAAATGCCCCCAAGCCCCCGGAAAAGAGCCTAAACCAGGCTGGTCTGGGAATTAATCACAGTGGTATGAGCAGAACTGCTAATATGAACTGGGGGAGGAGTGTGTGTGTGTGTGTGTGTGTGTGCTGAAGCATCTGTTCAAGTTTAGGCATATAAAACATTTTTCAGCCCAATGACTCCAGAGGGAAATGCCTCATACATCAGCTCATCTGACTCAATTTTTCCATCACATTTCCTTTAATACAGTTTTGTCCATAAATACACTATTTGTTTTTTCCAAATATAGATTTTTATTTATAGCCAGAAAACCCTGTAACTTGTGTTATTGCTTACAGCCCTGGGTTCTCCTTTGAAACGGAATCACGTTCTTCCTTGAAACGGAATCATTAAGGAATTATTGGCCGGTACTGAGGTATGAAACCAAGTTCTCTACGTCTGCAGAAGGAAAAGGGATTTCTTTTTGCTCCAATATTTGCCGTCCTCAGTATTTCCTTCACCAGAAATCACCAGTGAGATCATAACTGCCCAGCCACACATTGCATATTATTAGCCCACACTACATCCAGGAACTTTCACCTTAAGCCTTCATTTTACACCAAAACAAAGTCAAGTTTTTAAAAATCCCAGCCAGATCTTCCAGACAGTCCTGAATTTGGGGAGAACTGTGCGTCACTGCCCGAGCAGCGATAACAATTCACATTTATGGTATGAGGAGGTCAGAAAAGGAAATGTAACATTGCCCTTTCCCCTCCAAGGAGCATTTTGGAGATAAATTCCTTCTTGTGGCTTTTAACGGAAAGCAAAGAGCCTCCCAAAACCAGGACCGAGGATGGGCAGTGAACAGGGAATTTGGTGACTTTGACATTTTAAAAGTATGGGCTTTTTCAGGAGCAGAATCTGGGCATTGAGCAACACCGAACACAGCAAGTGAAATGTGATTTAATGCAATTTGACCATTATTAACCATAACTCGAGTCAGTAAAAAAGCACAGCCTGTTATTCCATGCCACAAGCACGGGACAGTGGAATTGCACTCCTGCTGCTCACGGGAAGTGCAGAGACCAGCTGGAAAGACTGATAATGCCAGGGGGTTCTGCAATAAAACCTTCACTCCCTTCCAAAGCCGGGCACATGGAGGTGGCCGTGCAGCCACCCGTGAGGGGCTGGCAGGGCGGTCCAGGGACCATCTGTAACTCAGGGAATCTCCCTACCTGCTGGGCAGGAATGTGCTTCCCTGCGCAGGTCAGCAGGGATAAAGTACAGCTACCATAAAAAGCAGGAAATATTAATGGAACTTCTTTCATGGCAATAATTTACTTCCTATTAAGCAGATTAAAAATAAATAAATCTGGAGCACAAGTCAACTCCGTGGAGTGGCAGTCCAGGACACAAAGGCTGGAAGCAGGGTGGGAGCAAAGGATCACCTTCCTCCTAATGAGGCAGCAGTGCCCATCCCCCGGGACAACAACAAAGGGGTCCATTATCCTCGAGGGTTTCACTCCAACTGTTTAATGATCCCTACCCTCGTCCGAGCTCTTGCTGCTGCTCAGGGAATCCTGTCTGAGCGGGAAGGGAGAGGCAAGAATGAGGTACCCAGTACAAGGCAAGGCACCTCGTGATTCCCACGTTTAAAAAAAGGTGGTGAAAATCCAAAGTGGTGTAAGGGAAGAGCCACAAAACCACCCCCCTCTGCCCAGCTTCATGCTGATGGGGAGGCTGCAGTCTGATTTCAGAGAATCACAGAATATCCTGAGTTGGAACGGACCCACAAGGATCACCCAAGTCCAACTCCCGATTCCATCACTTCTTTCCTCAGCCAGCTGCCTCTCACCAGTGCCAGTGACAACAAATCACCAAAATTCAGCCCGGTGAGCAGGGTCTGCCTGGGCTCATGCACTCTGTGGGGTTCCAGCAGCTCTCCATGGAAAGCTCACCATTCCATAAGGACTCCTCACTCTCCAGCATCACAGCTGGGTCAAAAATGAGGCATCAGCGGCACTGTGAGTGTCCGTGGCTCCAGATTCCCCAGCTCCAGCTCCCTGGAGAAGCACCAAGCACCAAGCACAGGAGTTTCAGTAACCCAGTCTGGAACGAGGCACTTTCAGGATTATCCAACTCCTAACTCTGTTTCTAGGCTGCCTTGTTGGCCCTAAGTGGCTGGATCACACCTGGGTACAACCTCAGGCACTGGATCTCATCCTTTCCTTGACAAAAAGTGATGGATGAGGAAAGTTTAGGGATTTTTTTGACTCACAGAAGTTGCTGCCAGTCAGCAAATTACTCAGTCAACAAATCCGTGTGCTAAAATTCATCACAAACTCTCCATCAGCCATTAGATTTCACAGCTTATAAGAACTTTGCTCTTGTAAACTCTAAAACCACTCAAACCCAGAAAAGACCTTTTAAGATAAAGTTTCACTTATGCAACATAATTCCCACACCAATTACCTTTAGAACCACAAAATTCTTTACAAAAATTGCATCTACAATTAAAACTCTCGAGAGTGTACGAAGATCTTTGCTAAATTCTTAAAATTGGTCTAAACTTGCCCAGCATCTGGATTTTCTTTTAACCTTCCCCCTACGGAGGGCTGTCCAGGACTGCTGGAACTCCTCACCTCCTGCACATTCCCAACCCTCTCAGGGCTCTCCTCTGACTTGTTCAAAGCAAGCGCCGTGCTCCCAGTCCTTGACCCAAATTTTCCAGTTATTTGCTGGTATTTGCACCTCTTGCATGTTATCTGTGAGGAGCTGGGTGTTCGCTTTGAAGTAGCCAGCAAAAATAGTCCCTAACGAAGGGCTAAGGATGGAATACATCTGGAAAACAGGTATTTTGTGATGATTCTTTGTTTAGAATCCTGCATTCAGACCTTTGAGTTGCTTTAAAAAAACCAAAAATTGTAATATTGTTGCATCAATTAAGAAAACACTTAGATTTGTAAATGGAAATGTTTTCTGTTAGCAATAACTCAACAGTCCCCTCCATCAGTGGCAGGACAAACTTAGAACTCTAGTCTAAAAGCACTAAAGACAGTCGGACCCTTTGGTAAGGGAACAGCCTGTCAGTAAAATGTTTTTAATAACTTTTCACCACTTAAACTGATCTAAAACTTGATAAAGCCTATTTCAAAACAACGAGAGGCGCCAGACGACGAACCCAAGGCACAGCTGATAGCTCAAAAAAAGGAGACACTCTTGTAAAACAAGTTTCATGTGATGTGAAACACAGACCTCCAAAGCGACCTGTCACAGTGCTCCTAGCTCTGGTTTGCCCCATCCACTGGCATTTCTATTTGGGAATGTCAGGCAAGCTCCTGTTTCTGGAGCAATACTCTGCAAAGGGCTTGTTCTCATAGAAAGCTCACAGGGCAGACCCCACGCTCAGCCCACGCCCAGCCCCCCAGCTCTTACCTGGCCACCTCCTCGCCCACAGACATGGTCAGAGCCCTGGACAAAGCCGATCCACGCTGGCACACGGGAGAGCCCAGCACTCCAAGTGCTGCTCCTCGGTGTCACTGAGGACCAGCCCCTCCTGGAGCTCTCGGCACTGCCCAGAGCCGTGCATTCGCCAGACACCACGATGTGTGACAGCTCGGCCCAGCCCCGCCGAGCCCCGCGCAGGCACCAGTGGCCACGGAGCTCTGTCCCTCCTGCTCCCCTCTCTGGAAGCGCCGGAGTTAATGCAAGCACTGCTGGAAATCCAGGACTTTCCCTCAGAGTCAAAACAGCTCAATAAGGCTCAAATTCTCTTTCAAAATCCTTACCTATCCTGCGTCCCAGCGCAGAGCTGGCTTGTTCCCTCAGGAAAGCGCAAGCACAACTCTGGAGTAGAACTGGAAAGTACCAAAAATACAGAGAAGGGCACCTTGCCTTTTCCTAAGCACAAGTCTTGACAGAAAACAACAACTTTCTCCCCTAAATGACCTGAACAACGGAGGGTTTGGTAACTGCACTGACAGCTGGTTCATTGAACATCCCTGGGACACAGATTTCTAACAGGAAGGGACAGTTTGGGGTTTTTCTTAACCAATTATCTTTGACTTAGAGCAGGAAGGAGACATGGAAATAATAACAACAATCAACGGTCTGTCAGATAGAAGGGGTTTCTTCTTCCTCTCATTTCCGAATACCAACTGAACACCCAATGAAAAAGCAGAACCCGGTGGTACCAACTGTTGCTCCAGAATCCATATGGTACATCCATGCCCTAATTAATCCCTATGAACTATCTCCTATTTGTAATTAATTTGACGGTGGAACAAAATCAGCACTTCACTGGGAAGCAAGGTCACACTGACCAGAAAGTGTCAGGACTAATTCCTACCAAAAGAAATGAGAATTGGCTTTAAAAGGCCAGTAAAAATAGCTGCACAAATGTCATTCTTGTGAAATCTTATGACACTGGGTGAAAGGCCCAACAGAGGCCAAAATTCTCATTATCTGATACAGGGGTGGATTTTTCTCCTCGTGCTCTGCATTTGGGTGAAGCACAGAGAATCACAGAATGTCCTCAGTGAGAACACACAAGGTCATCAAGCCCAACTGATGGCCCTGCACAGGACACCGCCAGCAATCCCACCACATGCCTGAGAGCTTTGTCCAAACACTCCTGGAACTGGAGAAGTATTTCTTCGAGCAGTGCCAAACCGCACGGCCGCGGCCCGTCAGCTCGAGGCACGGCTGGCTCCCGCTGCCAGCAGCGTTATGAAGGTTTATCCCAGCAAGGAATTCTGAGCAGGAGCTGCTGCTTCCAGGGACAGTGCTGGAGCTGCAGCAGCTGACGCTGGGGATCCGTGAGCCCCGTCCTGCCCGGAACTGGGAGGAGGACGGAGGTGACACGGGAAGGGAGGTGGGCACGGAGATGACACGAGAGAAGAGGTGGGCACGGAGGTGACAGGGGACAGGACATGGGCACGGAGGTGACACGGGAGGGAAGGTGGGCACGGAGGTGACATGGGAGCGGAGATGGGCACGGAGGTGACACGGGACAGGACGTGGGCACGGAGGTGACACGGGAGGGAAGGTGGGCACGGAGGTGACAGGGGACGGGACGCGGCACGGCGGCGACACAGGTGCTGTCTCCGGTGCGATCTCTCCGTTCCCGCGCTCGCAGCGCGGGCAGCGCGCAGCCATCACCGAGGGGCTCGACACGTGCAGCCGCGGGCCGGCACCCGGCGCTCCTCCCGGGACAGCCCTCCAGGCACCACTTCCCTCGGGATAAACAGCGCGGAGAGGCCCGTCCCGGAGCGCGGGGGACAGCGGGGAAGAGGGACCCGGGGGATGACACCGGCCCCTCGCGGCGGCACCGGCGGCGGAGCGCGCTCGGCTCATCCCGGCGCCCCCGGCTCCCCCCGGAGCGGCCGGCTC
>VZRJ01004794.1:349981-374116 GCA_013397565.1 Ptilonorhynchus violaceus | reverse complement strand
TATGGGGATAGGGACAAGGACACGGGAGTGGGGTCAGGATGGGGCCGCAGCAGAGGGATAGGGACAAGGACACATGAGCGGGGTCAGGATGGGGACAGCAGCATGAGGATAGGGAGAAGGACACAGAGCAAGACAGGACATGGGGAGCAGGACAAGCATAGGGAGGGACACTGGAGCAGGGCTGTGAATAGGGACACCAGGAGCAGGGTGAGGACAGGGACATTGGGAGTAAGATAGGCACAGGAGCAGAGCGGGATGGGAACACTGGGACCGGATTGGGGCTGGAGACGTCAGAAGTAGGATGGGGATGGGGATAGCAGGAGTAGGGTGGGGACAAGGACATTGGGGAGCAGGACAGGGACTGGGACAGGGTGGGGATGTAGAGACCAAAGCAGGGTGGGATTGGGGCTTCAGGAGCAGGACAGGGATGAGGACAGAGGGAGCAGGATGGGGACAGGGACAGGGGGAGCAGGACAAGAATGGAGACACTGGGAGCAGGGCTGTGGACAGGGACACCAGGAGCGAGATGAGGATGCTGGGAGAGATGTGGGGAGTGGGGCATCTGGAGCAGGGTGGAGATGGGAGCATCAGGAGCAGGACAGAGATGAGGACACTGGGAGCAGGATGGGAACAGGGATGTGGGGAGCTGAACAGGGACACCAGGAGCAAGATGGGGATGGGGACATCAAGAGCAGGGTGGGAACCAGGGATGTTGGGAGCAGGATAGGGACAGGAGAGAGGTGGGATGGGGAAATCAGAAGCAGGACAGGGACAAGGACACTGCAAGCAGGATGAGGTCAGGGACACAGGGAGCAGGACAGTGATGGGGACAGTGGGAACAGGGCTGTGGATGAACACCAAGAGCAGGATGGGGGCAATGAGAGCAAGAAGGGGACAAGGACAATGGGCTGGGGACATGGGGAGCAGGACAAATATGGAAGCACTGGGAGCAGAATGGGTGATTCTGGGGACACTGGGACACCGGGAGCAAGATGAGGATGGGAAGAGCAGAAGCGGGGTGGGGACAGGGACACTGGGGAGCAGGACAGGATGGAGACAGGAACACCAAAGCAGAGTGAGATGGTGGCATCAGGAGCAGGACAGGGACAAGGACATGGGGAGCAGAATGAGGACATTGGGGATAGCAGGATGGGGACATTGGGGACAGGGACACCGGGAACAGGGTGAAGGCACTGGAAGCAAGACAGGGATGAGGACAGTAGGAGCAGTCAGGGTCCCCAGGAGCAGGATGGGGATAGGGACATAGCACAGGGCAGGGGCTCATCCCACAAAGAGCCGCCTGCTCAAGGTGTCATATCCTGAGGGGACCTCCCAAGTCCTTGGAGATGGTGACAAACGGGGACGACCGGGGGGTCGGCACAGGGTCACTCATCGCTGATGGCCCCGGGGTGTGTCCCAGAGCTGAGCCTTGACCAACTCGTGCCGAGGATGGAGCCCCCGGTGCCCCAGGGCGTGACTCCACCTGCCTCAGTTTACCTGCGCCACGGCCCGGGCAGGCACATCCCTTGGGGCATCCTGCACACGCACAGACCCTTTGTGTGGGGAAATTCCAGCCGCACGGAAGGGGCTGGGGTCAGGGTCCAGCCGCACAGCCCCCACTCCCAGGGCAGAGCCGTTTCCGCGGAAAATTCCCAGCTCACGTGCGCGGGGCCAGGTTTTCGGCCGCGAGAGCTCAGGCCCCGCCGCGGGTCAGCGTTTTCCAGCTGCTGGAAGAGCCCGCGTGAGAACCGGCTCCTTCCCACGCCTGCCCGGCCGCGTCCTGCCGCCCTCTCCCGGGGTGACGGCCGGGGCGATGCTCGGAGCCGCAGGGATCCATCGGGCGCTGCAGCCTCGGGGTTCTGCTCTTCCGGGAGTCGGGCGACCGGCACCGGTGCCCATCCACCCACGGGTGTCCCCACGACCCCGTTATCCAGCCCTGAAGAGCCCGAGGCTGGGATGAAGGATGTTCTCTTTCTGGGACAAACCCTCCACGGAGCAGCCGAGCGCTTGGCTGCGGAGCCAGGGTCCATCCCCGAGCCCTGGGACGTGCAGGGCAGCACCGAGCATCGCCAGCCCCCGGACTCTGATCCCGCTGCAGCCCCGGCGGGAGCCATCCAGGCTTTGCTCCGGGAGACGCCCGGCGTGGTACCCGAGGGCCCGGTTTGGTGCTGGGCTGTACTGGGAGGTGACAAGCAGCCCCAGCGAGGCCACGGCGGTGCCAGGGTTGTGTCCTGCCTGCACCGAGCAGTGACTGAGCCCCACTCCACTCCAGGACAGAGAGGGAACATCCTGCCAGTGAGGCTGCGGTGCCGGGGAGGATGCGGGAAGTGATGGGAACCCTCCCTGGCACTGCCCGGCAGGAAAGGCTGAGCCTGGTGACAGGGCTGGACCCCGGCACCGCATCCCTGGAAAAGCTGAGCCTGGTGATAGGGCTGGAGCATGTGCACCCTCCTGCTGGGCGATGGTGTGGGGCAGCAGCACGGGGGATGCCGGCAGGAAATCCTTCCCCTCCCCGGTTTTGATGTTCCACTGGCCCTGCATTATCCCCACCACTGCCCAGTTTCCGCAGAGACCCAGCACACGGTGGGATGCTGGACATGTTTTCCCGTGGATGCTTCCTATCCCCTGTGCTTATGTCAGCCCAGTGCTTCCCAGTTTCCACCAGCAGCTGGCAGGTTTTGGGGGGGGGGAAGGAGGTTGTCCTTGGCTTTAACCTCTACTTCAGATGTGCTGGTCCCCCAGAGCCATCTCGAGCTCCTCCAAGCACAGGGAGGCTCCGGGGCACGTTCCCAGTGGTGGCTCTGGGATGGATGAAGCTGCCAGGGCCAAACCCAGCACGGCAGCATCAGGCAGTGCCAGGGCAGGTCAGGCTGGGGGCAGCCAGGAGACAGGGAGGGCAGGAATAGCCCTAGGACATGTAAATCAGCCTTGGTTCCACAGCACATGCTTGGGACTGAACTGGGGCAGAGTTTGGAGGCAGAGCCAGGGCAGAGGAGAGGAGAGGGAGCACTAAAAACCCTTCAGAGCACGAGCAGCTGATGAGATCCCTGAAAACTCAGCAAGATTGAGTGAGAAAGGAAAAAAATAGTCCTGGGCTGGCTGGTCCATTCACTACCACAGGTGTGGGATAGCTGGGGGACATGGAGCCCTTGGGCAGAGGCCAGGGGGAACTGCGGCTGAGGATGGGGGCAATCAGGACAGTGTTTACTGGAATCACAGGGAAAGCAGAGCCTCCCCCAGCAATGCCATCTCTGGGTGTGATCAGAATAAGCCTGGACTGGAAGTTTATACTAAACGTTTACAAGGGTTCAAAACAGGGGTAGAAAAAGGTCAAAGCCACACTTTTCTCCCAGGGAGGGTGGCAGAAGCACTGCCCCCCAGCACCCCTCCAGCATCTCCCCCTCCTCAGCTGCCTGAAATGCTTGACACATGTTTAGGCCCAGTCCTCAGGAATCCACATTCACACTGCTCAGCTCTGTGTGCCTGGAGGAGCCTGTCTGAAGGGAAAACCTCGCTGGAGACAACAGCAGCTGGAGACCAACAGTACAAAATGGATCAGGGCTCTGGGTTTGGGCTGCTCCCCAAATGGAGAATGCCCACAATTGGTCCATGAATGCCCAGGGAGACTTCTAGAGGCATGAAGAGCGACCGGAGGAGCGTCTCCCCACGTGCCCTGAGCCTCCAGGAGCCAGGGCTGGGCAAGCAGGGATGGGAAGGACCAGCAGCCACCGGCCAGGGCTCGGGTCAGCCCTCACGCCACGGCAGCAGCTTCACATGGGGTAGTTGAGAACGACGTCTTGCTTGGCCAGTTCCAGCAACATGGGGTCGTCGAAGAACTTGCTGATGCTCACGTCCTCACTCAGGCCCTGAGGGGTAACACAAAGCCAGGGTTATTCCCTCTACAGCCACAGCCCAGAGCCCATCGAAAAGTCCTTGTGTCCCACAGTAAGGTAAATTTTTGGGCTCCAAAGAAGGCATGAGGTGCTTCTCCATAGCTTGAAGGCATCTAACACCCGTCAGGAACCTGCAAATGTGTGGTTTCTGCTGCTGAGCACATCTACCAGCTCACTGTCCTTCCCAGGGGAGCTTCATTCCCTCTGCCCCCTCTGCAGCCCGGAGTCTCTCCAGCCCCTCAGTCCAGCTCACTAAACCAGCACAGAAATCAGTTCCTGCTTCTTCTGCCGGACAAGGGGGCTACACCAGGCCCTCGAGGGGTCGGAGGGGAGGGAGTGGAACTCAGCAGAGGCCACAAGATCCTGTTTTGGGCTGAAGTCACTGATGGGCCAACAGGCACTGACAGGCAGCAGGGAGAACACTTCTGGCACAAAGGACATCAGATCACTCTGGGAACACAGAGGGAATGTGGCACACCCACGGGACAACATTGAAAGAGCTCAGCAGCTGGGACAGAGGGACACTACAGGGATTTCTCCCAGATGTACCTTCCTACGCCTGGTCTTGATCATGAACTCCCTGGCCAGGTGCGGGGCTGGCTGCGGCTCCAGCGGCCGGATGACGATGCTCTTGTCCAAGGGGTCACCAGGCACAATCTGAAACAGAGCCAGGACATCAGTGCGATGTTGGGACTGGTTCAACCTCCTGGAGACCCCAAACTGCAACAGGAAACACCCCTGGGCCCTGCAGACACCCCCAACACCCGGTCTGTTCTCATGTCGCTGCTGGAGAATTGTGCCTGTGAGAAAGTCACTAATATGGTGTTGAAAACCCAAGCCAAGGACATGTCCCACCTTCCCCAGGGAGTACTGTAAAACCCCTCAACACCTCCTAACAGAACAATCCACGCAGGTCCCAGTCAGCACAACCCCCTCCACAAACCAGGCACATTCATACTCTCAGAGCTGAGCCTTGGGCTTTGACATCTCAACCTTTAGGCCAGGGCTCAGACTGCAGCTGCTGCTGTCACAGGGCTGTACCCCAAGTCACGGCACCTCACAGTGGTGGCTCCCAGGACCTGATTTGCCCCAGACACAGAAGCGGCCAGAGAACAGTATTTTGTCCCAAACTTTGATTTCTACAGCTTTAAAACACCTTCTCTGAAAGGCAAAGCTGAAGTGTGGCACCGCATGTCCTACAGATCAGTCAGTTCGAGTCCTGCTCCAAGACTTCTGCAGGGCATGGAGTGGACCCAAACAGATTCCCTCCTCCCAAAGGAAGTGGGACCCTGACACAGCCAGCAGCAGCATTCAGAGCTCCCTCACTGGGAAAAGGAGTGATGGGACTTGGAACAAAGCCCTGGCAGACATGGGACAGCTGGTGCACAAAGCCTCCCCAAGATCCTTCAAGGATGTTCTCCAGAGAAGCTCTCCTGCCCTGTGTGAGCTCTGACTCACCTGGTGCCTGATCCTACCTGTCCCTCTTCCCCACCTCCCCAGGGCATGGACTCACCTGCCAGTGGTGGAAGACAGAGAGGGAGAAGGCTTGTCCCTGCGTGTGGGTCCTCAGGTCTGTCTCAAACCCAAAGGAATCAATGGCTGGGATGAAGGCTTTGATGGTGTAGAGGGGAGAGCCTGGGATTGGAGCATCCTGCGTCACGTGGCCTCTGCAAACGTGTCAAAGGATCAGTCTCCTCTGTGCCACAGAACCATGGAATGGTCTGCATGGGAAGGGACCTTAAAGCCCATACAGTTTCACCCTCCCTGCCATGGACAGGGACACCTTGCTCCAAGCCCCATCCAATCAGGCCTTTAACACTTCCAGGGATGGGGCAGCCACAGCTGCTCTGGGCACCCTGTGCCAGGGCCTCTGCACCCTCACAGGGAAGAATTTCTGCCCAATATCCCATCTAACCCTGCCCTTTGTCAGTGGGAAGCCATTCCCTCTTGTCCTGGCACTCCAGGCCCTTGTCCAACTCTCTTGGAACCCCTTTAGGCATTAGAAGGGCCTCCAAAGTCTCCCTGAAGCCTTTTCTTCTCCAGGTTGAACCACTCAGACTTCCCAATCTGTTCTTATAGGGAAGTCACTCCAGTCCCCTGAGGATTTTCCCGGCCTCCTCTGGAGCCACTCAAGCAGCCCCAAGTCCTTCCTGTGCTGGGACCCCCGGGCTGAGCACAGTGCTCCTGGTGAGGAGCACATCCCTTTGTATATCCTCCTCTCTGACACTCAGGGAGAACCAGGCACAACCCAAAGGCTGCGTGTGATCCCCGACATCCCTCCCCACACTGCTCGGGGCCAGGATCAGTCAGGAAGCTTCCAGCTGTCACTTCATGCAGACTTCACCCTCTGCACAAGCAGTGCCGGGTGTGTGGAATTCTCCAACAGCCCAGATCCCAAAACTGCTGCTTTGCATCACTCCGGTGCTGGAGTGGGATCAGCTCACCTGCGCCGGGCCAGCACCGTGTACACGGCGGACACGCAGTCAGCGGGGGCCTGCACCTCCACGAAGTAGTAGGGCTCCATCAGGCGAGGGGTGGCCTGTGAGGGGACAGGGACACGAGCCACTGAGCCTCCTGCAGCACCAGCACAGCTCAAGCTCTTTGGTCAAACCCAGCACCTGACGGGATTACAGGGTTCCTGCTACCCCAAGGCTGCCCAAACCAACATCATGAACACTGAAAGCAGCTTTTCTCCCTCTGGTCATGAGTCCCACGCTCCCCTCTCCCCCACGCCCCCTCTTCCCAGAGAGCCCAGCAGGAGCAAGAAGGGGAGAGGGAGCAGATGCACACAAGTTTCCATCCAGGCTGGAACGTGACCGCCTGCAGGACTCGTGTGCCAGCCCACAGGGGCGCTGCAGACAGTAATGGGTGGATGAGTCAGTGTGAACCCACACCCCCAGGGCAGACGCACAGCACAGGCCCCATGTGGGGCACAGCCCCAAAGCCTCACCATGAGGAAGGCGGAGTACACGACCCTGCGGGCCGTGGGGATGATCTGCCCTCCACCCCGGTGCAAGGGCTCCTGAGCAATCACCGCGTCCAGGATCTTGAACTTCACGTTGCGGATCACTGCGAAGAGCAGAAACGACAGCCAGTGACCCCAGGGGACCTTCTCTGCCAGCACCAACCACATCCCCAGATGCCCAAATGCCCAGAGCCACCAGCAGTTCTCCTAAATTTAATTCCAGCAGGGAAAGCATGACCACGTCATAACCCTGCATATCATAGAATCATGGAATGATTCGGGTTGGAAGGAGCCTTAAAGCTGATCTAGTCCAACTCCTTGCCATGGGCAGGGACACCTTCCACCAGACCAGGCTGCTCCAAGCCCCATCCAACCTGGTCTTGAACACCTGAATGCTCAGAGATGGAAGAATTTAATCCATCCCACAATCTCCCCTTCCCCACAGGTCCCACTTACATTCGTCACAGAGGGGCCCTTCTCTGGTCCCCCACTGGAAGCCCTGCACGATGCTGTCCTTCACTGAGCCCAGCAGTGACTTGTCCACCTATGGATGGACAGACAGACAGACAGACAGACAGACAGCTTCAGAGATCACACCTGCACCACAACCAGCAACAGACATTCCCCAGTGTTTAAAAGCCAGCTCCCAAAAGAGCAGCAATGTCCCCCTTACCCCCAGTGTCCACCCCTCCCTCTCACAGCTCAAGAGCATCAGCTTCAGAGCACTATAAATTAAGAGTCCATGTTTTGGTGACCCCGAAAGCCCATTAGTTGCAAACTTTGGCAATTTGAGGACATTGGCTTAAACAGCAGCACCTTAAAAATAACAGGTGACCTGGTAACCAGTGCAGGAGCGTGGTGGTCAAAGTCTGAGCTGTGGCAAACAATGAGCACCCCAAAAGCACCAGGGTCTCGCTGGAAGTTCTGGGAGGAGTGAGCACCTTCTGGAACCAAGGCACAAAGGTCTCACTGAAGTATGGTCCCAGCTCCTCACCTCTGAGGGCAGTGTGTCATCCACCAGGATGTTTGGGCCAGTGGCGTCTGGCCCAAAGGCCCAGATGGATCGGGCAGCCAGCAAATCCCAGTCGTATTTGGTCTGGAAAAATTCACCCAGCTTCTTCCTGATAGAAGAAAAAGGGAAGAAATTTTAGGAAACAAGTATCCAACCTCCACTCTCAATGTTTTTACAATTCTGTTCCCTTCAGGCACAAAACAGTCTCAGCCAGGGATGCTCACAGACCGGCTGGCAGGAAAACCAAACCAGGATCCCTGCCTAGAGGCTGTTGCTTGATACTGTGCACCCTGCAGACCTCAGCATTCCCTTTTTCCCCAATTACTTACTTCTAGCTGGATTCCTGCTCTCCCAGATCAGTCATACCTGTTCCATGTTATCTGCACCACTTCGTTCTCAATGTCCTCTGCAAGTCCCTTCTCCAGGGGCTCAGCGATCATCGTGATCTTGTTCCTGAGGAGAGACAGTTGTGATCAGCAGACACTCTGTGATCAGATCCACACAGAGTGATGGAAATGGGAGTAACTGGGAGGACATCAGGGACCAGCAGCCCCTCACTGTAAGAACGACATTGAGGTGCTGGGGTCAGTCCAGAGAAAGGAACAGAGCTGTGTCTGATACACGGGATGCTGCCTCAGAGAACCCCCAGCATCAGAAACCCTTCCCCAGCACAGGTCATTCCATGTGACCAGAAGGTCAAAGTCTGATTTAAGACTGGGAACAACCTGGTCTGGTGGAAGGTGTCCCTGCCCATAGCAGGGCTTGGAACTGGATGGTCTTTAAGGTTGATTCCAACCCAAACCATCCTGTGATTCTGTGGAACCCCTCTGTTCCCAGAAACAAGGCTGCCAACCATGGCAAGAGTATCTCAGAATAAAGGAAGGCAAGAGAACCAGAAACCACAGGGGAACACAGGAGAGCCAACTTAAGCAGATCATGGTTTCTCTGAAAATTCATGTACAAGAACATCCTGTGCTCCCAGATCTCCCCCACGTTCCCTCCCAGGTCTCCCTCTTCCAGTCACGTGCACCTCACAAAGTGTAGCTGGAGGAGGAAGACGAGAGCAGCTGCAAGGCTCCAGGGCATCACCAGAAAGAACAAATCCAAGATTAAGTATGGATAAGAGAAGACATAGCTCTTGCTCATGAAATTGTTTGGGGAGTAACTGAAGGCAGCACTGGGCTCTTTGGCACCTGCTCCAGGATCCCAGTACATCTCCCAGACTGGGAAAAACCACAGAACTGCTGAGAAGGTGTGACAGGTAAAAAGGAGGATGTGGATCTGTCTTTATTCCCTCTATTCTCAGAGCTCCTACGCAGCACAGGAACATCCCTGAGACTCTGGGGTGTTCCTGAGGAGTTCAGCTCAACAGGACACTACCCGCTCGGGCACGTGCCACTTGTGTCGACAACAGCCAGTGGGAACAGCCCCCTCGGAGGGGATGGACCCTCCCTCTGCCCCCTCCCATGCCCAGCTTGCCCAGGGGCTCTTACTTCTTGTTGGGTGTCTCAGCAAAGCACTTCAGGGAGGACGTTTCCACCACTGTCTCGCAGAATGTCACCACCGGATCGGCCACCTGGAAGAACAACAACAGGTTTGTAAGGCTTCCAGTACTTTTTTGGTTGTAAAGAGACTGTTTGAAACCTCTGAACACCTACAAGGAAAAACTGGTTCATCTGGCAGCATTTCAATCAGCATAGTGTATGAAGCACTGAGGCTGCACAGGCAGCTTCACTGATTCCTTCAAGAGAGACAGGAAGATTTAAACTGAATTCCAGGTATGAAAAATTCTGCTCAATACGTTTATTTGATGCTAGCCAGGCAACAGCTGAAGCACAGGAGAAGGCTGGAATATGGAAAACTCCTCTCCAAGCCAATTTGCAGTCTCTCAGTCCCATTGGTGTGGCAGTCAGGCTGTAAGAGGCACTTTTGCACTCTAACAGCCTTTTCTTTTCACTTTCACAGCAACGTGACAAAATCCATGCTGTATGTTCAGACAGGTTCGTTCTCTCACTCTTCTGAGACAGGGGAACGAAACTCTGTCCAGAGTTTCCAGTGGGAAAATCCCTGTCTCGTTCCCTCACCTTGATGTCAATCTCGGAATACATCTTCCGCAGATCGTGCATCACACAGTCCAGGTAGAGCTCTCCTGTTCCCAGGATCACGTGCTCCCCAGACTCTTCCACCTGCAAGAGAAGAGAGGGGTTCAGCTGACAGCCTTCCTGCTCACAGCTCCTGCCTTCCAGGCTCCTACTCCCACCTGAGGAAGGATCAGCTTTAAATACACTGGTTAGGATCAGAGCACCCCAAGGAAAGCTCACACAGCCTCTTCCAGCAGAAAGTGCTGCTGGGCTCTAGAGAAAGCTGTTTCCCTGCACAGCAGGGTCTGTGTTTTTCTGCTGGATTTACACTTTTCTGCTATTTCTACATAATTTATGAGATCAACTGAAACAGCATGAGAAGACCCACAACAAACATAACAAACTATAGTAAAAAATTCATTATTTTGAGTATCAGCCCAGAGGTAGCCCCCAGCTCAAGCTGGAAACAGCCACACACACACACACAGAATCACAAAACAGTTAGGGCTGGAAGGGAACTCTGGAGGTCATTTAACCCAACTGCCCCCCAGCAGTACCTTAGTTGTGAGTGAGGGGTAACTCTTGTTGACTTTGCGGAGACCATCCAACATTTTGGGCAGCTCTGAGGGGTTGACTGGCTCCACAGCTATCTTGATAACAGACGTGGTGTTGAACTTCAAGGGACGGAAGATCTGAGCCTGGAAGCAGAGAGGACAAGGAGCTGAAACTGCATCACTTCACAGGGCAAGACACAGCATGTGAAGCTGTTCTCTTTCCCTCAGTGGCTCTTGTGCCCTGGCACTGTGGCAGAGAAGGATTCCTTAGCCTCACCAGGGGAGCAGACAGGGACTCTTTAGCCACCCAGGGGAACTTTTGGGATGCACTCCACCACCTTGCCTCCCTGGAAGGCTGAGCAATGCACGGTACCTCCTCATTGCCCCGAGGCTCCGTCACGGTCGCCGTCTTCACTATGGGCTGGTCCACGCCCTCGATCAGCACCCAGTTGCCAGCAGGAACCCTGTTCACCTCAATGTGATACCTGCAAGGCAGGAGAGCACCACTGCAGCCTCAGACCTTCCAGCACTCTCCTCCTCCCTCTCCCTGGCAGCTCTCCCTCCCTCCCTCCCAGTCCCTCAGCTGACTCCTTCCCAACGAGCACATTGCCAGAGCTTTCCGTACCGTGCCACTGAGATCCAGAGGCGTCCGACGGTGCAGATCTGGGAATCCTCCTCATCTTCCAGGGTGTAGTTCTCTCCAAGGACCTTCACAGGCTGCCCAGCGTGGATGGTGCCACTGAGCACCCTGCCAAAGGCGTGGAACTGGACACCATCGTCTGTGCTGTACATTTTGGTTGTGTGACACATCAACGGACCCTTCCCGTGACAGAGAGAGAGAAATGAGCCACTTTCAAAACACAGTCAAGAAACAGACACAGACCTGGCAGGACTGGACTTTGATGATCTTTGTGGATCTCTTCCAACTCAGAATATTCTATTGCTCATGGATAAAAGAGATGAATAGGCTGGAATTTAGAAATACTTCTTTGGATTTGCAAAGTCCCTCAGTTCCTGCCACTGGAAGCCCTGAATCTCCTTGCCCTGCGTGGAAAGCTCTGAAATGACCACAGTGGACTGTTCTGGAGCTCCCATCCCTACTCTTGGACAGCAGCAAATGGTGGGTGGGACAAAGCCATGAGAAAAAATGTCACCAGCTGGCCTGCAAAACTGCTCAGAGCAGAGCACCTGAGCCCCCCTAGATCACAGCTTCCAGTGCCACAAGGTCACTCCACACTGGAGATGTGGTGACAGTCACCACTGTGGAGTTTTATGTGGATAATCACAACTCATTAAAAAAACAGATTAATTTTCTCTGCAGACATCACAACAAAAGTCACAGGCAAATTCCTCACTCAGCTGCTGGCGTTGGTGGCTCCAGACAACTCTGAATGACAGCTCAGTGCAAGCTGTTTGAGGAGGAAGGGTTTGCAGGGCTAGGAGAGAAAAGGTGCTGACTAACTAACACTGGGTTATTTTTATCAGCACAGTTCAGATCAGTTTTCTCAGAGTTTGGAGAGAGAATCAAACTTCAAGGAAAAGGGACAAAAAGGCAGCAAAAGGACACAAAATCACCCTGCAGCTCCCACATGCTCTGGAGTCCTGACCTAGTCCTGTTCTGCTCCGAACACTGTGAAACAATTCCCTCTCTCCAGGGCTGCCCTGGCAGGCAGCTGAAACTCCTTGGAGTGAAGAGATTTGTTCCAGCGTCAGATGAGAGGTTTCAGAGTGCTGCAAGTCAAATCTGTGCAGATGGCTGGCTGGGAGGCAGCTGCCCTGTCAGGGCAGTGGGAGCAGGGCCTGTTTGCCTGGGCTTTGCACACCCAGAGCAAACACAGGAGTTTCCTTACATCAGGGTCACACTCGCTCATGGCCTCCCCCAGGTCGGAGTCGACGCCGCCGGTGTAGGTGTGCTCGATCTTGGTCTTGGCCCCCACCTTCGGGGAGGGGATGTGCTGCACACACATGTCCACAAAGCCTGCAACAGGAACACTTGGTGAGGACAGGAGTAACCAGCGTGGAGGGAAGAAATGGAGTCCATAAACACACGGCAAAGCCATGGTGACTGTGGCACCCGCAGCAGCGGGGCAGAGGTGAGCAGTGTCTCAGGCAAGTGGTCTAACAGTTTATATTTGGGAAACTGAGCAGCATCCGTGCAAATTAGCACTCCATGGCCAAAATATAACCCTTAACTCCTGGTGTGAGGTATAGGGGATATAAGGAAGATTGTGGAGGGGAAGACAAACAGCTTTTACCTGTGAACTCCCCGAAGAACTTCTTGCAGACGAGTCGCAGCAGGGGCCGGATGTTCAATTTCAATTCCTCTTTGGTCAGGTGGATGCCAAGTTCATCCAGAGTCCTGGGCAGGGTCGTGTCCACATCCCCCACCACCTGCAAGACAAAAAGCCCCACCCTCAGGTTCACTGTGGGGGTCCAAGCCAGTAACTCCCCAGCACAGCAAAACACACCAGTCACCACCTCAGGGCTCTGGATCTGTGCTGGTTTAGAGCTCACATGAGAGCCACATGGGTCAAATCATAGAATCACGGAATCATTAAGGTTGGAAAAGCCTAAGATCTTTGAGTCCAACCATTCCCCCAGCACTGTCAAGGCCACCACTGACCCATGCTCCCAAGCCACATCCACGTGGCTTTTAAATCCCTTCAGGGATGGGGACTCCAGCACTGCCCTGGGCAGCTGTGCCAGGGCTGGACGACCCTTTTGGGAAAGAAATTTCCCCTAATCTCCAATGTAAACCTCCTCTTGCACAACCTGAGGCCGCTTCCTCTTGTCCTGTCCCTTGTTCCCTGGGACCAGAGCCCGACTCCCACCTGGCTGCACCCGCCTGTGAGGGAGATGCAGAGAATGAGAAGGTCCTGCCTGAGCCTCCTTTTCTCCAGGCTGAGCCTCTCCAGCTCCCTGAACTGCTCCTCATCAGACTTGTGCTCCAAATCTTTGCTCTGAGTCCAAGCATTGTCACTTGGCTGCTATCAGAGGATACCAGGAAGACCAAGGGCTGTTTTATTCACTGCAAATATGGGGCTGCATTTGCAAGGAACAACTGTTACTTTGCAACCCCAAACCCACCCTGTGCAGATCCTGCTGCAGAACAGGACAGAAGAGTCCCACAGGCACCAGACCCACCAGTCACCACCCAGAACCCAACCCCAGCTGCTCCTGCCTGGAGCTGTGGGAGGGAGAATGAAGCACCACAGACCTGAGCCAAGATCTTGTACAGGGGCTCCAGAATAAACTCCACAAAGCTGCGCTGGGAACTGCTCGTCGGGGCCTTTTTGGTGAACTTGCGGCTGTTGGAGACCAGAGGAAAGGTGAGGAGCAAGAACTGCAGCCTGCAGCACCCCTACACAGCCTCTGCTCCTCCCAGCTTCTCCTCTGCTCCCTCCTGATCCCCTGGGAAGCTGCCAGGGACACATGGGCCAGGCCTACTCCAAACTAAGGACAGAAAAGCCTCCCTGCTCCTGCTTATGGGATTCAGGAGGACCATGTGGATTCACACCAGGCAGGAGGCCTGACTCAACCCTTCCCAGATTCTACTCCATCACAGGATTAAGAATGACCTTGGGTAGTCATCTAGTCCACATTTTACAAGGAAAGGAGGGAAAAACCCAGGAATAAAGCAACAGACATTTAAACAGGGTTCTTACGTCTTTGGGTTGAAGTAGATGTCACCCCAAAGCCGCTTCGCAAACTCTTGATAATTGATGTCTCCTAAAGGAAAAAGCAAATGAAAAAAGTCTCAGATGTCACCGCACTTCTCTTAGCTTGGAAACCTTTATTTTTCAGCTTTTAAAACAAGCCTGAGGACTCAATTTAATGAACTGATGCTGATGAGTGAACGCCCCGTCCCAATTCTGAGTGAAAGATTAAGCCCTGTCCTGGGGACACCAGGCAGAGACGAGCAGAGAAAGTCCATTGGGGATGTCCCCAGCAGCCCAGGGACACTGCAGTTCACAGACTGGCTTCCCAGGAGCACTCCAGTTCTCTGCTACCCACGAGGTCAGAGCTGAGAACTGCTGCAGTTCAGCCACATCTGCTGCACTTCCAAATGGGAATGCTGAGACTGACGCTGCAGTGTCAAGGTGCTGGAATGGCCTCCACCCCTCAGCCCTGCAGCTCAGCACCAGCATTTTCTGCCCTGCTGAACATCTCCAGGTTCCTTTCTCTTTCTCAGTGAGCACACAGCCAAACACTCAGTGCTGAAGCACCAGTGCAGCGCTGGCTGTCGCGGTGAATTTACAAATAACAGGGCAGGGTGAGAACCTACAGCAGGTTCCAAAGGAGCTTTTGCTGTGGGCAGATGTGTGAGCACAAGGAATTTCCTGGTGGTTGCAGTCTGGCCACTTAAGCTGCTCTAAGTCCTGTTAGTTGACGTTGGTGGCTGCATACAATCCCTGGTGACCAGAATCCAATATTCCCCACTCCAAGTACTCATTCATCTCCTGTCTGCCCCACCTGCATGGCATCTCCTGCCAGCTGTGCTGTTCTCAGCCCCCCAAAGAGGGGGTCTCACCCCTCAGCGGGCTCTGAGTTAATGCTGTGACACCCAGGGAGCTCATTTATTGCTCCAAACTCTCAGGACACGTGACAGCCCTGACACCATCAGTCCCTGACCTCTACAACTTCAACCTCCCTCAGGCCAACTTCTCTGCAAGAGCTGGCCCAGCTGCTTTACAACCTCCTTCTTCCCCTGCTCACAGCTCCTACAGATCCCCAAATTCCCCAGTGGGGGACTTCAAAAACCTGGGCTGTGCAGCTGCTAATGGCAGCACAGAGCCCGCTGCTACACGCGGCAGATTGCCTTGAGTGGGCACCTGGGGAGCAGAAAATTAAATCCAAGCCAGAAAAAGACAGTTCCTTAAAAAAGAAAGAGGGCAAGAGTGCAAAACCTTGTGGGCCAAGCTTGTGCCCAGCTGCAGCTGAGTCTCGGACTTTTGGGAAAAGGCAGGAAGAGCTTAACTGCTTCACTCCTGAGCTGCTGATAAGGAGGCAAAGACAATACACACGCACCTGCCTTCAACTGCCACAGCAGGGCCTGTTATTTCTGCTTAGACTATGCATAAAATCTTGGCTTCTGACTCAAGAAACGTTTATCAAGAGAAAATATCTTGCTAAAACTGTGTTTCTGCTTTTTAACCCCCAAGGCTCAGCTCTGCAGCACCACTCAGCTCCCAGCAATTCCAGAACACAAACACTGGCCTTGTGCAGGAGAAGCTGAACAGCTTAGAAAACCTCCACAAGAAAGGTTGGGAAATGAGATGTTGAAGTGCACCAGGTTTCTGGCTAATCCTCACCATATGTGTCTGCATAAATCTTTGCAAAAGACCCCAGTGTGAAGCAGATGCTGTACTGAGAGCTGGAGAAGCACACGTTCCCCAGAAGGGGAGACAGCACGAGGTTCTCGTCGGTGGAATACATGCTGAGAGGAGAAAAATAAAATCAAATCAATGTTATGAACCAAAGAAGACACTTCAACCCACTTCCCACACCCAACAGCAGTATGTGACAGGCAAGGAGCCTGCATTGCCAAACAGCATCTTTAAACAGGCTGCAGCTTGCTTGCCATTGGAATCTCAGGGTCAGGAACATTTTCTGCCTATAAACTTCAAAGCATTAATGTGCAAAGATTTAAAGATCCTAGAACTGAAAAGTTACCAGCACAAGTGCTTTGGATTTTTTTATCTGGGAGAAATTTTCTTCCCCTAAAAAAGCAGCCAAGTTGGTCAACCAAGTAAGGGAGAAGATAATACAGGGATAGAACTTAATCAAAACAGGTTTAATGAGCTCACAGCCGTGCTAGACAGGATGAATTACCCTGCTCCCAGCTGCCTGATGCCAGCACACACTGAACAGAGACATGCCAGGAGCTTGTGTACAAATCCAGACACACACTTGAATGGCAGAATGCTGTTAAAAAACCCCTGGATGCAGAAGAACCCATAGAAACAATGCATGGCCACTAAGATGTCCCTCCCTTCCCTGAGCAAGGCTGGCAAGGAGATGTGACCAGATCAGTTTCATAATCTTTGTTCAGGGGGTGGGACAGCAAGTCCTCGTTAGTTTTGTAGCAAATATTTAGGAGCTTTAAGACATCTCAACCTCCAATTTGGGATACAGCCTGGATAATTTCAGTGTTTTTGAGACATTTGGGAGCACAAATTTCCTGTTCTGGTCATATGGCCACTTTCCCTACTTTTTAATGGAGGAAAAATGAAATAGGGGGAGGGGGAATGAAATCCCCTGAAGCTTGTCAGAAAGAGCCAATCCTGCCTAATTCAATGTACTGAGATGAACATCCAATGGTTCTTCCTGGCCCATTTTCTATGATTTAACAGATCAAGAGACAAACTGATGAGTTTTTAGGCACATGCAAGGCTCACAGAGAGCAATGGGATTGTGACAGCAAGCACCAACAATGCATCACCCCAAGCACCCTCACCTGATCAGACCATTCACTTCATCTACGATGTGTCTGAGTTTGTAATAAGCATCTGTTGGGGGCAGTTTCAGCTCCAGGATGAGTCTGTCGATCTTGTTGATGCACACAGTCACTGCCAACCTCTCCTGCACCGCGTGCTTGATCAGCCTCTCCGTGTTCAGCATCACCTGCAGGGAACAGCGAGCTCAGAGCCCCAGGAAAGCCTCCACAAAATGCTATCTGGGGCGTGAGAGGCAACCAGTGACCCTTACTCTGCTGCCAGGCTGCAGAAAAGCCCCAGCTCAGCAACCAGCAATCGGCTAATCCTCCTGAAATTCAGAAAGAGGTGCTAACCCAACCAAATTCTTTGAATCTAACCCTGTGGACATCTCTGATATAAATAACCTGCTCAGTTTTAGGTATCAGGGGATGGAGATGCACTCAAGTTAGACAATCAGCCTACGGGCCACACACATCACATCAGCCTGGACACAGAAGCCAGAGGCTTGGCTGCCTGTTTGGATGGAAAACACCCTCGCTTCCCAAACCGTCCTCCAAAAACCCTTCACCCCGGAAAGCTGAACCCACCCCAGGCCTTCATGCTAAGGCAGGAGCAAAGACTCCAGAGGAAGGGATGCAATCCCCAGGAGAACGTGGCACTCACCCCCTCGGCCGCGTCGATGAAGAGCACGACGCCATCCGAGATGCGAAGGCCGGCGGTCACCTCGTCAGAAAAATTCACGTGACCTTCAAAACCACAAAAAGGTGGGGAGAAGAGGCAGAGTGAGCCCTGGTGCAGCAGCACACAGGCTGGGAAGCTGCTGGGCTCTGCAGATTCCTCTGGTTGCAGGTATTGAGAGAGCAGAACGGAGATGGTTCCTCCTCAGACAAGGACCTGGGAGCGGCTGCCAGAGCTCCCCATGGGGATCTAGCTTCAGCTCTAATGCTATTTTTTGAGAATGCACACAACAACTTGTTTAACAGGCACTTTTCATCACATTTGTGACTTTTTCTCACAGCTCTGTGCAAGTACTTTGGGAAAAGGAGGAAGATTTCTTCTCAGCAAAGACAACAGATGCTTCTCCCCCCAGTCTCATCCTGCGCTCTAACCTCCCTCATACTGAGCAGTGGCTCAGCAGATGTGTCCTAAGACCCTCATTCCTAAAGTTTCTTACAAGAAGTTGATCTGTGATTATGTTCCCTCCACAGGAGCCTGTCAGAGGCTTGTGGAACTTGCTGAGTCTCACTGTTGGCCAACAGCATTTGAGCAAAGCAGGGTCCCCCTGCACACAGCAATAGCTGGGAAAGCCAATTCTACCTGTGCTGCTTGTACACCTGAGCAAAACACCTCTTCAGCCTCATCAGCCCCAATTAGGCCAGGTAATCACAAACACGAGCCTGACTTGTCCCTGCCCCTGGCAGGGTGTGACAACTAGATGGACTTTAAGGCATCCCAAACCATCCTGGGTGATTATGGGCCAACTGCACAGTCGGTACTGCTGGAAGTGACTTCACGTGAATGAACACAGCTAAAGACTCAGGAATCAGCTATAAAAAATACAAAACAAAGCTGAGTGCTTCCCAAAGCAGGATTTTCAGGATTGCACAATCACCTGGAGTGTCAATGATGTTGAAGAGGAAAGACTTTCCCTTGGTGTCCGGCAGAACAATCGTCACTGGGGTGCTCTTGATCCCCACCCCTCTCTGAAACACAGGAAACCAGGATTAGCAGGTAAAAGGAAAAATAAAGGATCATCATGTATAGATATAGAAGATGACCATGGAAAAATCAGAAAGCTGGAAAGAAGTAAACATCCATCCAGGACATCCTGGAAGAGAGTAACAACCTCAGATCACTGGAATACCCAGCTCAGCTCCCCCATCCGTACTGGTCAGACTGGGGAGCCACCACTGCACCCTCCACACCTGATTTCAGCTGAAGAGGTACAGCATGAAACATGTGAGCAGAATGCGCATGTTTGTCTGTGGTTTCAGCCTCTGCTGTCACCAAGTTATACCTCAAAGCACAAGATTTGATCACACAGAGTACAAAGTAGAGCATTAAGAAGAGAAAAAAAAATGCTTCATAGATTGTTCTGGTCATGACACAAAATTACGTTCCCACTCATGCCCAACCACAGGGAGTCAGAGCACCCAGCTAAGGAAAACAAGGAGAAATGTCTTTATTTTGTAATAGTTTTTCTCCCCATCTACCACTGCTGCAAACCCCTTCCTCCTCTTTCTCTCAAAGAAAGTAAGAATTACCCCCACACTGGGGTGACTGTGCTGTAGATTTAACATCACACAGGTTATAAAATCATACATGGAGATGAGGGTTGTGAGAAATGGAAGAAAATTGGATCAGGAATCTTCCTGAGGCAAACAAGAGGAGCAGACTGTTTTATTGATAAAGAAAATAACCAAATTTGGAAGGCACAAAAAGGCGTTAAAATGGACAAGGAAACTGCCTACAATAACTGTGAGTAAAGCATGAGACAACTGGATAAAAATCACTACAAGACCACTCACCTCCTGCTCTGTGAACAATATATCAGTGTAGCAGAGCTGCAAAGGCAAAATAAAAATAGAATCTCACATTTTGGTATCAGATATTCCGTTTGAAGCAGGACACAATAACTGTGACACATCACTAAGGCGGCAAAGTAAGTGACAGAAGCAGAATTAGGACTGAGCTCTGCGTTCCCAATCCTACATTCCAGTCACTGAAACACCTCATCCCCAGGCACAGTTACCCTCCCTCAGGGTGTAAAAGCCACCCCGTGTTCCCCAGGGCAGGAATACCCCAGGAGCTCACTCACATCCTGATCATAGCGCTTCCGGATTTCTGGGTGCGTCTGCTCTATCAGGCAGTCAACAAAACACGTCTGGAAAAGAGCAGAGAAAGGAGGTGATTCCCTTCAGACAGGTACAAACATAACCCCATCCCTCCAGCAGCAGCACAGAGAACACTGGGCTCGTTATTGTAAAACCTACAAATTCAACCTACAAAAAAAACCTGCAACTTTCACATGGAAATGTAGTGCCAGCACAAGGGGGAAAGGCCTTAAGCTGAGGGAGGGAGAGTTAGATGGGATATTGGGAAGAGATTCTTCCCTGTGAGGGTGGGGAGGCCCTGGCACAGGTTGCCCAGAGAAGCTGTGGCTGCCCCAGCCCTGGAAGTGTCCAAGGCCAGGCTGGACGGGGTTTGGAGCAACCTGGGATAGTAGAAGGTGTCCCTGCCCATGGCAGGGTGTGGGACTGAATGGGTTTTAAGGTCCTTCCAAGCCAATCCATTCTGGGATTCTATAAATAAGTGCATGAGCAGGAGGAGCAGGAGGTGCTGCTGCAGAGAACGAGGGGCAGGAGGGACGGCAAAGCAAACAGACAGGTCACCATTACTGCCTCTACCCTTTGGGTATTCACACTACCTTGCCGTGGTGAAGGTGCCCACAAAGAGTCACATTCCGGATCAGCTCCGAGTTGTCCATCAGATCTGCCAGGAAACTGCAGGAACGAAACACAAAAGACTGCTGAAGGCTTCTGCTGTGTCTAAGAAAAGCAGGTGCCGCTTCAGCTACACTTTCTATCCAAGGTGCCCCCTGAATCCTCGCCAAAGTTTTATCCTGCCAATGCCCTGCGGAGGCAGAATCCCACTTTCCAGATGGGGAGGACAAGAGAGTTGGAGTCCCAGACAGATGGCAGTGGGTGGGAGGATACGGAGCTGGTAAAGCTGCCAGCAATGGAATATTATTGAATATTTTTCTTCTTTTCTAGTCAGTACTGGAGCAAAAGTCACATCCATGCACTCAGATGATGAAGCACTTCCACTCAAACCATGGCAGGCAGTCAAGTAAATCATGGTGCTGGATAACAAGCACCCCACGGAGCTCTGAAAGCAGCCAAGGGCTCCACAGACCATTAATTCTGATTTTCAAGTCTTAAAACAGTGACATTCCAGGGACTCAAGGAATTAAGTCTTTTTCAAATCAGCAGCTGAGCAGGGTAATGATGGGCTGGTCACTTCTGGATGGATGCTGGCCAAAAGATAATTGAGATCCTAAATTACCACCCCTAAAAAATAATGGGAGGCTATAAAACATGCAGGCATTGCTACAGGCCTGCAGAGAATAAGTGCTGTCAAATAATCTCCTTTTTAAACAGATTAAATTTTCACTGATGTAATAGACTTCTTAATGTACAACGTTTTGATTAAGAGCTAAAAAATACAGCAATCAATACAAACCCAGATTAAAACCTTCCTAATTGGTCTGAAAATAAGGCTAAATGGGAAATCAATACCAAGCTTGCAGGTTTCTGGCTACATCCCACAAGGAATTTCTCTTGGCCCCATCCTAACCATTTATATCAACAAACAGGAGGAAAAGGAATTAATTAAAAATGGAATGAGCAGAGGATACAGGGACCAGGGAAGCAGTGGATAATGCAGAGGCCAGGTCAGTGACTGAGCCAAACCAAGGGCTGAGAAAAACCAGCCCCAGCAGCTCTTGGGCTCTGCTCTTGCTCCATGGATCCCCCTGGGCAGCTCAGGTACCCCTGACTGAACACCAGCTCCAGGAACACCCTCTTCCCTCTGGAAAACAAGAGGCTGCTGGATTCCAGGCAGAGGGACTGCTCACGCCAGGACTGTTCAGCACCAGGGAACTGCTGCTCAGCCACACCCGGTTCTGGGATCCACACTTGGAGACCAACAATAAAACTGGGAAAAGCCCTGATAGGCCATGAAGTGGTGAGTGGAAAGATGAGCCCGAGGACACTCCCACAGCTCCATGTGCTCATCCCAAACAGAGACAACACACACACACTGCACACACAGAGGCACGGACCCTCCACCCTCCACGACGCGCAGACGCCGATGCCAGGATCAGATTTTTAATAGAAAAAGCAAATGATGGTTTTTATTCCAAATAAAACTTGTGTGAGATATTACACCTCCAATTTTAAATGCATTTGGAATTTTTTCCAGGAGGTTTTCTCCCAGCCCTGGTGTCCCAGGAGCTGCTTTGGGACACAACCAACACACCAAGCCGAGCACAGCTGCAGGGTCCTGACTGCAGGCTGACTGCACAGTGCTCTGCACTCACCCAGCAGCATAAAAATTCCCAAAAAAAGGAAGCTCCTCTGGGACAGATGGGATCTAATTTGAGATTAGGATCAACCCCAAATGACCCAATATGATGTGTGCCACACACTGACCATATGAATATTTAACAGGTTGCCCAGAGCAGCTGTGGCTGCCCCATCCCTGGAAGTGTTCAAGGCCAGCTTGGACAGGGCTTGGAGCAACCTGGGATACTGGAAGGTGTCCCTGCCCATGGCAGTGGTGGCACTGGATGGGATTTAAGGTCCCTTCCAACCCAAACAATTCCAAGAACGTTTCCTGAACCACAAGAAGCTGTGGCTATGGAGCTTTAACTCAGTCCTTGAGGCGAGATCCCCCTTTGGTGTCTGACTCTGCCCTTGGCCGCTGGTGGGGAGGGAAAACATCTGTGAAATGGTCTGTCCTGCACTTCCTTTTGGTTTTGGTTCACAACCTGGGAATCAGCTGCTCTCAGGTCTGTGCTGGGGTCAGTCAGACACCAAGCCAGAGCCCCCAAATCTGCCTCCCCCCAGCCCCACACTCACTCCATCTCGTAGACAGTGACCGGCAGCGTCTGCTCCATCAGGGAGAACTTCTTGGTTTTCACAGGTTTAATAATGGGCTCTGAAACGAGAGAAGGAACAACAAACTGTTCCCAGAGCCCCTGAACCAGCAGGGTAGGGAATGACCCTCAGGAATGGGGAGTTTTGTCGACAACTCTTCAATTTTCCAGCAGACAGATTCTCCCAGCTGTTTATCAAAGCAGCTGCAGTCACTGTAGGGTCCTTCCAGCTGAACTATTCCATTGTGAAAGGATCAAAGGAGATGACTTAAATGCATTTACTTTTTCTTTAAATATCTTTCCAGTCCCTGCTGATTTCTGTTCCTCCAAATAAATGCTTGTTTGGATTTGCAAAAATCACAAGTGCCCAAATCTGCATACACCAGGCAGGAAGTCCCCAGGGCTGTGAGGGGACTCCAAAGGGGCAGGATGGAAGAAAATATTATTTCCCCTTTCCAAGGATCCATTAAGAGCCTTCTCCTCCCTCCAGCCCCTCTCACAGCTCCTCCCCACTCACCAGTGAGTGGCTGTGTGTCCTCCTCCTGCACAATGGTCTCCACCTCCGGCCCATAGACCTCCTCAGCCGTGGGATAGTATTTCTTGTCCTCGTGCAGCACCACCTCCATCCCGGGGTGCTCCTCGTCGTGCTCCCCCATGTCATCGTCATCATCATCATCCTCCAGCTGCAAGCAAGCTCACCCTCAGCTGCTGCAGAGCCACCCCCCAGGGGACAGGCCTGGGGTCACCCCCGAATGAGGGACCCCCAGTGCGGCCCCAGCACCCACAGAGGTGCCCTGGGAGCAGCTCCTGGACGCGCAGCACAGCTCTTCCCACAGCACCCGGATCATAAACAGCCCCTGGACTTGCAGAGACACCGGCACAGGCAGCGGCTCAAACACAGAACAACCACACAAGGCGCAACACAGGAACCACACCCGAGTAACACAACCCCCACCCCACACAGATCGACAGGAGATGGGAAGGGGCTCCCTCGTTCCCCTGTGGTGCAGCCGCTCTGCTCCTCTCGCTCCCCTGGCGTCCGTGGGGGCTCGCTCTGCCTCTTCCCCCAAGGATCCAGCTCCCTGCTGCAGCCTCAGCTCCTTTCTGAAGGCCCAAGGAGCTCCCGAAGGGACTCGGATCCTCCATGGGACTGACAGCAAAACCAGCCAAACACAGCCCGAGACGCAGGAGCCCCCGAGTTCCTGCGATTCCAGCAGGAACTCTGTCTTTCCTTTTACCCCAGGAACAGATTTTGTAAATCCTTTAAACACCAAACCCACTCCGACCCTCGGGATTCAGACCTCAGCACTGACCATTCTCACGGCAACACCAAACCCGGCACGGGGCCCGTCCCCGCTCAGGGTCCCGGGCAGGACGAGCCCCGCCGGCTCCGGGGGTCGCTGCCCCTCCCCCGCATCACCCCACTCACCTCGTCCAGGTCTTTGGACTCTCGGCCCAGCTCGTCGTCGTCATCGTCCGAGTCCAGCTCGGGCCCGATGTAGTTCCCGAACTCGTCGTACAGGTCGGTGTCCAT
>VZRJ01004794.1:338468-349751 GCA_013397565.1 Ptilonorhynchus violaceus | reverse complement strand
GTGGGCCTTGCCCAACCGCGGCGCTGTGGCGGTTGGAGCGCGGCCGTTGCGGGGTTGGGACTGTCGCGATATAGAGAGGGGCCCTGGGCCCGGACATGTTCGTCACCCAGAGGGGCTGTCGCGACAAAGCGAGGGTCCCCGGAGCCGGCAGTGTGTCAGGGCCTGGCGGGGCTGTCGTGATAGGGGAGAGGTTCCCAGTTGCCATCCACGTGCGTGGCCTGTAGGGCCGTCACGGTCGGACTGGAGTCCGCAAGGCAGGACTGTCACAATAAGATCGGGGTTGTCGCGCCCGGTCCTGACAGCGCTGTTGTGACACGAGTGGAGTCCTCGAGGCCATCCCCGGCAGGGCTGTCGCGACAGGAGGGGTCCCTGTGGCCCCAGGCCGATCCCGCTCCCCGTCCCACGGGTGTCGGTGGTGCCGCCGGCGCACCCGGGATGGACCCGGCGGAAGCGCTCCCGGCGCTGGAGCGGGAGCTGCGGGCGGCCCTGGCGGAGGACGAACGACAGCAGCGGGAGGGCGAGGCCAAGCTGCGGGCGGTGCGCCAGCGCGTCCCCGACTACGCCCAGTTCAGGTCCGAGATCCGGCCCGAGGGGTCCGGTGGTGGCCGCCCGGGCTCGGGGGGAGCCGGGAGCTCGTATGGGGGCTCCGGGACCCCTCGGGGATCTGAGCTCGGAGCTGCCCCGGGAGAGACCGGAGTAGCGTCGGGATCCCTGGAACGGCCTGAGGATCCCTGGAACAGCCCCGGCTCCGAGGACAGAGCCCGCGGGCGCAGACACTTGGCCGTGGTTAAGATTAGTCCCAAAACTCCTCAGGTGGCCCCGTGTGGGCCAAAGGCTGTCCCAGCTCCGCGGCCGGTCCCCGTGGTGGCCCGGCTGTGGCCAGCAGTGGGATGGTACTGTCCCTTCTCCAGAACGCTGTCCCCTGGCTAGGTCACTGTCACCTCTCCCCCAGCCCCCTCAGCCCCCCATCTCTCCCCACACACCCTGTGGTGTGCAGAAGCAGAGGGTGACGTGTGTCCCCTGTGCCCTGCCCAGCCTGTTCCTGCTCCGAGTCCCGTTACCGCTTTGTCCAGGGGTTGTGAGCAGGTTGGGATGGCAGGGCTGATACATGGGGGCAGTGTCAGGCATTCCCAGTGCCCACCAAACTCCTGGATTCCCTACGGATCCCTCTGGGGACTCCCAATGTCCACCAAAGCCTTGGGTCCATCTACAGATCCATCTGGGACTCCAAACACCCACCCAAGTCCTGGATCCCCTATAGATCCATCTGGGGACTCCCTGTCCCGTGACATCCAGCATCCACAGGTAGATCCAGGATTTTGACCACACTTGAGAGACTTTTTGTGACCAGATCAAATTCTATTCATGGATTCATATCTGCCTCATCCAGCCATGCCACCTGATCCCTGAGAGGCAGGAAAACACTTTGAAGTGGCTTCTCCCCCAAACATCTTGCCAGTCCCTATAACAGGATTCTTGAGGGATTTTAAGCTGGTTTATCCCTGTATTGGTAAGGACCTGCTCCTCCAGCCTGTCCAGTCCCTCTGGGTGATCCATATGGCCCAAAGTCAGAAATTGTCTCGGAAAATAAGCTTGAAGCCTCAAAAGTTTTCTCTTGCCACATGTCCCTCCTGTCCCTGTTCTCTGCAGGGAGATTGTGCTGGCCTCACACCTGAAGCCTCTGGAGAAGGAGGACAGGCTGGGACAGAGGAGGAATGTGCTGTGGAATCCCCGTGCAGGCCCGGCCAAGGCAGCGCCCACCCACGCCGTGGAGATTTCACAGGTGAGAGAGAGACTGCTGGGGCCTCATCCACAGCTGGAAATGACTCAGGGATTATCTGGGTGTTAACTGGAGTGCAAGAGTTGCTCAGGACTCACTGTGGGTGTGAGCCAGCCCTCCTGGGTCCCTGGAACATGACGGTTTGGATCAGCACAGGGTCAGGCTGGGCCCCTTCAGGAAGAGTCTGCTCCATCCCTGTGGGAATGCAGGCCTGGCTGTACAACCTGGACCCAGAGCTCCCAGTGCCTCCCATGGTGGCAAGGAACAGACTGGGAGCAGAGCCCTCCGGGCTGGGAGCAGCTCCCAGCAGCTGCAGGCTGGGACCAGAGCTGGGGCTGTGTACCAGGATCCTCCCTGGAACAGCCTCAGGCTGCAGAGATTGATTCCCTGAGCACAGCCAGTGCTTTGCCCGTGGTTTAATGATCATGGAGAAGGCTGGTTTGGGTTCATCCTGCTGCCTGACGAGCTCATTGAGTTGCTCAGTGGTGGGAAAGAGGGATGGGACATTTTCTGTCTGGGTCATTTGTGATTGGAGTCACCTCAGTCCTGCTCTCTCCCATGGGCTCTGGGGTGTCTTGGTCACTGGACGTGGAGCCAGGGATGTTTCCCATGATAAGGCAATTGCATGGATTGCCTTATAAACAGTCCCAGGGATGGTTTATGATGCTGGATTTCATTGACGTGTTTATTATAAGATCTTTTGCAACTTTCCTGGCCAGCGTTGTGTTTCCTTGGATTGAGCAACGATCTCCCCAAGCAAATCTTTCTCCCAATCCCACCACATCAAGCTCAGCTCTCCAGGGCTTTTCCCCTGTGCTTAGCCCCAGCTGATGTTGCTCTGCCTTGTTTCCTGGCTGTAGAAAAGCTGAACCTTTGCCTCCTCCTTCAGCCCGTGCATCAGTGACCCAGCAGGGATGGGCTCAGCAGTTAATTACAGATGGTATAAAATGGGATTTCTTTTATCTGGGAATGCCACTTGGGGCTCAGGTCTCAGTGTGTGCTCTGCCACAGACCCCACCAACACCAGGTGGTACCAGAGGGGGCATCTGCACATTTTCTGGGGTTTGCATCTCCTACCTTTTCTCTCCCCACTCCTTTGATTTGCCTCTCGGTGCTCAGAGTATTTCCTGCCCTGCCCTGATCCCCAGGAGATCCCTTCCCAGGCAGTGCTGGTGGATCCGGGCTGGGCAGCAGGTCAGGGTCACTCCATGACCGTCTGTGTTCACACCGGGTGCCACCTCTCATCCACACTTCCCATTTCTCCCTGGAGTTCCCTGGTTTCTCTGGGCTTGAGGCATTTCTTTGTCTTCCCATTTTCCCCCTCAGCAGCTCCTTGTGCTACCAAAGCCCCGTTAAAAACATCTCAGCCATACATGGGCTGGTCAGGGTGAGGGGATCAAAGTCTTCAAGTGGGAAGGAAAGGAACTGAGTGACTCCTTTCTCCTTCAGGAACTGGATCGGCTGCCTGGAACCGCTGAGGAATTTCAGAGGGATTGGCGCAGATGCTTGAAAAGCAGAACAGAGAAATACTGGTTTTTACTGGAGCTTGGAGGGGAGGCCTTGGGCAGGATCTTCCGGGCTGGCGGGGGCTTGGGCCTCCTGGGGGAATTCCTGACAGTGCTGGCAGAGAACATCCGTCCTGAAGACAGAGCTGCCGTCCTTCAGATCCTGCAGAGCCTGGTGGGCACCAAGCGCTTCGGGCTGAACGTGGCTCTCCTGAGCCCGTTGGAGAAGGAGAGCAGCCGGAATTTGTTCAGGAAGCTGCAGAGCATGAGCAGGGATTGTCAGGCTGCTGGCCAGCCCGACAGCCCGGCCAGCTCTGAGGCAGGGAGAGAAGCCCACTCCATGGAGACCCACCTGGAAAAGGAAGCCGAGGAGGAGAGGACAATGGTGGAGCTGATGAAGTGTTACGAGGTCAACTGAGGGAGCAGGAGCACCAGGATTGAGCAGAACCAGAGGGTAAAAGAGGCTCAGAAAAGACTCAAAGCTTGACTTTGGCATCACCCAGAGCACAAATAAAATTTAGCTCCCAAGCTGTGGTGCTGTGGTCTCTGGGCAGGGTGTCCTCACAGATGGGTATGGGAGAGTCTCTTGGATGAGGAGAAAACCGAGGGAAAGAAAACAATTGGGTGGTAGTTTTGAAGGAGAAACCCAAACCCAGATGGTCCCTTCCCTTTTCCACCCCTGTCCATGGTCACAGAGGGGACTTAGGAGATGTAATTGGTGACAGTGACAACTGTCAGGTCCATTTTGTTCCCAAACCCAGCACACAGCAGAGTCACCCGGGCTCTGGAGAAACCACCAGGCACCTGATGGCAGGATCCAGGTTCATCCCCAAGGCCTGGCATGGGAATGTTGGGCTTTGTGGCACTTCTCGGGGGACATCTCTGTCCCTGCACTCTGCTTTGGTGCCATTCCTCCTGCCTTTGCACAGCTGAGGACAGCTGAGGGCTGGAGACTTCAACAAAAGAAGATCCTGAAGTTACCCAAGATTGAGATGGAGGATGTTGATGCCGGAACAGCCCCAGCACAACAGTCACAGTTTGGTAGGAACAGGGTCCATGGGGAGCAAATAGGGGCTTTGGCATCATCATCATCTTCATCCTCACCCACGTGGGCCACTGCTGGCAGGTGCTCAGGAACCAGTCCAGGCTGGAACATCCCCCCCATGGGGCACTCGGACTCTCCGGAGCATCCTCCCGTTGGAAATTTCCAATGTCCTGGCCAGCAGGAGTGGAGCACTGCCAAGTCCCCGCTCTCCCTCCCCTCAGGGCAGGAGTGGGACAGCGAGGAATGATGTGGGAAACTCCCTGTTTTGGCACACCTTAGCAGGGACAGGCAGGATTTGCCAGGGTTTGCTCCAGGTGGGATCTCACACCATTAGGATTTCTTCCAGGATGGATTTCACACCACCAGGATTTGTTCCTGGCTCTGCCACTGGTTGGCAATGGGGGTTTAAACTCAATAAAGTCCTTTTCAAAAGAGAACTTGGAGCTGGTGCAAGATGTTCTGGCCAAACTCTGTAGAGTTCTTGATGCGCACCAGTGATTTATTAGAGCTGTTTTTCTAAAAGGCTGCTAAAAACATCCACCAAACTATTTTGATCCAATTAATACTTGCTTTTCTCACCCTTTTTTTCCTTGTTTTCCTTGTTGAGGACTGTGAGTACCAGTGTCCCAAATCCTTCAGTGTTTCTTTTGAGCTCCTGGAGCAAACCCATTGCTTTAAATTTTTGTTTAAGTGGGTTTTTTTGACTTCTGAAGGAAAAAATATTTTTCAAATTAATCTGGTGATTTTCTTCAGAAATGTCTCTGCTTTTGGGGTGTTTTTAGCTCACCCTACTCAGCACAGACTTGGGAGTCAATGTTTGTGCCTGACAAAGTTATCTTGGACGTCCCCCAAAGGTGGTGGCATCTCTGCAGGGTTTCGATGGCCACTTAATCCTCAGCACAGGATGTGCCTTCCAGGCTCATCTCCTTTGTTTGAGGATGTGATTCAGGGATTTCAGCATTCCCAAGAGAAATCCCTCTGTCCAGGAGGGCACTGAGGGCCCCAGCGATGCTCTGGCGCTTGAACCATGTTGATGATGTGCAGGATCTCAAATCCACCCTTGTCCGCAAGAGCTGCAGCTGATCCTGGGAGAGTCCTGGGAGCTGCAGCCTGGGGTTGTGTGGGGAGGGAGCTGCGTTTGAGGGTGAAGAAGCCCCAGCAGATCCGATTCCCATCCTGGGAAGAGGATCTCTCCCTTCCTGCTGCCTGGCTGCTGGCTCTGGGGGTTATCCCTGCACACCCTCCTCCAATCCCCTCTGTTCAGTCCCTCGTGGGTGTTGGCCCCTGGAGCGTGTCTGTGCTGTGGGGCTCAGCCCTGACCACATCTCCCCATAACATTAGGATTGGTTTGGGCTCCCAGAGGTCCCCATCATCATGGATAATCCCAAGATCCCACCCGTGGAGAGGCGGATGCAGGCACGACCATGGAAGCTCGGTGTGTTCATTAGGCTTTATTCTCATCCCGAGCTGTGCAGTGTTAGTGCATTAATTCGTTAGCAAGGGAAGCTGCTCATGGGGTCCAGCCCAGCACCATCCCCCTGCATCCCCACCCTGGGCACTTTCCAGGTCTCCCATAACACCTCCTGCCCTGGGAAGAGCCTTTCTGGAGTTGGAGCAAAGCTGCTCAGCACCTGAGCCAGGGGACAAGAGGGCAGAGGGGATGAGGGGATGGCACCCAAAGGCAGCCGTGTGCTCATCCCAAAGGGCTGACAGGGCATGGGAAGAGCTGCTGGGTCCTTGCTCCTATGTCAGGTGGCATCAGGCAGGTCCTGCTCATGGTCAGTGGCTGCAGCAAAGGTGGGGATGGGGCTGTGGGAGAGCGTCAGGCTGGGCAACGGCCCTGGGGTCATGTGCTGGCCTGGGGGAGGGCAGGGCAGGGACAGGGCCATGTGCAGCCCAGGGACAAGGGATTTCTTCCAACCCCATCCTGAATGCCCATGGAGGGGGCTGAGGCTCTGTGCAGGGCAGGGACGGCGACTGGGGCAGCCCCAGTCCCCAGAGCCCCTGGCTCCCAGTGTGACCCCCAAGTGATGAGACTCCCCTGTCACTCCTGGGGTGCAGGAGGCACCTCGTGCTGTGAGACCCTCACAGGTGCCCCAACACCTTCCTCCTCCTGCTCTGCACCCCTCTCCTCTCCATCTGCACCTGTGTGGGACCCCCCAGGTGCAGGGCCGTGGGTCACCCCTCACCACGAGCCCCTCAGATCTGTTTTTCCCCACCAGTGTTGGGGACACCTTGGTGGCAGACACCCAGTGGGGTCAGGACACTCCTATGGCTCTGTGCCAGGAGAAGCCCTTGAGGCCACTGTGTAGCCCCACAAACCACCCTGGACATTCAGGCACTCCCAGGAACCCCTCCTGATCCCCATTTTGTCACCCCTTGACACCATTCCAAGAGCATCCTGCCTCTCCATCCTCCCCTTCCTCCTGCCCATGCCTCTCCATTATCTTCTTCCTCCACTCCTGCTTCTCCATTCTCCCCTTCCTCCTGCTCCTGCCTCCCAGCTGAGCTCACCCAACACCTGGAGACAGGGAAATGTCCCTCTCCAGCATCCTGCACCCCACACCCAAGGGTGCTCAGGACCTGGGTGCACTGGGGAGGTCCAGGGAGGCTCCCAGGCCGGAGAGTGGATGCAGGGAGATGCTCTTGGCACTACTGTGTTGTCTGACAGTGCACGGAGATTGGAACAGGATGGGCTCTGTCCCTGGAGACCCAGGATGAGGCAGGAACAGCCCCAAAGCCACCGGCACCCCGTGCTGCGGGAATGTGGCAGCAGCCCGGCGGGGAGCTCGGCTCTGCCCGGATCTGCTGCACTCTCCCGGCTGCTGCCCGGTCCGACGGGTGCCCTGCTGGCTGCCAGCCCCGGACAGGGTGACAGCGGGTCCCTGGGCACGGGGGGACGTGGGAGAGGCCAGGGGTGCACGGGAGGGAGATGCCCCCGCCGAAGCACCACCGGCCCCTCCCCTGCCCCGTGCCCGACCCGGGGCTCCCTCGGGAGCACTACGGGACCTACGGAGCTCCGGCTGCTGCGGCTGCTGCGGCTCCCCCGCCCTACGGCACCTCCTTGTGCTCCTGCTTGGACTCTTTGAGCACCTGGAGGAGGAGGGAGCTCATTACCCCCGGCTCATCACCCCGGGCTCGGGCTCTGCTCCCGGCTGAGCCCACCTGGGCTCAGAACGAGCTTGGGGACAGGGACAGGGACAGGGACAGGGACAGGACAGTTTTCTCTGTGAGCTGCCAGCCTCAGCTCCACCACGACCCAGAGCCAGTTCATGCCGTGCTCTCAGGGATCACTGGCTCCCTGCCTTGTGGGGCTCAGGGATGGTGGGCCCATGTGCAAGTCCCTTGGGAACACCCTGTGGGGAGGTGGGGATGGAGCGTGGGTGACATGGATGAGGATTTCCCACCTCTCCATCTCGGGTCTCCACAGTTTTCACCACGATGCTCCTCTTCACATGGGCTTCTGACACGGATTTGGTGTCCAGGCTGGTCTCTGGGGGACATGGGCAGGACAAGGCAGTGACACCGTGCCCAGGGTATGGCCCTTCCAGCCACATTCAGTGGAGAGGCCCAAAGTAAATGGATTGGGCTGGAAACCCCTGAACCATGAGAAACAGCAGCCCTGGGGACACAACCAGCCTCAGGGACAGGGTTGGCATTGGGGATGTGGCTGCCTGTGGGATCTGCTTAATCCTGGGGACACAGCTGGGCTGTGGGGACAGCTGGGGACATTTTTGGCCTTGGAGATACTGTTGACCATGGGAACATGGGTGGCTTTGGGATGTGATTTGGCTTGAGGACAGGGTTGTCCTTGGGGATGCAGTTGGCACTGGGGAACACAGTTGGCCTTGGGGATGTGATTGTCATTGAGGACATGGTGATGTGGTCATCCTGGGGAGACCTTTGGCCTCGGGGATGTGGCCATGGCACCCTTCTCCCTCCACCCTGGGAGAACCCAGGAGTCCTGGTTCCTTGAGATTCAGAGAAAAACTTCCCAATCCCTCTGGATAGGGCAGGGACAGCCAAAGTGGCATTTTCTGCCACCTCTGAAGCCACCCCTGCTTGTGCCACCATTCTGGCCCCCTCTCCATGCATGAACACAGCCTCACCTCGGATCTGCAGGTTGGAGAAGCTCTGCACAGGGATGGTGATCCTGCAGGAGCAATGGCAGTGTTGGGAAGAGCGTGGGGTCCTGCTGCCCGCCAGCTCCAGCTGCCTGGCGCTGTGGCAGCGGGGCTGGAGGATGGTCCCCAACCCAGCCGGACACTCCAGAGGGACCACGAGGACTTGGGCTTGGTTTGGGGCATGGCTGGGGTGGGGTGAGGGGCAGGATGGAGCCGTCACCTGCTCTCCTCGCCCTCCAGCAGCTTGCGGTACGTGGCGATCTCGATGTCCAGGGCCAGCTTGACGTTGAGCAGGTCCTGGTAGTCCTGCACGTGCCGGGCCATCTCCTCCTTGAGGCTGCGGATGTCCTCCTCCAGCCGCACCACCGTGTCCTGGTAGCCGGCCGTCTCCAGGGCGTAGCGCTCCTCCAGCTCCCGCAGCTGCCTCTCCAGGGACTCGTTCTGGGGGGCCACGGGGGGCCGTGACACCCTCCATGGCCACCTTCCACCAGGACCTGGGGCCTCTCCTGTGTCCCACCCTTAGGGACCAGCCGTTCTCCTGGCATTGGGTGGTGATCCTACCACCGTGCCAGGGAACCCCGTGGTGGTGACAGCTCCCTGAGGCCGCGTCCCTGCTCTTGCACCCCTCAGCCATCACCTACCGAGCCCCGCAGAGCCTCCAGGTCACAGGTGAGGGCCTGGAGCTGGCGCCGATACTCGTTGGCCTCCTGCTTGGCCAGGCGCAGGGCCTCGGCGTGCCGGGCGGCCACGTCCGTCAGGTCTGCGAACTGGGACAGGGGACAGGTGCATGGGATGGGACCACAGGCAGAGATGTGTCCCGGTGGGACATGGTGTGGGAACACGATCCTGCCCTGCTCCACAGCAGGGACAAGGCCCCAGGAACACAGGGCGAGGAGAAACATCCCTGGGACAAGTGGGGACAGCAGAGCTCCCAAACCCCACATACCACGGAGGAGAACAACGCCACCCTGGGTGATCAACCCCGGCCCTGAGAAGGTGACATCCCAGGAGGGGACAGCCAGGCCACCCATCCATGAGGCAGCCAGCTCCCACTGCACCTTGGACTTGTACCACTCCTCAGTCTCCTGGACGTTGCTGGCGGCCATGGCCTCGTACTGGCTGCGGATGTCACGCAGGGCGGCCGTCAGGTCCGGCTTGCTCGCGTCCACCTCCACGTGCACCCTCTGCCGGGCCAGCTGCTCCTGCAGCTCCCGCAGCTCCTGTGGGGACAGGGGGGTCAGGGCAGCCCCCCGAGCCTGGGACCCCCCAGCCCCGGAGCGGGGTTACCTCCTCGTGGACCTTGCGAAGGAAGGCGATCTCGTCCTGCAGGGTCCCCACGCGCCGCTCCAGGTCCAGGCGAGCCAGGGCAGCATTGTCCACATCCTGTCACCATGAAGGGACAGGAGGGACTGTCCCAGGCTGGCCACCGGGGTCTACTCTGTCCTGAGCTGGCTGGTCATGTCCATTCCCTTCTGCTCTCACCCAGCCCTGCATCTCTCTGCCCATCATAACCTATCCCAGTCCCTCACTGCCTGCTTCTTCCCATTCCTGCCCATCCATGCTCCATATCTGTCCATCCCAGCTCCCCACCATTCATCCCTGCTCCATTTCTGTCCCATCCCTGCTCTGTTCCTGCCTCTTTCTGCCCATCATAACACATCCCAGTCCCTCACTTCCTGCTTCTTCCCATCCCTGCTAGCTCCCTGCCCATCCCTTCCTGTCCCTGCTACGTCCCTGTCCATCGCTATCCCATTCCTCCCATTCCCAAGGGAGGCCAAGCTGGGAGCTGAACCTCTGGGGTGCAGGATGGGGGGTGCAGGATCTGGCCCCTGCACTCACCTGCCTGTAGGCAGCCAGGTTGCTCTCGGCCTCCAGCCTCAGGGTCACTTCATCCTGCAGCCTGTGCCAGAGCAGAGTCACCGTTACAAGTCCAGCACTGTGACCTATCCAGAACCGTGACCCATCCGGCACCGTGACCTGTCACTCTCAGCCCACAGACACAACCCCCTGGGCCGACACAGCCCCACAGCACCAGCACCACCCCAAACCCCGTGTCAGCGTGTGTCCATCCCACACGCCGTGCACCGCCCCACGCTGTTCCCAGGGGTCATCCATAACCCCGTCACAGCCCTGGTGCACATCAGTGCCTGGTCCCCAGGGCTACCCTGCTCCTGTCTCAGTGGCCACTGTGACCCCTGGGTACATCTCTGTCTCCATTCTGGTCCCAGGGGCTACCCTGGTCCTTGTCACCACCGTGGTCCACATCACCAGAAAAAACCCCAATCAGCATCCTGGTGTCCATCCTAATCCCTGCTGCCTCTTTGTTTCCAGTGGCCACCCTGACACCCATCCCAGCGGCCACTCTAAATCCTGCTCCTGGTGGCCACCCTGGTCCCCAGGATCACCCCAGCCTTACTTCTGCTGGAGGCTGCCGAGGTCCTCGGCCAGGTTGTCCCTCTCCATCTCCAGCCGGGCCTTGGCGGTGGCCAACTGCTCCACGCGGCGCCGCAGCTCCCGCAGCTCCTCCTGGTAGACGTCGGCCGCGCGCGAGGGCTCCTGGTCCCGCGCCTGGTTCAGCTCCAGCACCAGCACCTTGTTCTGCTGCTCCAGCAGCCGCACCTTCTCGATGTAGCTGGCGAAGCGGTCGTTGAGCTCCATCATCTCCACCTTCTCGTTGGTGCGCGTCTCCCGGAACTCCGAGTTGAGCGCCGCGGCCAGCGAGAAGTCCATCTTGCCCGAGCCCGGGCGGGGACCCACGCGTGGCCCCAGCTGGGTGCTGCGGGGCGCCCGGAGCCGGCCCGGGGGGCTGGCGGGGAGCAGCCGGTACAG
>VZRJ01004794.1:323813-338419 GCA_013397565.1 Ptilonorhynchus violaceus | reverse complement strand
CCCGGCGGGCACTGCGGGGCTGGGGACACACCGGGGTGGGGACAGAGCGGTGGCCACGGGCACTCGGTGCGTGGGGGCTGACTGCAAGGCTGGGTGCGATGCCGTGGGGCACTGGGGCTGCTGGGTGAGAGATCTACACGTGTATGTTTGTGAGATCTGCATGTAGAGAGCTACACACGTGTAGGGAGGTATACACAAAGAGATCTACACGTGTGTAGAGAGATCTGCACATGGGATGAGCACACACATCCTCTTGTGCACACACACGCACACACACACCTGCAGAGGTGCACACGTGTGTGTCCGTGTGCACACACCCCATCCCTCTCTGCCATGTGCACACACACCACATGCAATGCACACACACACACCCACCTACCTTGCACACACATGTACACACACACACACGTGTGCTGCTTTCTCTGAACACGAGTGCTCACACTCACACACCCCCCCAGAGTGGCACATGCCCCTCTGCCCTCCCACATACGCACAGCACACACGTGCACAGCACACAGAGCACACCCAGGCATGGACACACCTGTGCACGCACACACACACGCACACCCTCCCGTGCTCCCCTTGTCACATCCCCCCAGGACGAGCCCCAGCACGAGCAGCTCAGCACCAGTCCCCAGAACCCATCACCCCAGCCTGACCATGAGGGCAGGCTATTAATTAATGCCAGCTGTCAATTAAGTGGTTGGAGCCTCCGAAGTCCTTCCCATCCCACCGGGCCTGTGGAAGCACTGGCTGGTGGCCCCGGAGCCCAGGTCCCCGTCCCAGATCCGGGTGGGGGTTTATCCCCACATCTGGGTGTGCATGGCCATGTCACTGGCCACACATGCGCTGAGTCTGGGTGGGGCTTTTGCCCCCATTGGCACATGGCAGGGGGTGGTGAGGGCCGGGACTGCCTGCCAGGGGCTTTCCCCGGCAGCTGAAAGGGGCTTTGTGCGGAGCCGGAGCCGTGGCACAGCCGGGGGGGCCTTTGTGCCAGGGCACGGCACTGCCGGGAAACACCGGGGGAGGGATGGATGGATGGGTGGATGCATCCAGGGGCGGTGACGGGCACGGAGCCACCGCCAGCCCCGTCCCCTCGCAGTCACATCATAATGGCCACAAACTGGGGCATGGATGAGTCTTAGGGACAGCCCGGGCAGGGGATGGGGGTGTTCTGGGGACACGCGGACATGAGCGACACGTGGTGGCACCAGCGTGGGTGCCCTGAGAGGCAGCTGGGATGAAGCTGGGGGACAGGGGGGCCCCTGGGCACATGCTGCAGGGACAGGGACAGGGACAAGCATAGGGACTGGCCTCGCCGCTGGCGGTAGATGGCAGCCGCTGGCCGGGAAAGGCTCCTGCCTGCCGTGGGAGGGGGACACCCCGCTGGACCACGGCCGCCATCGCTGGGCCACCAACAGTGGCCAGTGGGGAGGGCTGTGGCAGCGGCTGTGTCCCTGTGGGTGCAATCTGGGGAGACCCAGAGCCTCTAGGGACCATACTGGTGGGACAGGGGCAGCTGCCACATCCCCCTTTAATCCCCAGGAGCTCCTTATCCCCAGCCAGCCCCGTGTCCCCCTGGCTGTCCTGGGCCGGTGTCACCAGTGACAGGCAGGGGTTATGCCCACGGCAACTCCAGGTTCGAGGCACGTACACGCCCCATAGGGACGCTCGTGTCCCCAGCCAGAGCAGCGGCACCCCTGGGGACACGCGCTGTGTGACAGCCCTGCTGACAGGGAACCTCCGTCCCTGGGGTGGCTGCACAGTGGGGCGGGGGAGGGGGAACAGAGCGGGGTCTCGGGGACTTTGGGGTCCTGTGTGAGCACCCCCTGCTCCCCAGGGATTGATTCTCTCCCGGCTCCCACGCAGCGGGATCAAAGCACGGGAAGCTGCCACTGCCCGCAGCGGTCGGAGGGAGAGCTGAGCCTTCCCCCTCCTCCTCCTCTTCCCCGGCCCCCCCTTAATGGCACAAACGAACTGGGAGCAGGCTGGGAGTTTAATTGGAAGCTTCCAGGCTCAAGGAGACAAAGGTGAGATCAGCTGCTGCCAGGCAGGGAAGGAGCCAGGAGGAGCCGGTGACCCTGGTCCCCGTGGGACAGCAGCACGCCCGGAGCTGTCCCGATCCCAGCCCTGCTCCTGTCACACGTGGTCACCACCGAGGGTGGCTGTGAGGAGCTGGTGCAGGGAACCAGATGTGTCAGTGCCAGATGTGCCCTGGCACGGCAGGAAAGGGGTCACAGGGGTGGTGGGGACAGGTGTGGTCCCCGGGTCAGGATGCTCGGAGCTCTCTGTCCCAGGATGGGAGTGACACGAGGGTGGCAGTGACAGGATTGGAGCAGGGAGGAAATACAGAACAAAACCTCTCCCCCATCACTATGCATAGTGACTGGTGCCAGGAGGGCAGGGGCCTCCCCCAGCCTTCTCCTTCACTCTGGGACACTGAGCAGGGGGCCCAGGCCCAGCAAAGGATGCAGAGGTACCCACAGGACCCTGGGATGGTGGAAATGGGGGAGACCTCTGATGGAGCCCAACCCCAGAGCAAGAGCCTTTTCCAGGCCAGCTCAGCTGGGAACGGTTCCTGAACCCCGAATCCTCACACGGGAGCTGCTGTGGGAGCCGGAAGAGGGGAGCAGGACCATGAAGGGGGAGGCTGTGGGGGCCCAAAGAAATTGTAGGGCTGTGAGATGGGGTTTTGGGGAACAAAAGAGGGTACAGAATAATTGGGAAGGTGTGGTTTAAGGGGCTGTCAGGTTGTGAGAGGGCACAAAAGGGACAGTGATGTAGGGGAGGCTGTGAGAGCCTGAAGGGGACTCAGACTCATGGCGGGTTTTAAGGGGGCATTGGCCAGGGCTGGCTCAGGAGGAAGGTGGGACCAATGCCCGGGGGGGGCTCTGAGCCCTCGTCCAGCCTGGGGATCTCCCCCCATCACTGCACCTGCAGCTGAACCAACCCTCCTCCCCCAAGGAGTTCATGAGAACCCAGAGCTGTGTCCTCCAGCAGCGCCATGGCCCCATCCCAAGCTGCTGGAAGAATGGGGAGACACAACAGCAACCCCAAAATACACATCCTGAAATTGTGCTGTGCCTGCACCAGTGCTGGGAGCGGCTGAGGGTCCTGGGGACACTGGGGTGTGGAGATCCTGGGGACACTGGGGTGTGGAGGTCCCAGTGCCTCCTGCACAGCCCCAGGCTGGCAGCAGACGTGGCCTGGAGCTGCCATGGGCCCGCAGAGCTGCCGGGTGCCCCGGCCCCAGTGCCCAGGGCTGCTCGGCCTCGGGGTGTCCGGGTGCGGGGTCCGGGCACTGATCCAGCCTCTGCCCGCTCTCCTGCAGCCCGCGTCGCCAGAGCAGCTCCTGGACATGCTGGCCAAGGGCAACAAAAACCGGGTGCAGCGTCACACCAAGGCCAACGCCACCTCCTCCCGCTCCCACGCCATCTTCCAGGTGAGGGCTGCTGCCTCTGGGATCGCTCCCATTGCTGCTGGGATCGGGCCTGGAAAGGGGCCTGCAAACCTGTGCCGGGACCGACATCCCGGGGCTGTCCCCCTCAGCACTGAGCTGGGAATTACACTCCCCGGGGGCTCTGTCCGTGTGCTCTCCGGTTCTCAGTGCAAAGCTGCCGGTGGATTTCAATTCCAGCCAGGCCCTTTCCCGAATTGGCAGGGCTGTCACGGCTGCCTGGGCAGACGGAGGCTGTGGCTGTCACTTCAGCCTGAGCCTGGTGCCTCGGCCCTTGCTGCTTGCAGGGGAGCAGTCCAGGTGTCTGGATGCTTTTCCAGCCAGCTCCCAGCTGGGCTTGGTGGGTGCTGGATTCCTGCCTGCGCAAATCCCTGAGCTGTGCTGGAAATCTGCCCTTCCTGCTGCCAGCTCTGCCTCCCGACAGCAAACCACGGGCTGGTGGGGATACAGGAGCAGTTCTCAGCTTCCAGCACCTCCGTGGCAGCTCCAGTCCACGCAGGGGTTGCTCAGGGTGGGCTGAGAGTGTTATAGGGCAGTGGGGGAAGCACGTTTGGTTCCCCTGGGAGATTTTTAGGGATTCTGAGGGGAAGGTACGGAGCAGTTCTGCTGAGTGAGGCTTGGTGGCCCCGTCCCTCCTGCACCAGCCCTGGGCTTGGCACCAGTCCTTGGCCCTGGCCTGCACCTCCCTGGGGGCACTGTCAGGGGTCTGAGTTTGGTGATGAAATCCACTGGGAGAGTTTGGGCTGCCCTTCAAGGACCCCTTGAGCCATACCCAGCTCCACCCCTGAGTGTGGGAGATGCCGATTGTTTTCCATAGCTCTGTCCCTTCCTGCCTCCCTCCCTGCCTTTGCCCCTTGTGTCACCACTGGGTGTTTGGCTCATCCTCGTCAGGATGCCATGGGTCTCTTGTCACCCACAGCAGCTCAGGCTCTCCTGGGAGAGATTTAGAGCTTGGGGATCTTCCAGATTTGCCTCTCTCCCCCCAAAACGCTGCTCACAGGCTCTGCTCCACCCAAGGAGGTGTCTCCGAGGTGCTGCTGGTGGTGCTTCATGGGCCAACACCCATGAGGGACTGAACAGAGGGGAGGGGTGTGCAGGGATAACCCCCAGAGCTGGCAGCCAGGCAGTGGGGTGGGAGAGATCCCCTTCCCAGGATGGGAATCAGGGATCTGCTTGGGCTTCTTCGCCCTCAAACGCAGCTCCCTCCCCATACAACTCCAGGCTGCAGCTCCCAGGACTCTCCCAGGATCAGCTGCAGCTCTTGGGGCTGAGGGTGGATTTGAGATCCTGCACATCATCAACATGGTTCAAGCGCCAGAGCATCGCTGGGGCCCTCCGTGGACAGAAGGATTTCTCTTGGGAATGCTGAAATGTCTAAGCCACATCCCTGGAAAAAGGAGATGAGCCCATCCTGCTCTGTGCTGAAGATTAAGCGGACACCAAAACCCTGCAGAGATGCCACCACCTTTGGGGGACGTCCAAGATAACTTTGTCAGGCACAAACATTGACTCCCAAGTCTGTGCTGAGTAGGGTGAGCTAAAAACACCCCAAAAGCAGAGACATTTCTGAAGAAAATCACCAGATTAATTTGAAAAATTTTTTTTTTCTCCCTTCAAAAAGTTGAAACCAAACGTTGAAAAAATGTTTCAAACAAAAGATAAGAAAATGGTCAGAACACTGAAAATTTCCAATGTGAGGATGATCCAGGATGTCCGAGCGCCCCGTGGGGGAGCTGCTATGGGCTGGCTGGTTTCCTGAGCGCCCTCCAGCAGCAGAGGCCCACGTGGATGAGGAAGAAGATGCCGGTGATGACGCCGAAGCTGATGCCCACGGCCCTCATGACGAAGATTGACTCGGGGTCAGTGGCACCCCGCTGGCGCCGGGACCGGAAGGCGACGCTGAGCTGGAATCCGGCCACCAGCTCGCCCTCCCGCCAGCAGAAGTAGATGGCTCTGTCCTTCCTGCGCACCCGCTGGAGGTGCAGGTGGTTCCCGTGGTCGATGAAGACCCTCATGTTCTTCCTGGCACCCACCAGGTAGTAGGAGCGGTAGAGCCGGACGGAGCCCTTGTCCCAGGCCACGGCGTGCTCCGGCCGCGCTCCCGGGCACACGATGACCAGGTCACTTTGGGAGGGATGGCTGTGGTACTGGATGGGGACACGGGGCACCTGGGGCTTCTTGCCCAGCTTGTAAATGATGTTGGAGATGGACTGCACGCCCTCCTCGGGGACTTCCTTCTCCGGGCAAGGGGCCAGGCAGCTCCGGATGGCCACCTCGGGACTCCGGAGGCGGAGGAGGCGCGGGAAGTGTGCGGGCACAGCCCTGGAGCCGCAGGAGGTGACGTTGGGCAGGGTGGTGCGGTACCGGGGGTTCAGCTGGGCGCTCTGCACGTAGCAGAGCCCGATGCGCCGCTGCTCGCCCCGCACCCCGCAGCGGTCACAGCCGGTCCAGTCCCAGAAGGTGGTGAAGAGGGTGAATTCCTCCTCCCTGTAGTCCTCTTGGACGTGCTGGTCATTGTCCAGGAAAGCCACCGTGATCTTCCTGGTGGGCTGCACGTCCACGTCGTAGCCGTAGAAGAAGAGCCCTTCCTTCGTGCCGCACAGGTAATGCCCCGAGTCCCTCACCCGGGCGCGGAACACGATGAGGCTGAACATGCGGATGCTGAAGCGCTTCAGGAGGTCGCTGCCCGCGCGGACGTGGCTCGAGTCCACCACCACGGTGCCGTTGAAGTCCGTCAGCACCGTGGTCTCGTGGCTGCGCAGGTTCTTCTGGAAATACCAGACCACAGAGGAGGCCTCCTCGGGCTTGCACTTGCAGGGCAGCTCGAAGGTCATGTCTGCCAAGTACGCGACGTTCTCGAACATCAGGAAGGCGGGACACGCCATCTTCTTGAACACATCTCCTTTCTTCTCAATGGCAAAGGCCTGGAGAACATCGACCAAGGAGAGGAGAATGGCTGCTCCCAACAGCCTCGTCCCCATCGCTCTGGACAGTCCCTGGCCCAGCAGAACTCACCCAGCCCAGCCGGGGATCTGCTGGGAACATCCTGCCCCAGGACAGCCTGGCCTCTGTCACGCTCTCTGGAACCCGCCTGTCTCCATCAGCTCTGGAGTGTTGTCACCCATGTCCCTGGCAACAATGGAGCTGTGCTGGGACCACTGGAACCCCCAACATCTTATCATGATTTGGGTTGGATGAGAACTTAGAAAGGATCTCTAGTGCAGGTCAACATCTTCATGGCTGATGCCATCAAGAAGATTTTGGCTCTTATGCCAGTGAGTTTTGCTTTAATGATTGGGGCCTGTTAGAGACAGCAAGAGAACCTTTGACCACAGATTGGTCAATTTGTTGAGTTGGGCTTTAAATGGAAAGACTCAGTGGGCAGGGTCTGAAGTGTCAGGGCTTGTGCCATTGCTTCCTCCTGGGGAGGAGACCAGGCCAACCAGTGCAGTGATGGATGTTCCTTGGCTCAAGATGAGAATCACAGGGCAAACCCCACCAATGGTGTGTGTGCCTGTGGTGAAAGCTCTCACACCCCTTCTAGTGAACACGGTTTCTTGACCCCCTCTCTGGAGTGCCTGGACACAGTCACAGCATGGGGAACAAACAAGAACAAGAAATGTCTGTGCAGTGGCAGGGCCATGATCATACTGCAGCATGACAGACATGGTGGACAGTTCACATGCCTGGAATGTTGTCATGGATGGGCATGTGTCCTCCCACACTCCCCGTCTGCACACTGGGACACAGCCCAGACGCCCCCAGCAAAGGGTGCAGAGGCACCTACAGGCCCTGGGATAATGGAGAAGGGGGATGCCACAATGGAGCCCAACCCCGGAGCAAGAGACTTTTCCAGGCTCCCCACGTGAGGGCAAGGCAGGAGGGAACAGCCACACGTCATCCCTTCAATTCGGAACAGAACAATTTATTAAAAACACAACTTAACAACTTATTTCCTAAACCCATCCATAACATGAAAACAAACAGGGCTGAGACAACAGGGGGCTCAGCCACATGTCATCCCTCAGATTTGGAACTGAACAATTTATTAAAAACACAACAACTTATTTTCTAAACCCACCCATAACCTCCAAACGAACATGGCTGAGACAAGAGGGGGCTCAGCCACATGTCATCCCTTGGATTTGAAATTGAAGAATTTATTAAAAATACAACTTAACAACTTATTTTCTAAACCTCCCCATAACCTCCAAACTAACAGGGCTGAGCCAACAGAGGGCTAAGCCCCATCATCCCTTGGATCTCGAACTGAACAATTTATTAAAAACACAACTTAACAACTTATTTTCTAAACCTCCCCATAACCTCCAAACTAACAGGGCTGAGCCAACAGAGGGCTAAGCCCCATCATCCCTTGGATCTCGAACTGAACAATTTATTAAAAACACAACTTAACAACTTATTTTCTAAACCTCCCCATAACCTCCAAACTAACAGGGCTGAGCCAACAGAGGGCTCAGCCACATCATCCCTTGGATCTCGAACTGAACAATTTACTAAAAACACAACTTAACAACTTATTTCCTAAACCCCCCCATAACCTGCAAACACACAAACAAGGCTGAGCCAACAGGGGGGACACAAATGCGGGGACGCAGCTGGAACCATGGGCAGCAGGGCACTGGGCAGCAGGAGGGGATGCTCAGAGCGCTGCAGGAAGAACGGGAGAGAGGGGAACTGAAGGCGTTTGGAATTTGAACGCTGGGAAAGGTGCTGCGCAGTGGATGCGGGAGCGCTACACGGAGTTCTGGCTGCTGCTGCTCAGCACTTGGGGGGAGCAGCTCTGGAGCCGGCCCGGGGAGGGGGCTGGGGCTCCGTGCAGCCGGGGGTGCCCCGGTGCCTGGGCTTTGGGTGCCCACCAGCGGGGTGGGTTGGGGGCTGACACAACGGGGCCCCGGGGACGCAGGAGGGCTCTGCACGGGGCTCTGCGCTGCCTGGGGAGTCTCTGCTGCCTTCCCACATCTCTGCTGGTGCTTCTTCTGTGTCGGGGAGCTGCGGGAATTTTCTGATTCGGAATCGCCACTCGACTCGAGCATCCTCTCAACCGGCCCGGGTGACATCGCCCTGAGACTGAAGCACGGAGAGATGTCCTGGGAGCATTCCGGGTCGGCGCTGGGCACAGGGGGGTCAGGCACGGTGACAGGAGCCTCGGCTACAGCGACAGAGAAGAAACAGTCACCTCCCTGTTTGCAGCTCCCGGGCACCTCCAACCCACGGGGCAACCCCTGTGCCCCCCAGATCGGTGCAGATCTGCCCCCCTGCCTGCCCCGCAGCAGCCCTTTGCCAGCGGCTGTTCCCATCCAGCGCATCCAACCCAGAGGAAGAAAGCCGGGACAAATCCCAGCCCCAGTCCCGCAGCAGTGCCCCGGGGCGATGCCCTCCCTGTCCCCGGCACACGGGCTCTGCAGAGCAACAGCTCCGCTGTGAGGGACGCGCCATGGCACGGAGGATGAGGAGGAAGAGCTCAGCCCTGCTCAGAGCCGGCTGCCGGCTGGGAGGCTCCATCCCGGCTGGCTCGGGCAGGGGAACCACGGAGGAGCAACGGAGACGGGAGAAATGCGGCTCAGAACTGCTGCTCTGGGCTCCCGAGATAGGAGGATCTCTCCCATGGGAGCTGCCTCGCACACACGAGCTGAGCCCCCCAGAGCCCAGGGCTGCTCCCGGCTCCTGCCCGAGGCCCTGGCGAGCCCGGACCGCCCTGCACAGCGAGGCCGGAGCCGCGCCGGGTGCAACCCCCTGGGGGACACCTCGGGACACACCCGCCCCTCTGCCCCGTGCCCACCGCGGCCGGGAGCTGTGACCCACCACCGGCTCCTCCAGCGCCCACCCAGACACAGGAGAGTGTCCGGTCCCCACTGTCCTCATCCCAAATCCTCACCGGCACAGCTCAGCTGCATTCCCGGGGCTGGGGTGGCCCCACTGGGCTCCACAGGGCTGCTGGGAGCTGCGGCTTCCTCCGGCCCTATGGCTTCCTCTGGTCCTGTAGCCTCCTCCAGCACTACAGCCTCTTCCAGCCCTACAGCTTCCTCTGGTCCTACAGCCTCTTCCAGCCCGATGGCTTCCTCTGGACCTATGGCCTTCTCTGGCCCTACAGCTTCCTCTGGTCCTACAACTTCCTCCAGCCCTACGGCGTCCTCCAGCCCTATAGCTTCGACTGGCCCTACAGGTTCCTCCAGCCCTATAGCTTCCTCCGGCCCTACAGCTTCCTCCAGCTGTACAGGTTCCTCCAGCCCTATAGCTTTGACTGGCCCTACAGCCTCCTCCAGCCGTACAGGTTCCTCCAGCCCTATAGCTTCATCTGGCCCTACAGCCTCCTCCAGCTGTACAGGTTCCTCCAGCCCTATAGCTTTGACTGGCCCTACAGCCTCCTCCAGCCGTACAGGTTCCTCCAGCCCTATAGCTTCATCTGGCCCTACAGCCTCCTTCAGCCCTACGGACTCCTCCGGCCCTACGGACTCCTCCAGCCCTATGGCTTCCTCCAGCTCTACAGCTTCCTCCAGCCCTACAGCCTCCTCCGGTCGTACGGACTCCTCTGGCTCTGCAGTTTCCTCTGGCCCTACAGATTCCTCCAGCCCTATGGACTCCTCGAGATCTACAGAGTCCTCTGGCCCTACAGTTTCCTCTGGCTCTACAGATTCCTCCAGCCCTGTGGACTCCTCGAGATCTATGGAGTTCTCTGGCCCTACAGCTTCCTCTGACCCTACAGATTCCTCCAGCCCTATGGACTCCTCCAGCACCAGGACTGCCACCTCCTCTGTCTCTGCAGTCATTTCATCAGGGCAAGACCTGTGAGTAGAGTTTTGGGGTAAGAGAGTCAAACTTGGAAGCTGGGACATTCCCAAGCTGTAAATCCCTTCCTGGAGAGACTGAGCTGCGAGGTGTGTGCTCACCTGTGGGTGACAAGGCACCCAGGGGGCAGGCCAGCATCTCCAAGCACAGCCCTGGTCCTACGTCCACCCAGACCATGCCATGGATGATTGGGTGCTCCTGGAGGGTGGACAACCCAACCTGCCCAGGCTGAAAAGTGACACGTGGGGAGGGCACAAGGACACTCACCTCTGTTCCTGGTGCCCACGCAGATCCTGCAGAAGGAGGCTTGGTGTCCTGGCCTGGAGCTGCAGATCCGGCTGGGAGACTGATCTGGGGCTGGTGGGGGACATCTCGGTGTGCAGCTGCAGGGACCGGGATGAGGCCGTGGTTAAAAGACAACGGGGCAGCACGGACCCCTCTCCCGGGGCTAGAGCAGGGCAGCTCCTCAGCCTCCTCCAGGCTCCAGGGCTCCCGGGAGCTCCGGGTAGCTGCAGGGACACGATCTGCGCTCAGGGACCTGCTGCCGCGGGCACCAGCCCTGCGGGGCTCTGGGCTCAGCGGCTTCAGCAGCAGAGCGGGCACAGGCTGCTGCAGCTCCATCGGCTGCGGGCTAAGGGAGGCACCCACGCACGCACCCCTCCACGCCCCCTCCTGCCCCCCAGCCCGGCAGCTGNGATCACGGTGCTGCGGCAGCTGCCGCCCAGCGAGTCCTTCAGCAGCTGGGTCAGTTTGCTGTCCCGGAACGGCACGTGGTTCTGCCCGCCCTGTCCCGAGACACCGCGGATCCGCTCAGCTCCGAGCCCTGGGGCGCTCGGGGACACCCTCCCGGGCCCGTCTCGGGGCACCGGAGCCCGGCGGGCCCATCCCGGAGCAGGCTCACCTTGGCTCCGGCCAGTGCACGGACGACGCTGCTGAAGGCCAGCAGCGAGCGGTTGATGCTGGTGCTCTCCCGCAGTCTCTCTCCCAAGTCCTCGTTCCAGGCTCGCTCCAAGCCCGCCAGGTCGATGAAGCTCAGCTTGGCCACGCGCAGATCCCCGGCGAGGCCACCAGCGGGGTCCCTCTGCTTCACCTGGATCTGCGAGGACACACAGGGCTGAGGCTGCGGCTCCACACACCCCTGGGTTGGAGCAGCAGCCTCAGTGGGGACACGGCTCCGTGTTTTCAGGGGATGGGCCAGTGAATCCTTGTGGGGAGATGTGTCAGGAAGAGGAGAGGAACCTGGCATGCCGTGAGGACGAGCCAAACACCTGGTGGTGACACAAGGAGCAGAGCCAGGGAAGGGATCTGGCAGGAAGGGACAGCTATGGGAACAATCAGCATCTCCCACGCTCGGTGATGGAGCAGGGTACAGCTGGGAGGGTCCCCAAAGAGACTGGAAAAGCATCCAGACACCTGGACTGCTCCCCTGCAAGCAGCAAGGGCCGAGGCACCAGGCTCAGGCTGAAGTGACAGCCACAGCCTCCGTCTGCCCAGGCAGCCGTGACAGCCCTGCCAATTCGGGAAAGGGCCTGGCTGGAATTGAAATCCACCGGCAGCTTTGCACTGAGAACCGGAGAGCACACGGACAGAGCCCCCGGGGAGTGTAATTCCCAGCTCAGTGCTGAGGGGGACAGCCCCGGGATGTCGGTCTCGGCACAGGTTTGCAGGCCCCTTTCCAGGCCCGATCCCAGCAGCAATGGGAGCGATCCCAGAGGCAGCAGCCCTCACCTGGAAGATGGCGTGGGAGCGGGAGGAGGTGGCGTTGGCCTTGGTGTGACGCTGCACCCGGTTTTTGTTGCCCTTGGCCAGCATGTCCAGGAGCTGCTCTGGCGACGCGGGCTGCAGGAGAGCGGGCAGAGGCTGGATCAGTGCCCGGACCCTGCACCTGGACACCCCGAGGCCGAGCAGCCCTGGGCACTGGGGCCGGGGCAGCTGGCTGCTCTGCGGGCCCGTGGCAGCTCCAGGCCACGTCTGCTGCCAGCCTGGGGCTGTGCAGGAGGCACCGGGACCTCCACACCCCGGTGTCCCCAGGACCTTCACACTCCAGTGTCCCCAGGACCCCCAGCTGCTCCCAGCACTGGTGCAGATGAGTCTACCCCAGCCCTTGTGCCCTTTTTGTGCCCAGACCTGGTGGAAGGAGAGACCCTGTGCCACAAATCCTTTCCCGGGCTCCTCCCGGATGTTCAGCGGGCCCTGGGGCTCCAGCAGGTCATAGACGCGCTCCTTGTACACCTGGAACAGGAAATGGAGGTCAGGCTGAGGTTTGGATCTCTGGCAGAGAGCTGGGAGAGGAGCTGGGTACCCTGCAGGGTCCAGCATGGGCGGGGGTCCCCGTGACCCCAACTCCATGACCTCATTCCACTGGGAGCAGCTGATGGGGCTTAGAGGGCAGGGACAGCCCCAGGGGCTTTGCTAGGCAGTCCCCCAACCCCACTCCTCTCCAGTCCTTCCAGCCAGGAAGCCCTCACTGCTCTGTGGAGCAAGGCAAGGGAGAGAAAAGTTCCCTGCTCCAGCTGGCAGCAACCAGAAGCACCAGCTCACCCCACTGGGTGGGTGATTCTGCTTCCAGTTGGGCTGCCTGGTGACCCCGGGCACAGCTGGGGACACTGCGGGTACCCTGAGTGTGGCACTACAGGCTCCAGATCAACCCCAAATCTCTTCCCTGGGGACCCTGAGGCAGGAGGGGACACACTGGGCCACAGCGAACCTGCTGGTAGGAGACGAGGACCTCGCAGCTCTTGTCCTTCATGGCCTCAATCCTCTTGTAGAGCTCCACCGTGGCCAGGTACACGATGCCGGGCCTGTTCTTGGAGCCCACCATGGTGTGGGTTTTCCCCACTCCCGAAGCACCATAGGCAAACACTGGGAGGAGAAGGGGTGGATGGTGAAATGATCTATTGTTATTTACCATGAGCAGCAGCAGGTCAGCTCCTGGCCAGAGAGGAGAGCAGAGCAGAACAGAGCAGAGCAGAGCAGAAGGGAGCTTCCCACAGGGATGAGGCAAAGCTCAAAACCTTTCCCAGTCCTCCTCAGGGCAATTTTTCTCCCTGGTTTCAGCCTCTCTAATGCAGCAGAGACAGAACTAATCCCCAAACGAGCGCTGCTCCCATGCTCAGGTCACCTCTGTCCCTGCCCTGGGACAAGCCCACAGCCCCATTTCCCCCAGCTCTCCCCATGAGGCATTTCTGCTGCCAGACCTTGTCATTCCTCTTTTACTCCCATCTTCAAAGACCCCCTTTGATGTCTCCACATCAGAGTGGGACACTGTGATCTGCAGCCTCAGCCCTTCTCCCATGGGCAGCACTCAGCGCCTGGGTCCAAGGACAGGGGCAGCCCTTCAGTGGCTTCCAGGGATTGCTGAGAGCCAGAAGAGCATCCCCCGGTTCAAGCACCTGGCGCAGGATGAGCCCAGAGAGCGCTCGGCTCCTCTCGGGAGTGTGCTCCTGACACAAACGGCTGCCAACAGCCGGGAATGGCTCCGGGGGATGCAGCAGCAGCAGCGAGGGGCTATGGAGCCGACCAGGACCTGTCAGACCCGGCCCTACGGAGCCATTCAGCCTGGGAAGGGACGGCAAAGCCAAGGGCTCTTTCCCCATGCATCCACTACATTTCTTCTCACCCTTCCGGACCCAGGACAGACAAGAGCAAGTGATCCTTGCCCCTCAAAATGCCTGGAAGGCTCCTGCCCAGCCTCACCTCTACCCCAACACCCATCTCCATCCTCTCCATCCCATCTCCCAGAGTGCCCAGCACCACCAGCACAAACAAGTTTCAGGCTGTGTGGTTTTGGGTTGCTGTTGTGTTGCCCCAACCGCAAAGTTTCTTGGGGGCCTCCAAAATAAATCCAGGGCTCAGCTGAGCCCACCCAGCCCGGGAGCAGATGGGGCAGGAGCAAGGAGGCTCCTTGCATCCTCTACAAGGATCAGAAGTGTGTGCCGGGTCTTACCAGAGCAGTTGTAGCCGGCGAGGAGGGTGTCCAGCAGCGGGAGCGTGGTGTGCTGGAACACCTCCTCCTGCGTGGCCCCTTCCCCGAAAACATGGTCAAAGGCAAACTTGAGGTTCCTGCGGCGGCGGCCGGGGCTGCGGGCGGGCAGCGCGGTGCCGCCGGCACTGCCGGGCTCCTCGGGACTGAGCACCACCGCGTGCTGGTCCAGGATGTGCAGGACGGGGCGCGCAGCCCGCTCCTGGGGGGTGGGGGGCCTCACGCGCAGCACCACGGCCATGGAGCCCTCCTGGGGCGGGGTCCTGGGGCTGCTGGGGGCCAAAGCTCCCGATCCAATGATCGGGGTCCTCATGCGGTCTGGGGGGGGGGGAAATTGGTTCAGCTGGTGGGGGCAGG
>VZRJ01004794.1:270928-307856 GCA_013397565.1 Ptilonorhynchus violaceus | reverse complement strand
GTGCTGGGGCTGGAGCCGTGGCACAGCACCCACGGGTCCTGGGACCCCACGTGAAGCCCGCTCGGGGGGCAGCACCTGTGCGGCGAGCGCAGGGACTCGGCCAGGGTGTCCTCCAGGCCCCCTCCACGGCCATCGATCGCCGATGCCACCCAGCCCGTGGAGCTGAGCCATCTGTCACGGGCGCGGGACGGCTGAGGCTGCGCCACATGGCCACTGCCACGGACACAGGTGGCCGTGGGTTTGTCCCCGAGGGGGTTTGGCTGAGGGCTGGGGTGGGCTAGAGTGGAACTGGGGGCGCTGGGGCAATCCTGGAGCAGCTCCCATGGATAGGCACCACACAGCTTCCATAGGCAGGACTCCCTGGCCGAGCTCCAGAGCCCTTCCCCAGTGGGTGCCAACGCTTGGGGCTCAGCCCCCAGCTCAGCCCAGGGCCCCCCAAACCAGGCTCGCCGGCCAGGCCAGGCCGGTGGGCAGCTCTGTGCTTCCCCACGCCCCTGGAACCGCTCGCTCTCTCGGCCCCGCTAAACTCGTTAGCGGCGGGCGCACGTCAGCCGGGCGGGAGCGAAGCGCCAAATGCGATTACGGCCCCGTCTCGCTCCCTCCTTCCACCCCCGGCACATTTATTGCGGGGGCGAGCGGGAGGGAGGCAGAATCAGCGCTTATCTCGGCCGAGAAATCCCGCTCCGGCCCTGATTTATGGCTGGCTGCGAGGGACTCCGGCAGCTCCGCGCCATTACAGAGCATTTAGAGCAGGGAGGGGTCAGCGCTCGGGTACGGCCCCCCCAGCACGGCCGGAAGAGTTGGGGTACCCAGAGTGGGCACCTCAGCCCGGGGATACTCCCTGGGGCTGCACAGGGACCACAGGGTTTCTCCAGGTGGGTGACACACAGAACCTGTGGGTGCACAGTGCGGGGAAGGGTGCCTGACCCCAAAAAAGGGGCACGTCCTGGCTGGGGACATCCTGGGAAGGTCCCTGGCACCCATCTTTCTCAAAGTGTGGGGACAAGGGGTGGCAGCAGGGACAGGGTACCTGAGGGGCAGGGGGAGTGCTGGCCACAGAGAACTGCAGGATCACATCCCAGGAAGCCAGACCTGCCCCGTGGGGTGCACAGAGCCAACACTGAGCCACAGCCCCCCCAAGGAAGCTCAGAGGGCTGAGGCTCCAAGCAGCTCCCGGAGCAGCTCAGGGATGTTTACTGGGAAAAGCACAAGCGCCCGTCAGCTCTTCCTGCGTGTGCTGAACTTTACAGAGCGCAGCCGTGCCCCGGCATAGGAACAGCCTGGGAGCGGCCGGGAAGAGCCGCGGGAGCAGCCGCAGGATGCGGAGCAGCTGCTGTTCAGTGTTTTATTAAAACCAAAGTGAAGAGCCAGCACCCGCCTCGCCCAGGCTCAGTTCTTCCACCAGGGAACCACCGCAGAAGGAAGCTCAAACAGCAGGAAATGAGTTTGGACGAGGTAGAGCCCACGTCTCAGCCCGCTCCAGGGTGTATCAGACCCTCGGATCCAAAGCCAAGGGTGACCCACGAGCCATGGCCACAGAAAGAGAGATCAGGAGGGAGGAGCAGCCAGCTGAACACGCGATCCATGTGAACGAGGTGCCGTCCTCCCCCTCAGGCAAATTTACCATGTTTCCATTAAATCAACATGAAAGAGGGGAAATCCCGAATCTAAATTTGGATTAGGAGGGCTGAGCTACGAGGGATCAGCTGGGCGACACTGCAGGCAGGCACAGGGCCTGAGAGGCCACCCATCCCCAGGGAGAAGATTGGCCTGGAAGACATTAAAGTGAGATTGTCCCAGATTAAAGTGAGATTGTCCCCAATTAAAGTGCCTCAATTCACTGAAGTCCCACCACAGAGACCCACACAGAGACAAGGGCCTCAACTCACAGGCACAGCTGGTAGGTGAGAACCCGAGCAGGGAGAATATGCCTGAAAAAACCCCTGGCTGTGTTCACCTTGGGAAGTGTGCAAGGAGATGCTTCATGCCGCTGTCTGCATTCAGCTGGCAAAGCTCATTAACAGAGGTGGCCTTTCACTGCCCTTTTCAAGCCGGGAAATTCAGGCCCCTTCCCTGACTAAGAGAAAAGGTGAATTAAGAGATGAAATGCCGGAGCAGGAGGAACGCCAGCCCTCCGAGCGCGGCGACAGCCGTGCCCACCGCCAGCCGTGCCCAGAGGAAATCCAGGGAATCCTCGAGGCGGGCGTGCAGGCGCAGGACCTGCCGGCGCGTGCTCTCGCGGTCCCCGGAGTTGTCGATGACGTGGGTCGCCCACTTGCGCTTCTCGTCCAGGGGCAGCTGGGAGCTGATTCGAGCTTCGGCCTCGGCCGCGCCCAACCCGCTCCTCCTCATCAGCCGCACGAGCTGCGTCGGGGGGTCACTGCCGGGCGGAGCACGGGGCTCAGCTGGGGGGTGGGAGGGAAGGGGGATCTGCCTTCCTCGGGCATGAGGGGGAATCACTGGGATAAAATGGGAATGAAAGAGGTGCCCGCTGTCATTTCTGACACAGCTGCACTCGGATCAGCAGAGGCACCGCTGCCTGGGCTGCTTTTGGCATCCCCACAGCCCATAACAGTGCCCCAAATCCTGCTCTGATGGAGCACAGGTTGTGCAAGGCCCAAGGGCAGCAACTTCCCCTCTATGATGGTGCCACATTCCAGAGAAAGCTCCAGAAGCCCCTCATGCACCTCCCCTCAAAGGGAAGTGTCGCTTCTCTCAGTGGGGTTTGCACCAGGGTTGTGGCTGAACCTTCACCAGAGTGGAGGGATGTGATGGACCCCTCTCAGAGAGGTGGCATTGTCCCTGTCCTCATGGTTCCCAGGGCACTTACCAATAAACCAACACCGTGTATTTCATAAACCTGGTCAACCCCCGGGTCTCGAAGAGCAGAGGAATGTCGAGGATCACGTAGCGGTAGCCTGTGAAATGGCAACACCCCCCAACAAAGGGAACGGCGTTAACCCCAATTCCCAAATCCCTCGTGCTCCACACGCACCACAGCCAGGAACAGCAAAGCAAGCAGGAGTTCTACAGCTCCACAATTACAGACGAGCAGAGCAGAGCCCGTTGGCCCTCCTCCCCCTCAGAGGGAGGAAATGGTTTCATTCCAAGTTTCCAGAGGAAAAAAATACCAACCCTAACCTGGCTGCTCTCAGACCAAAGGTGAAACTGCAGAAATATAATGAGGAGCTGAAACGAGGAGCTGAAATGAAAGCAGCAGTGCCTGGCTGGCAAGAGCGGCAGCCGCGCGCCGTGCCGGCCTCTCCCGGGAAGCAGTGCCCACAGCAGGATCTGCTCTCCACTCCTTCTCTTGTCCAAGACTTCACCAGGCTGCAGCCATCTGAGCCAACACCTCCCAGCTCAGCTTTCCTCCCTTTATGAAAAGCTTTGGCTAAACAGCTCCATTTTTTGAAGGGGAGCAAGAAAATCCTTGCAGACCTCCCACAGCTGTGACACTGAAATGTTGGGGAGACTCTAGGCACAGCCCAAGGGCTGAACCCTCACCAAAACTCGCTGAGTTTGGTTCAAAACCTCAGTCACCACAGGCAGCACTTGTCACGGACAGTCGCTGTCCCCCTGGTTCTCGCCGTGCCTCTGCCCTTGGCCAGTGTTTGGGGAGGTGGGAGATGCCCTGCTGAGCCTGGGGGAGTGGGCAAGAGGAGGGGAAAGCTCTAAGTCAGGACTTCACTCCCCTCTGTGTCCCCTAGCCACGGGGACACCTCCAGTTTTGCTGCTGTCCCCTCTTTATAACCCAACCCCCCTAAAACCAAGCTGCCCACAGCAAGCAAAGCCTCAACAAAGACATCATCATCCAAGGAGCCACCATTCCACCAGCATCTTTGCCCTGAGAGGCTTCTCGCTGCCCTCTGGTTTGATCGATCAGAGCTTTCCTTACACAGCGATCCTCAGAGACAACATCCAGCTATCCCAAATCATTAAATCCTGACTAATGAGGACAAAGCAGCCTGCTGAAGTCACACAGCGCTCTCGCCGAGGGCCAGGACAGCATCCGCCTCCCGAGCCCGCAGCCTCGGGTACAGGACTCCATCTCTGGCTCCCGGCTTTCCTGCCTGTTGCTTCCTTTGTGCTTCCTCCTCCTGCTCCTCCTCGCCCCACAGCAGAGCTCAGCCCCGCGGTGCCCTGGCCTGTTCAGCTCTGACAGGGCTCAGCTCCGATAAGAGCCACAAATCCAGACTGACTCCATTAAGGCATCCGTCCGTTTACACGGAGACCTCCAGAACAGCTGGTGATCTTATCTGGCATTTCCCCAGCCCAGCCTGACAGCTGCATTTGTTCCATTTATCAGGGGGACCTCGGGACTTTGGAACCCACAGCTGTCAGCCCATTCCTCACCTTATCGGCACTCAAAGGGCTCCGCAGCTTCCATTGAAACTGGAGCGGGCTGGGGGCAGGAAGGGACATTTGGCTGTTTCGAGAGGGTGACATTATCCGGAGGGTAATCTCGGCAAAGCTGCTCCCAGGCCCTACAGATACACTTTAAACCGCAGAGGAAAGCGGTGAAGGGCAGCAGTGAAAGGCAGGAGTGAATCAGGAATGAATCCTCCAAATGCTGACGCCAAAGGCCACCGGAGGCAGAGCACAAAGCCTGTCACTCAACGTCCCTTCCCTTTCTCTGTCCCTGTCCCTCTCCCCACGTTCAAACCAAAGGCGGAGGGAGCAGGGATGGCTCCTGCCCGAGCAGGAGTCCCAGCGGGCTGGGACACAGCTCTTACCCAGCACAAAGTACTTCAGGACCTGCTTCAGCATCTCCTTCAGGATCTCGGGGTGGGTGATGGAGTTCAGCAGCCGCCGTTTCTCTGGCTGGGAGAAGATGATGTTTCCAAGAGCCTCACGATTTATCTCGCCGTTCTCCAGGAGGATCCCAGTGCCAAAGTGCTGCAGGATCTGCTGATGGGCCTTGGAGTGGGGCTGCACCACTGAGAACATCAAACAGCCGGGGGTGAGAGCCGGTTTTACAGCACAGTCCGTGTTTGCATCAGCAATTGCCCTCAGATGGGGTTTGCTCATTAACTAACGGAGCTGATTCTCCCTGTGGCAGCACATCTGCCTCCAGCACATCTGTCCCGGCAACACATCTGCACAGCCCGACAGCCCCTGCCAGAACAGCCCTCCCAGCCCAAGGTCCCTCTGAGGGCTGACACCCCGGAGATCGAAGCGTGCTGCAGGCATTAATTCAGCACCACAGCCCTCGTGGCACGTGCTGCTGCTCGGGGTGACAAGTCAGCAGGGCGGGCAGGAGGACACGGCCATGGCCACATGCCAAGGCACGGGCAGGAACTGGGCCGAGACAATTCCCCCCAGGGATCGTGCAGGGAGATCCTAAAGGGACCAGGACCAGCTGGAAACTTCAGTACTATGTGAATCCTCACTGCTGCAACTTGGCTCTGGCTGCTACTGGGGTGGGTTTTTTTACTGTCTTTCATGTCAGTCACTAAATTCTTCAGGAAAATGAGCACAAAAACCTTCTAAAAGCTCAATCCCCAATCAGTCCTTGCAGGAACTCTGACGTTACAGGAGCGTATAACTTTAAAGCCACCAAAAAAAAATCACCAACAAAAGGGATGAAGCAATAAAACCATAATTAAGCTCCAGCTGAGGGTAACCACAGCGAAGGACAGACCGCAGATAATCATCTCGCCCAAATCCAGGAACATTGCCACAGGTTGTAACCTCAGGCCAACCTCATAAAAGTCTTTAAGATCAATTTTTTTCTCCCATAGAATATCACATGGAGGCAGTTTCAGGATGGGTGAAATCCATACAGTAAACAAACACATATAAAAAAGGAATTGGTGGAAAATAAAGTGATTGGCAGAAAACTGACACAGAGTATCTATAGTGTTTTCCTACGGTCTCTGAGGGCTTTTAGCACCTCCAGCAAATTTCCTGCACCTCGAGGGGAATTACAGTGCAATAAAATGTTAAAGCATCACAGCTTTGAGTGGCTACACAGTAAGTTCTTCACCAAACAGAGAAGCTCAGGCACTTCCAAATGACACCACTGCACCACGGCTCAGCTGCAGACCCCAAACCTGCCGCACGCAGGATCCACAGATCCTCAGAATCCCAGACTGGTCTGGGGGGAAAGGGACCATAAAGACCATCCACTTCCACCCCCTGCCACGGACACCTTCCACTAGCCCAGGTTGCTCCAAGCCCCAACCAACCTGGCCTTGAACACTTCCAGGGATGGGGCAGCCACAGTTGCTCTGGGTGACCTCTACCCTCCTCATTATCCTGGTGGGAGGGAGGGATTAACATCTCACAGGTAATCACGGAAAACAAGGTCTGCTCCAGTCCTACTGAGGCAACAGATCTGGAATTCTGGGTCTTTCCTCCAGCCTGAGCAGCACATTTTGAGAGTAGCAAGAGGCAGGTGTGTGGTGCAGGAGCACAGACCAAAGTCCCCCTGACCTAGGATCTCTGGACCCTCTTTTTTTTTTTGAACCCATTAATTTTGTGATCAGATCTCTCAGTATCACCAGGAAAACAACATCCAGCACAGAGAGACATTCTTTCTCAGCCATGTTAGTGATCCCACCCAACATAACCGAGTGACAGAATGGGTGTCCTGGGGCTCAGGAGGCACATCAGATCAGCCAAGGGATCTCACTTTACAGGGAACCACTTTTATTTTTGCCCGGAGTTGGCTTTCAAAGCTGGGAAGCATCACACTCCAGGGCAGGGAAACTCGGGGCACGATCTCCCCAAGGTGTTTATCAGGACATGATCTTCTTTTTTTCTTTATTAAAAATATATCCTAGTTCCAATCCCCCCCGAGGCAGCTGCTCCACAGCCTCACGGAGTGGGAAGCGGGAGGGAAACGCTTCTCCGGTGTACCCAGAGCACCCTCTGCCGTCAGCGCTTCCCGGCAGCGATCCCGGTTGTCAGGGGAACCTCAGGGAGCAGGATCACCTCTGGAAAACTCACCCTCCCTGGCAATAACATCGGCATCGATCACGGCACAGCCCAGCTCCCGCAGCACGGCCACCACCGTGCTCTTCCCCGACGCGATCCCACCCGAGAGCCCCACCAGGAACATCGTGCTCTGGAAGGGAAAGAGAAGAGCTGGAAAACATGCCGGGACAGGGCCATTTTCTTCATGCTGAGCACATCAAATATTTAGCCCCAAACAGGCAACTTCATTCAAAGCTCATTTTCATACTTTCTCAGGGCATCACTGAGACATCAGCAGGATTTTGGCACCCTGGGTATCCCTGTTTCAAAGGCTGGAGAACAGCATTGGATTAAACCAGGCTTCTCTGGACCCTCCTAACTCTGGATGTGCCACTGGAGCCAGCCCTAAGTTCCTCCAGCTGGTTTATCTGAAGGTCCAGCAACTCATTCCCCTTTAGCATCTGCACCCATCAAACTAGAGTCCCGCCTACAGTACCCCGAGTCGTGGAATCATGGAATGGTTTGGGTTGGAAGGGATCTTAAAGCCCATCTATCTTTAAGCCATGGGCAGGGACACCTTCCACTATCCCAGGTTGCTCCAAGCCCTGTCCAACCTGGTCCAACCAACACTTCCAGGAATGGGGCAGCCACAGCTGCTCTGGGCACCCTGTGCCAGGGCCTCCCCACCCTCACAGGGAAGAATTCCTTCCCAATATCCCATCTGACCCTGCCCTGTGTCAGTGGGAAGCCATTCCCCCTTGTCCTGGCACTCCAGGCCCCTGTCCAAAGTCCCTCTTGGAGCCCCTTTAGGCCCTGGAAGGGGCTCTAAGGTCTCCCTGGAGCCTTCTCTTCTCCAGGCTGAACTACCCCAGCTCTCCCAGTCTGGCACCAGAGTAGAGGGGCTCCAGCGCTTGGAGCATCTCCATGGCCTCCTCTGGACCTGCTCAGAGAAATCAGGGGGAATTTCTGTAGAGTTGTCCAGGGTGACTCACGAGCAGTGAAAAAATGAAGAATTCAGACATCTCAGCCTGACTCAGGACTGAGACACATGAGGCCTGAGAGGGAGAGCTCTGCTTGACCCCTGTCCCCAAACATCAGAGCTCAGCTATATCTGACACCACCAGGACACAGAGCCCACAAAGCACTCAGTGAATCCCATTCCCACACTGCCCGGCAGCCCAACGGACACGGAAATCACAGCTCTGAGCAGCAAACTGGTGTCTGTGAGCTGGCAAACACCACCCTGAGCACAGATCTGTGCTTGCCCTTGGCCTCGAGGCTGGGAGGGGGATGGTAACCCCCAGCTGACCCCAAGCAGACGCTTCTCTCACATTCCCTGCACAGAGATCTCTCCCTGCTCAATCCAAACCCTGCAATCCTCTAAATCCTGCTTGTGTGCTCTCAAAACCAAAAGGCTCAGTGACACAGTGGCAGCTCTGGAATGAGTATCTGAATCCCAAAAATACAACAGTCCCAGCAGGCTGGGAACAGACCCCAGTGTCCCCCCTGCAGCCCCAGCCCAGGGTGTCCAGGGCTTTGTGCAGCCAAATCCTGCAAATCCCCAAGGACAGTGGCTCTGACTTTGCTGTCACCTCATCCAGGGTGACACCACCCTCATGGGTAAGGGGCTGAACCTCCCACAGCCCAGCCTGTGGCTGTGGCATCTGAGAAGGAATTGGCTCCAGGCTGCTGCCACTCACCCCTCAGCTTCCTCTTACCCAGACCCTGGTACTTCAACCCCAACAATCTCAGTCACCATCGCTCTGCCTAGCCTGGTTCTGGTCTCTCACCTCCCTCCAGACACCACCAGCCCCCAAAATCGCTGCACATACAGGAACCAGGTACCTACTGCCCTCACTGTCCCCCACAAGCAGGGCCTGTCCCGCTGGCACCTGAGGACAGCGGGTGGGAACACACTGGGAGGGCTGCAGGAGGGCTGAAGGTGGGTGAACACACAGCACTGCGTCCCTTTGCCTAGAAAACAAAACAAAACGGCAGTCATAATTCAGTCCTATAAACAGGACACAGACCCACAGTTTGTGGGAAGGGGGGGTGGGTAAGTCCTGTGGCAGCTGAGGCAGCTCAGCAGAGGGAAGGAGCAGAGCTGGAGCAGAAGCAGCAGCCCCTGCCAGCAGCTCATGGAGCAGCTCCACTGAGCGCTGACGCCAGCCCACAGCAGCACCACGTGTTCCCTCCCCTTCCCAGACACCAGGACAACAGATGGGGATAACTCCAGCAGCAACAAGGGGGGATCCAAAAGGAATCAGAAAGGGCCAAAATAATAATAATAATAAACAGTAGTGCTTTGGGGAGGATGACACACATCCCAAGCAGGACGTGGACCCCACAGGGAGCCTCTCCTGGTGTTATGATGGGCTTGGCATAACAGAGGGGCTCTTTATTTATCCTAGCAGGGTAAAATCCTGCTCTCCCACCAGGATTTTATACACCCGCTGCAGCAGCCTGCGAGGGGTAACAATGCACCAGGAGGCTCCAGATCCATGTGCCTGTTTTGTAAAAATACACTAAAAACTCTCCTGCCCCTGTAAACACCAGGCTTTAACTGCAGTAACCCCAGCGTTCTGGCCTCCAGCCTCAGCTGGGACTTGCTCGCAAAACCCTGCTATTTCTGTCCCTCTATCGCATGCCTCCACCGACAGGAATCACTGCAGGGGGAAAGCAGCCCTTGGAAGGCTTATCCTGGAAACCAGGGCCAGCCAGGGATCAGAACACTTGTGCTGTCCAAGGGCCTGCACAGATCTCAGGCATCAATATTTAACAAGCTTGGGTTTGAACTGCACACGAGGGGAGAGGCCAGCCCGCTGCTGCAGATGTTACCGGCAGGAGCCAGGACCAGTTTTCCCCCAAATACACCATTTTGGGGGGATATATTTGGCGTGTGCCAGCTAAATCAGACATGGGGAAAAACAAAATACGAGCCATGGAAGCTGGTCAGGCTGGAAAACTCGGTGAGCTGTTCCTGCAGTGAGGAATGGGGAGATGCACCCAGGGCACTGAGCAAGTGGTTTTTAAAGAATTAAGTGCCCAAAAATTCCCCTGTCCCAACTCCTGCTGTTTTTGAGCACCGCCCAGGCTGCCAGACTCAATCTATCCATCCGGCGAGCACACGGATTGGGGATGGAGCTGGAACGTGTCCTCCATCACCATCCTACACCCGGCCCTCCTCCTGAGCCCATCCTCGCCTCTGGCTGGGGCTGGCAGCGACAGAAGCGGTGCTTGGCTTGGTTGCCGTTACAGTGACAAATCACCAAATTCATCGTTAACTGGCGGGGAAAGGGCCGCCGCCAACACAACCACTTTGACCCAGCCCGCGGGGGCCGCCATGACCCCCTCCCACCGCCCTCACCACTCACCCTCCGCCCGGCTTCACCCGCGCCGCAGTGTCCCGCGCGCCTATTGGCTGTCGGCAGGCGCGGTGCCCCTCTCAGCCACTCAGCGCCGCCTTCATTATACTCGGCCCGCCCCCTCGAGCAGGAAGCGGGCGGAGACAGGAGCACCGCGGCTTCGGCCGGGGACGGGCGACCGAGGGGACGGGCCGCGGCTCTCCGCCCGGCGGGGCCTCCGCGCGGCTGCCGCGGTGTGAGGGAGCCTTCCGGCCCCCAGAGCCCCGCCCCGGGACACCCCCAGAGACCGAAGGGAATTGTAGTCCCGGCCCCGGCGCAGCCCGGCCCCCGCGTGCCCACACAGACTACCGCTCCCGGCATGCCCCGCGGCCCGCCGCCCAATCGCGGCGCCGTTTGGNGACGGCGGAGGAGAACGACCACGAGCACTGCAGCGACTGCGAGAACGAGGCGGAGCATGGCTCCAACCGGGGGTGAGAGGCGGCCGGGGCCGGGCGCCGCGGCGGCGGCCGGGCCCATTGAGGCGAGGAGCGGCCGGGAAGTGAGCGATGCCCCGCCCTTCGGGCGCGCTGATTGGTCGTCGGGCAGCATCCAGCGCCGCGATTGGCGCAGCCGGCGGTCAGTCTGGCGGGGGGCGGGGCCGCTGGCGCCCATTCACGCCCGCTGCGGGAGCGTGTCCGAAGCTCAGCAGGATCGGGCGCGGCCGCGGCGTGGATGGGTGATGGCTGCGGCGGCTGCGGGGCGGCCGGAACGGGGCTGCGAGTGTCTTTTTCTGGCAGAAATGAGCCTAGTTAGCAGCTCTTCTTGGCCTTGCGTTAGGGTGTGTCTCCCCTGCCCTCTCGCACAAGCCTCAGCCCCATCCTGGCATCTCCAGGATCGCGGTGACACCCACGGTGGTGGCACGGTTGGATGCGTGATCCTGCTTCCTGGGGCATGTGGCATCCCTGTGCCCTGCAATAATCTCGTGCTCCTGCACACTCATGCCATCGTTATCCTAAGCACAGGGCTTTGCAAAGCTCTGCCTACATTGTCTCGTGGTTGGAGGAGCGCAGCCTTCAGAGCTATGGAATGGTGGAATAACAACAAGGCAGGCAGCGAGGCAGGTCCTTATCTCAGTGGGGAAGAGCTGGAATGCCTAATGTGGCACTCTCATTACTCACTGCCTTAATTAATACGGTGCAGAGCTGCCTCGCCCTGCCCAGGATTTGCAGGAGAGGCTTCATCCTCATTCCTGCTGGGAATGGGCGCATCAGCGTGTGGCTTTCCGGAGGTTTCCAGCGGTTTTGCACGTTGTCCATCCTGCGCCTGAGCCTCACTGAGCTCCTCCTGCTTTCCTGGCACCCCAACAGCCCCTTTCCCAGCCCCGCAGTGCAGAGACCGTGGGCTTGGAGAGCCCTGCTCCCTCCATCAGCAGCTTTCCATAGGCAGTCCCGCCTGCCCAGGAGCCGAAGCGAATAAAAGGTCACACAAGAAATATCACAGAGGCTTTTTTTATGACAGCACAGCTGCCCATTTATATTTTATTTGCCTCCCGGGTGTGGCACCGTGTCTCAGTTTAATCGGTTTAGCCGTGCTTGGGGAGATTTTTATTTTCTTTCCCTCTGACATGATTAGGTTTGTGGAAGCCAGAGCCCAGCAGAGGAGACACGGTGCTTAATCACCGCTATTCCCCAGCCCGGCGGTTCCTCCTGCCCTCTGCCAGGAAAAGGTGTGTTCTGGAGCCCCCCTGGATCCTGGCATGAGCATCACTCAGCCACCCTGAGGAGCTGGAATGTCGTTACCTTCTCTGGCTGGGGCAGGTGCCGCAAGCAGCCTTGGGAATTATCCAGTAGGAAATAGTTTGGATTGCTTGGGAAATGACACCAGAAGTGTGGCTGGTGGGGACAGCCATAAAGAATGCCAGGCAGGGAGGCTTTGGAGCTCTCTGGTGAATCTCCTGTACCCCCAAAGCCCAGCGGGGACCCATCAAGGTGAGACCAAGCAGTGGGAAAGAGGATGCTTGATTCTGTTGATTCTATCCCATCCCATTATACTGGGGTGTGGGAGTGTTTCCAGTCACCCCAGTGACACAGTCCCTAAAAACAGGGCGGGGGAAGGGCCTTGGGCTGCCAAGGTTTGTAGACCCATGCTTGGAGCCGTGCCCCTGCCAGTTCGTGCTGGGAGTCACTGGATCTTGGCACTGAGATTTAAAACATGAAAGTGTTCCTTAGTGAAAGCAATACTTCCTTTCCTTTTAAGGACAGGAAAGAGGAATTGAGTTTCCTCAGCCTCAGTCCCGTGTCAGCACTGGGAAGTGACTGCACTGCTCTCTGCTGTGGCCATCTAAATTGATTTTCCAAAGAAAATAATCTCACTTTGGTATTTGTCATGTTTTCCTTTGTGTGGAGAGAGCTTCTGCCGTGTCCCTGGTGTCTGTGGAGGGTTTATTCCCTGACTCTGGAAAGGCAGGGACACTGCATGGGCTCAGCCTGGTGGGGTTTGTCACCTCACAGGCAGCGAGAGCAGCCATGACATTAAAGACTGGAGTATCCCAGCCCCGTGAAACGGTTCCATTGTTGCCAAAACCACCTGGGGAAGCAGTTCCAGGCAGGAAGAGTTCAGGATCACCCTGTGGCACCCTGGGTTGTTGCTTGATGGGGTGTGAGGGGGCGAAGGGGCTTTTCCAAAGGGACAGCTGCCAGTTTGGCAACCCCTGCCTGCATTAACCAGAAGTTCCTGGGGCAACCACTGAGCTCCAACATGTGGGATTCAGTTGTAGGTGTAGGGAGCACTCAGGGCACGCTCGGCTCCGGAGCTGAGCTCTGCCATCTGCAGATCCTCCCTGCCCAGCCCCTAATGAGATTACAGCCTAAGCACCGCGCCCGATTAGCCCCAGGTTTGGCAGAAGGATTTTCCAGCACCTAAATACGGAGCAGGGATCTACTCCTTCTCATCTGACACCTTTCAGCCGCCCACAGCCAGAGTTGTATCCCCTTGTGACTCCTCCCTCAGGTTTGGGAATACTGCCGAGCACCAGTTTGTTACTGGATGTGTCTGGTGTTTTCCAGCCTCCAGAGGGGCTGAGCTGCTGGAGCACAGTCAGTCTGAGCAGGTCTCACCCTGAACAACCCTGGCTGGTGTCTTTAGGTGCTTCCAAAAACCAATTTTCAAGATCACTCAGGTTGTGGGAGTTGTTTTCTGGGCAGTGGTTTGTGCTGGTGCCTTTGTCTCCAACTCGAGGAGCCGTGTGGTAACGGGAAAGGAGGGATTGGAGTGCTAAGTAATGGCCATGATGATGGGGATGCCTTTCCCAGAAGAAGGGGAGAGTGTTTTCCTTAGCCAGAAAAGAGACCATCGTGATCCCACAGGGACCTGGGAGATGTTTCACGCAGAGCAGCCAACACACCCTTCTCCAACTACTTCATCTCTCAAAGCACTTCAGAATGCAGAGGGGATACAGGGGGGAAAAAGGGAGGAAAAAAGCTTTAAGTGCAGCTGGAAAGGCCGTGGGCTGTTGGACAGGACTGGCTGCTCACCCTTCCTTGGGGGTGAAACTGCTTCAGCCCTCTCAGCTTCCCAGCTGCAGTAGCTGGGATTTTGGATGGTGGTGGCTTGTACCAGGACACTGGTGGGAGATTGCCATTAATTTGGGGAGTGTCTGAGGGGTGCAGCTACCCTGGAGAAAGAAGATATTTGCTTTCCTAAATAGATTTAAAATAGAAAACGGCTATAATTGTTGCTTCTCTGGGTGTAGTGAATGGGACCTCCAGGTTTCCAGCATTTTCTTACATGCTGGTGCCTCCTCTGCCAGTTTGGTGTTCATCTCTTGGCTGAAGCAGGGCCCTTCCCCAGGCCATGGCACCTGGGAATGCAAAACCTCATCCCACCTTCTGCCACCCTGATTTCCTCCAGGTCACGACAGCTTTGCTCATAAATCAGGGCGGATTTCTCTCAGCGCTCTCGCCTGCGAGCCTGGCGTGGTTGGGCCGAGCTCGTTAGCACCAAGCTGGGAGTTGGCAGCTCTGATTTATGAAGCAAAGTGATGCCGACAGAATACGAGGGGAGCATTTTGTCTGGTGCATCTGACACCTGCAGCATCCCAACGTGGAGGTGAGCTGGGAAAATGTGTCTCTCTCCTCTGGAAGGGGCAACTTCCAGTGTCAGCCCTTGGGGTGTGCTCAAGAATTCCCCTCATGCTGTCAGTTTGTGGTGTTAGAATTGGTAGGAAATGGTTTGGATGTGTTTGTGCAGCTGCAAGGTGGCTTTGCTCATCCCAGGACCTCGGTGTGGCCGGGATCTGCCCGTGCTCCCCCCCAGGGAGTTAAAAAAACCATCACACATTTGTCACCAAAATCAATAGTGGTGTCAGCAGTGCTGGGCTGGGATTGCTGCTGCTGTCATGTCTGAGCAGCTTCTCATGGGTGGAGGCCTTTCCTGGCAGTGGGAGGGAAGGTGAGATTCCCCCAGGGATGGTTCAGCAGCGCTGTGGGACGCTGGTCCTTGGAGCTGCTGTTCCTCAGAGCTGCTGATCCTTGGAGCTGTGGCTTTGCTGCTGCTCCTCTCTCTGCTCCCCTTCATGCACTTCTGGAGAAGAGGGGGGCTTCTTTTCGCCCCCTTTTGTGGAGCAGCTTGCCCTGAACCACTCCTTGTTCCCCATGCCAGTCATGCTTTTCATCTCCTGGTGTTTCATCTCCTGGTGTTTCACATGGGCTCTGCTGATAGACGAGAATCCTTTTCCCCAGCATGTGGTGTCTGCAGAGTTTCTGCTGCTGTTCGGGTTTTATCCAGAGGAAAAGCTTCCCCAGCCCAGCTCTCTGTGTGCTGCAAACCAACCATCTCCACTCCCCAGGACAATGCAGCCCCTCACGTCTGCTTTCTGTGCCACATCCACAGGCATCTCCCAGCTTCATCCCCCAAAAAACATTTCTCCATCCACTTTTCCCTGGTTTCATAACCTTCTTGCTGCTCAGCCCAGGGATTTCATAGAATGGTTTGGTTGGAAAGGACCTTGAAGATCGTCCAGTTCCAACACCCTGCCATTGGGGGGGAACTTGCATTTCTTCAAGCTCTATTCCTCTCCCAACTCCTCCTTGTTCTGGCTTTGCTGAAATAAATAGTTGGATGCTGCTCCAACATATTTTCCAGCATGTTTCTTCTTTTTTTCCCTGCTCCACCCTCTTCACCGCTATCTTGTGTTTGGTAAAGACATTAAATTGCTCCAGGAGTGAGCAGTGCTCGGGGGGGCTCCAGGCTGCTGCCTCTGGGCAGATCAGATCTGTGAGGTTGTCCCTGCTGTGAGAGCTGTTTTGGGGTGCAAGGAAGGAGACACCTCTGCTTTAGGGTAAAAATGCACTGGCTGGATCCTGACCCCACTTGGCAGCACCAGCAGGGGCAGGACAGAGCTGAGCCATGCACTGGCACCCCCTGTCCCCAGCTTGCTTTGCAGAGACCTCTCATGTGTTGGCAGCTGGCAGAGCACTCCTGGGCCTGTGTCCCTTTCCCCTCTCTTCCCTCTGCTCAGACCCACTCCAGCCTCTCCAGGGTTGAATTTCCCCCTGAGCCCTGATGCTCTTGGTGGCTGTAACCTTGTTTGTAGGCTCCCCCAGCTTGGGGTGCCCCAGCTCCCCAGTAACATTTCCTGTCCTGTGTCAGGTCATTCCGTGCAGGATCACGAGATCATCACGAGATCCCATCTGCCATGCTGGGAGCTGGCACCTCTCCTGTGTTTTGGCATCAGGATGGTGCTGGAACAAAGGCCAGGCTCAGTGAGGGGTTTCACTCCAGCAGCTCTTTTGGGGTGATCATGATCTGCATGTCCAGGGCTGCCCTGCATCCCTGGAAGGAGGAGGAATGCCCTGGTGCAAGCACTTCCCCCCTGCACTCCCGGAGATTTGCTTCTCAGTCTTGATTTTCCAGCTCCAGCATAACAAGAGAATAATTTTCCAATACACAGCACCTGTCTCCCTGTCTCTCAGCTCTGCAGGTGAGGTGACACTCAGCACGGTGTCCTTGGCCACCAACCCCTCTGTGGTGCCTGGACCTGCTGTGGGGTCTTAACCCTGGGGCTGGACCAGCGTTTGCTGCTCTCACGTCTGTGCTTGGGCTTGGAGAGGAGGAAAAAGGCAAAACTGGGCATCCCACCACTCCACAGGGTGGATTTGGGCATGGGTGGCTGAGTGGGATGGTGTGACAGTGGGGATGTGGTCACCTGCAGTGTGGGGCATGGTCTCCACTGCCAAGCAGACCTGTGGGGTGGAAGGTGTTGGTGCTGGTCCCTTTTTGGGAGCTCACAGGGAGTTTTCTGCCGTGGAGGCAGAGATGCTTGGCTGCATCTCTGTGCATGGAGTATTCCCTTTCCTGGAGACTTGGACTCAGCAGGGAGCCTGTGTTTTCTTTAGAGTGCTTCAGAAACCAAACAAATGTTCTCCCAAAAGAAAACCCCAAGGCTCCAATGATGTTTCTTTTGTTCCCCAGGGGCCTGAGTCCAGCAAATGACAGTGGAGCCAAAAAGAAGAAAAAGAAACCCAAACGGAAGAAAGAGAAAGGAGGAGGAGACCAGCCCGACCAGGCTCAGGACCAGCCAGTGAAGGTGACCAACCCCTTCCCAGAATCCCGGCCCCCCACAACAGCCAGCCCCATCCCAAACCTCTCCAGTGTCACTTAAGTCAAAGAAAGAGTTTCTAGTCCTGGTTTTAGGTGCTTGGCTGCTTAAAAAACTTCAGATTTGGAGCAATTTCCCAGCCTGGCTCCGTGCGTGGGAACTCCTGTTGCTGCAGAAGGTGTTTGCAGAGCACTCTGGGCATAATGCAGTCCTTGGCTGGATATCCCAGCCAGTTGCAGGGTCAGACTGGCGCCTCCAAGTTATTCTTCCCAGACACCAGCTGCCTGTCGCAGGCAGGAGCTGCCACGCTGCCACCTGCCAGCTCCCAGTCCTGCCCGCAGCAGCACGGGGGTGACATCTGATGGTGTTGATTTTTTGCTTGATTATCACAAGAACAGGAGCCAGGGAGAGCAGGGTCTGTCTTATCCCTCTGGGCTTTGCCTGATCCCTTCCAGCAGCTGGTGATTGGGGAAGGAGCATGGGACACACAGGGTTTGACCCTCTCGGCCCTCTCGTCCCCTGCAGTCCTGTGACAGGGGACACGCACCAACAGAGGCTGTGTTCTGTCTGATGCCCAGTTCCCATCCAAATATTTTGAATGTTTGTCCATCTGACTGTGCAGAGCTTTAAATTGGGGCTCTGCGTTTTTCAAACTGAATTCCTCAGGGATCAGAGAGGAGCTCGGGTTGGGAATTCAGTGCAGAGCCATCCAACCTGTGGAAGAGGGGGATGAAAGTGTCTTTCATCTTGACTCAACCTCTCTGCCTTGCCCCAGTCCACAGTGTCCAGGGATTCCTCTGGAAGCTGCAGTTTGTGGATGCAGATCCGGCTTAGATAGAGAAGGCTGAACAGTGAGAGAGAAAAGCCACTGCAGGAATCCCGAGGGCTGGGTGTGGGTTGATCGATCTGTCCCTGCAGGATGTCAGGTGGGGAGGTTTGCTCCTGAGGCTCACAGCACCTTCTTAACTGAAGCTTTAAGCATTTTCAGGCGGTTCATGCATCCCCTTTGTCCCAGGAGTGCCTAGAAACCAGGTCTGGGTGTGTGGCAGGGTTCCTCCATCCTGTCGAGAATTGAGTATGGGAAGGGGATCTCCTGCCTGCTCCCTCCCTTTTCTGGCAGCACCCCAAGGCAGGGTCACCTCCAGGTTCCCCTAATGAGGAGCCCAGACACAGACCTGGTGGCTCAGCTTACTCATTTTGTCTTTCCACCCTCCCTTTCTGCCCTCAGGTGAACTCTTTACCTGCTGAGAGGATCCAGGAGATTCAAAAAGCCATCGAGCTCTTCTCCGTAGGTCAGGGCCCTGCCAAAACCATGGAGGAAGCCAGCAAGAGGAGCTACCAGTTCTGGGACACACAGCCAGTGCCCAAGTTAGGTACGTGCAGCCCCTCACTGTTCTGTGGGTTCTGAGGCCTTGTGGTCCCCAGGCTGCTCCAAGAAGCCCTCAGAGAAGCTGATTTGTGGCCACCAAATGAGTCCCTGCCTGGCCTGGGCTTCAAAGGCATCAGAACCACTTCTCCACCATTCAGCATCATGGGCTGAGTGGCTGGGGGGGTCTGGAGAGCTGTGCAGTCACTGCGGGGTACAGAGGGATGAGGAACCACTTCATACATCTGATTTGATGCCTCCTACATTTGGGCATCCCTTAATCCCAGTATTCAGCCCTGGAGTTGTGTCTCCCCAGTCCTCTGTGCCCAAGTTTCACACGTGGTGGTGCCACATCCTATGGACTTGGAGCTCTCCAGCTCTCCCCTTTCTGGGGGTTGGAGGTTCCCAGACGGAGGTCCTTGGTGGGGAAGGTAACTCGGGGTGAGTCGGAGCTGGATGGTGATGGGAGCTGCTCTAGGAAGCCAGTCCATGTGCTGAGCTGGCACATCCTTGGTTTGCTGGGCTCACATCCCCCTCTAGCACAGGCAGGTGCAGGAGCTGAGCCAGAGAGGGGAAGCACAAACCTCAAAGCATCTCTGCCCCAAGGTGCCATGAGCAGCTAAGGATGGGGAGCCCCATTTCTTGGTCCCCTCTTCCCCCTGTGAACATCCCGGCTGTGCTTCCCGGCTCTAGTCCTTGCTCCAGCCCTTCCCCTTGCTCCTGACAGCCTGTGACAGTGATCTACTGTTGGCATCAGGGGAGGAGCTCTGGGCAGCAGAGCAGATGTGACAGGAGAGCTGCCTGGCTGGAAGGCACTCGTTCCCAGGCTAATTGGGGTGCCTGGGGTCACTTACTTCACTGAGTCTCACCTCATTTGCATCCCCCGGAGCTCAGGAGAACTAGAGAATGAGTCCAAGCCCACAGTTTCTAGATTTATCCAAAACTTGTCGTGGCTTCATATTGGCTGCTCTTCAGTATTTCCCTTCATGGGGTTGTGTCCCTCTTGCTGCAGATGCAGTGTTTGATTCCCTTTTCGTGTTATCCACTCCATTCTGAAGGTTTTTGGGTCTCAAAAACTTCTGGGAGCAAGTCTCAGCTTTGTGTTGGGAAAATCACAGTGACATGGCACGGGGTCCTGTGAGACAGCAGAGCCTGGTCTTGCATTTGCCCTTTTTTCTGAGGATCCTGGACATGGGAAACACAAAAATCCTGGAGGATGGGTGGGAGTTGTTTTCTGGGAAGGGGGAGGCACAAAGCAGCTCATTCCTCCCAACACCCCATTCCTGGCTGTGCCCTGGCTGTGCCCTGGCTGTGCCTGGCTGCCAGCCACTTGCCGTGTCCCAGCGTTCCTCGTGGTCTTGGCATGCTCAGGCACACAGTGTTATGGACACAGGGCTATTTAGGGCTGGATAACAGAAGTGCTGTGGGGTGTTTTGGGCCAGATCTCAGAGGAGCTCAGCACCTGCTCAAAACACAGAGGGCGGCCAGGGGTGAGCGTTCCTGGAAACTGCCCCGGGTGGGGTGATGGGGGAGGTTTTTGCTCTGGGCTTTCATCACCTCCCCATTGCTTGCAAAGCTTTTCAATGCCTTTTTCAGGGAATTCCTACTTAGCAGGACTTGCTTCTCTTGGCAACACTGAAGTGATGCTGCTGTGCCGACACCCCCAAGAAAGCCGGAGCTTGAGCCGACAGCTCCTGGCTGAATCGGGGCCTTCAGGAGTCAGTGGTTTTACAACAAAAGTTGTGTTGTTCACTGCAGCTCTTCTTTAGGCTCTGTGGGCAGGAAACCCTGGTGCTTGCCAAGTGGCAGTGGCCAGAGCTGGCAGGAGATCACCATCCTGTGAAGGGGCTCACGGAAAAGTGCTGGCCCAGGCTGGGATTGTGGGGATGGGGAAGGATGAGGCATCACGTGTGGACCTGGAGGGTGTAGCTGTGTGGCTGTGTTTGGTCACCTGATGGGCTTCACCATTGCCCTGGAAGGAATTTTGATTCCCTGCCTTGTGGCATGTCCCAGACTGGGTGGGTGAAGTGACAATCCCTGTCTGCCACTCCAGGGATGGGAGAAATGAAGCACATCGGACACCAGACTGAGGTGTCCTGGAGGCTTGGCCTCACACCGTGGAGAACTTCTTCATGGCTCCCTGCTCTCTCCTGCAGGAGAAGTGGTGAACACCCACGGTCCGGTGGAGCCGGACAAGGACAATATCCGTCAGGAGCCATACACCCTGCCCCAGGGCTTCATCTGGGATGCCCTGGACCTCGGGGACAGAGGTGTGGTGAGTACAGGCAGCTCAGCACATGTGTCTTGGGAGCGTCTCAGTTGGCAGTTCCGTGCTTGGACTGTTGGAGATGATTTTGGGGATGGAAATGTGTCCTTCACCACAGCAGGCGGCTCTCCAGCTCTGTCACACCATCTCCTTGGGGCTGCAGTTCCCTCTCACCCATCCCATATTGGCCAGGTTGTTTCTTCATGGGGATGTAAGGATGCCTGAAGCCAGGAGTTTTCCCTCAGGAAGACCCTTTAGACCATGACCCACCCACTGGGAGATGACACGGGGCTTACCTGTCTTGTCCTGCTCATCCTGCCCTGCGTGGCACTGGTCCAGGACTTGGAGCAGAGGGACGTGTCGGTAGCAGGGACACAGCTGGACATGGTGTCCCAGTGCTGTGGCCACACACGAAGTGTTCAGGGTCCCGTCTTGGGGCAGGTGATGGTTGAGTAACCTCCTTAACCTGCGTGCTCTGTGCTGCTGCAGCTGAAGGAGCTCTACACGCTGCTCAACGAGAACTACGTGGAGGACGATGACAACATGTTCCGGTTCGATTACTCTCCCGAGTTCCTGCTGTGGTGAGTGGCAGCAGGAGTGTGGAGCAGAGGGTGTGGGATGCTGACAAGCCTGATCCCGGTGACAGCGCTGCAGCTGCCTCTGCTTAACCCATCTCACTTCTTCCTGAAATGTTCCTTCCCCATCTGTCGCCATGTGCAGTGTCCCAGGGACATGGTGAGAGGGGCTATTGCCCTTCGAGATATGGGAGCTTAAAACTGGACTTCTTTCCTCTTTAGTTTGATCCCTCAAGTGTGTGTGAAAATCCTGGTAGCTGAGGAATTTCTCAGTGCCTGGAGCTGTGGGATGAAGGTGGCTGCCAAGTGATGCTGCCAGCAATTACCCTTGGAGTCGTATTGCAGCAGAGCTGCTGTTTCCTCGGGGTGTTCCTGAATTGAGGAACAGGGATTTCCTCTTGTGTTGCTAGTGAAGACTGGCTGTGGGGTGCAGGAATTGCCCTAGATCCCAGCAATCCTTGTCCATTGTCACCCTCTCATCCTCCTGCCTGTGAGCAGGACCCAGGGTGTCCCAGGGAAGGGTGGGAGGTGGGAGCAGGTACACTGGGGACCTGGGATGGGAGGTGACAGCTGAAGTGTGTCCCCCCCCCAGGGCACTGCGTCCTCCAGGCTGGCTGCCCCAGTGGCACTGTGGGGTCCGGGTGGTCTCCAGCAAGAAGCTGGTGGGATTTATCAGTGCGATTCCAGCCACCATCCACATCTATGACACGTAAGTGCTGCACCAAAGCATTTCTCATCCTGCTCCTTGCTGGCACCTGGGGCTTCCTGGGAGCACTGAAGGGGTCTGGCTACATCATCCCCCCCCAGCCCACAGCCAGACCTGCACCCTTCAGCCATGGAGATGTTTTACTGCTTGGAGGAGAAAATGGGTGATACTTAAGGTGGGCAGGGAAGTTCTGGACAGGGATATTTTTGTAGTTAAGCACCTTGAAGGTTGTTTTCCTCAATGAGTGAGGTCAGCTTAGAGCTCTGGCTTAAAGAAATCATCCAGGGCTGGATGGAGACATAGAATCATAGAGTATCCGGAGCTGGAAGGGGTCTCCAGGGATCATCAATCCGGCTCCTGGCCCTGCACAGACACCCCAACAGTCCCACCCTGTGCATCCCTGGGAGCATTGTCCAAATGCTCCTGGAGCTCTGGCAGCCTTGGGGCCGTGACCATTCCCTGGGGAGCCTGTTCAGTGCCCACCACCCTCTGGGGGAAGAACCTTTCCCTGATACCCACCCTAACCCTCCTCTGACACAGATTCAGACCATTTTCCCTGGGAATACCTTGAGTAACAGCTTAAGGGAGGCTTCTCTAAACCCAGCCCCTGCCCCCTGGCCTTCCCTGGGGTGTTGATTCCTCATTCTCTTGAAGGGGCTTGGAGGTAAATCTCCCAGGGCGTGGGTCTGATCCTCCCAGGTCAGGACGGTCAAGCCTCATGCTCTGCATTGTTTCTTCCCCAAGAGAGAAGAAGATGGTGGAGATAAACTTCCTGTGTGTCCACAAAAAGCTGCGCTCGAAACGGGTGGCTCCGGTTCTGATCCGTGAGATCACGCGGAGGGTGCATCTGGAGGGGATCTTCCAGGCTGTTTACACTGCGGGAGTGGTGCTGCCAAAGCCTGTGGGGACTTGCAGGTGAGTGTCTGTGGCTCTCCAAAGAAAGATTTCTGTCTGCAGACCTTCCCTTCCCGAGGTCCCCTCTGTGGCCAGTAGCGTGTGTGGGATTCCCCGGAACAGGGGAGAGAGCGATTCCAGCCCAGGTTTCTCCTCCCCACACTGCCCTTCCAGGATTAAGGCAGTGGCTTTGCTAAAGCTGCTGATGTAACACAGGAGAGGAGCCTGTGGCAGCACGAGCACTTCAGAACCGTGTTGCTCTCTGTGGGGAGCTGCTGGCCTGATGTTCTGACTCGCCCTCGCGGCAGCCACGAGAAGCTCGTGCCCCAGGACGAGTCTCCCACTGCCAGTGTGTTTCCGCAGGTATTGGCACCGCTCCCTGAACCCTCGGAAACTCATCGAGGTCAAATTTTCCCACCTGAGCAGGAACATGACTATGCAACGTACCACGAAGCTTTACCGGCTGCCCGAGGTGGGTGCCAGCCGGGAGCACAGCTCAGGAATTGCAGGGGGAGAGGCACAAACGCCCTGGGCGAGGTCAAGTCCTCTGCCTGGAGACCCGGGGTTCCGTGTGGTAAACTACTCTTGTCAAGCAGTTGTGCTTTATTTAATCTTTATGTATTTTTGCCTGGGTACCTGCATTTTAAGGGCAAATTCTTGCAGTTAGAGGACCCGGTGAGCTTTTGTTTGATGGTGAGTCAGAGCCTGTCGTCCTGGTAAAACGAGCAGGCAGATGTGACAGCCTTCATCTGTCCAAACACAGCCTCGGTGTGACCTTGGATCCGGTTAGTCCCTCATTCTTCAGTCACACTGATCGGTTCTGGCACTGCAGTTGTCCTGCTGGGGAAGTTCCCCAGCTGGATATGGGAAAGAAAAAAAACAAACAACACATTCAAATTGACACCACCTTCCCCGACCTTGTTGGCTCCTTTCTGTCGGCCAGAGCTGCCTCTTTGGGGTGGAAAGTGCTGCTTCAGTGTGGGGCAGCTCACAGCTCCTGCCTCTTGCTTCCCACTGCTACACAGGCACCAGCTGCTGGGCTGGAGCTACTGGTATTGCACAGAAACTCAGCCCCAGAGCAGATCTGGGCTTGCTGAGCCATCCCAACCCTCGTTTAGTAATTGAGGCCAACTGGGAATAACATCTTGTGGAGCCTGGGACATGCCTCCCAGCCCGTCCCCCCTGTGAGTGCGAACAGAGACCTGGAGGGAAGTGCAGAGCTTGTATTGTTCGTGGGTAGGAGGCCACTTCCAGCGGGACCTGACCCAGCACGTGGGGATTTGGGACATGCTGTGCTCTCTGTGATCTTTGCCATCAGTGTCACGGCCGATCACATCCATTCTTTGCTGGTCATGCAGGGCTGGGGGGCTGAAAAAGGGCTGATCTCAGCAGGGAGCATCTCCATGCTGCTTGGAGAGCCCTAGGGTGATAAAAACCACTGTGCAAGCAACGAAACAACTTGTCCCACTTTCTGTAGACTCCCAAGACTCCCGGCTTGCGGCCGATGGAGCACAGGGACATCTCTGCTGTGCACAAGCTCCTGACCGAGTACCTGAAGCAGTTCCACCTGACACCCGTGATGAGCCGAGAGGAGGTGGAGCACTGGTTCCTACCTCAGGAGAACATAATCGACACCTTTGTGGTAGAGGTGAGGGGCAGGAACAGGATGTGGGAGGGTTGTTTTCCTGGGATTTTGCCTCCGCTGGAGCTGCTGGAGCGATCAGGGGGGTTGCTGCCTGGGCACTGAGATGCTCTTCCAGGATGGGAGTTTGCTGGAGGATGGTGCCTCCATCCTGGGATGCCCCAAGTCTCCTCCCACCCAGCACTCCAACTGGCAGAGCCCCTCTAACTGGGCTTTATCCCAGTTCTGATGTGTCATGATGTCAATTCTGCCTTCCAGAGTGCCCCGGGGGAGGTGACAGACTTCCTGAGCTTCTACACGCTGCCCTCCACCATCATGAACCACCCGACTCACAAGAGCCTGAAAGCTGCTTATTCCTTCTACAACGTTCACACCAAGACGCCTCTCATCGACCTCATGAGTGACGCGCTCATCCTCGCCAAGTCGGTGAGGGATGGCAGGGAAGGGGTGGCACCTCGGGGCACTGGGCAGCTCGCTGCAGGCTGGCCACCCTTGGGTTTGTGGGAAGGGCTTATTCCCAGGGCTGCACAAACCCAAATCCTAAAGGATCTGCCGCCCAGGAGGGGGATGCAGGAGTGCCTTGAAGCTTCCAGCTCGCGGTGAGCTGAGCTCGTGTCCTACAGCAAACAGTCCTGCAGCATGTCCATAGCAGTTGGTTTGAGGGTGGGGACACCAAGGCCGAGCTCTTTCCTTTTTCTGGGATGCAGAGCTGGGCAGGAGAGGGGGCAGGCAGCTCACAGGGGGGAGGAACTCCCCAGCACAAAAACAGGAGCTGATGGCTTCATGTCCTCCCCGTGCAGAAAGGATTCGACGTCTTCAATGCACTGGATCTCATGGAAAACAAAACCTTCCTGGAGAAGCTGAAGTTCGGGATCGGGGACGGGAACCTGCAGTATTACCTGTACAATTGGAAGTGTCCCAGCATGGCACCAGAGAAGGTCAGTGCTGTGAGGAGGGGTCTTGTCCCCACAGCCCCGAGGACGTGAGTTGGGTGTCACCCGCACCTCAGCATCCCCAGCCCAGCCGGTGTCCTCGCCGTGTCACACATGGTGATGGGTGAATCCAGTGCCAGCTCTGCTGTGCTGTCCCCCCTGTGCCTGCACAGAGCGTGTCCCAGGGGAAAATCACTCAACACTCGTCTGCCCGGGCTCAGTTTATTCTTGGACCAGTGCAGTTCAGTCCTTCCCCTCACACCGACAGCCTCTTCCCTCTGAGGAAGGAGGCCAAGCACAGAGAGACAGCAAAGGGCTGCAGGGTGACAGATGTGACACTGGGGGTTGTGACAGTCACCTGGGAAGCAGTTGCTGTGCCCTGTGATCCCGCCCAGGACCCGGCTGTCACCACACAGCCATGGGTGTCACCATGTCCTGGTGGGGTCGGAGGAAGAGCCACCACACTGGAGGAGAGCACACAGGCTGGAGCAGGACCTGTGATGGGGGAGCTCTGCCACCATGTGCAGGGGAGCTGAGCCACGGGATCACGGGGTGTCACCTTGTCCCCAGGGCCAGCAGCCTGTTCCCCACCCAGCCTGCCCTGGGCCATTCTTAGGCAGCAGCTGCTTGCTGCTGTCCCCCCACCCCAAAGGTGTGATTCAGCATCTGTCCAGTCCACAGCCACCTTGGAGAGGACTGTGCTTGAGAACCAGAATCTGCCTGGCTACATCACAGCTAATTAATGCCTTAACAGTTAATTAATGCCTTGATGACAGTCATGGGGCTTTGGTTCCCTGGTGTGAAGCCAGGTCTGTCTCTGGCCACAAGCCCATGTGCCCTAAACCAGCCTCACTAACCTGCTGAGCCCCCCAGAAAGCCCCAGGAGGTTCCCATGAGGTGCCAGCAATCCCTTTTCTCCCCAGGAAAGCCTCTCCAGGTTGGAGAGCCTGGTACTGGGAATGCTCCCTGGATGTGCCCTGTGGTGGGGCTGCCTCTGGGTCCAGTGGGTCAGAGCCCAGGACTGACCACCAGCGTGTCCTGGAGTCCCCAGCAGTGCCAGCTGCCTGCAGAGGGACATGTCCAGGGACCAGGCTCTTGGGAAGCAGCTTCTCCCAAATCACAGAATTACAGAATGGCTTGGGTTGGAAGGGATATTAAAGAGCACCTCGTTCTGCTCCCTGTCATGTTCAGGGACACCTTCCACTATCCCAGGTTGCTCCAAGCCCTGTCCAACCTGGCCTTGGACACTTCCAGGGATGGGGCAGTCATAGCTTCTCTGGGCAACCTGTGCCAGGGCCTCCCCACCCTCACAGGGGAAAATTTCCTCCTCATATACCCTCTAACCCTGTCCTCTGGCAGTGGGAAGCCATTCCCCTTGTCCTGTCCCTACATGCCCTTTTCCAAAGTCCCTCTTGGAGCCCCTTTAGGCACTGGAAGGGGCTCTAAGGCCTCCTTGGCGCCTTCTCCAGACTGAACAACGCCAGCTCTCCCAGCCTTTCCTCGTAGGAGAGGTGTTCCATCTCCCTACTCATCATGAGCTCAGAAACACCCTTGGCTCATGAATCAAGGCTGTCTCAGCGTGGCGGGGTTTGTCACACCCCAAACATTGGTCACCTCCCCAGATGGGAGCTGGGCAGGGCCCGTGTGCCCATTCAGCCACAAACCCAGGGCTTTGCTGCTCTCAAATATCCCAGAACTGGTGGGGAAACCACACAGACAACGCTGAGCCCTCCCAGGTGTGTCCACCCGGAGCTGGGTCCGGAGCAGAGGACGCATCCTGATCCCATCTCTGTTGCTCCCAGGTCGGATTGGTGCTGCAGTAAGGGAGCCCTTGCCAGGAGAGCGTGGAGGAGCCTGGCCTGCGGAGGTGCTGCCCTCATCCTTTCTGCCAAAGCTGGACCCGCGCCGGGAGAGGGGGACCGGAGCCACCGCCCCCGCTGCCGTCAGCTGTCTCCTTGTTTGATTTAATTGCATCCTCGTAAAGACATGATCAAGGGAATGTAACTGCTGAAACTAGATCATGATTGGCATATAATGGATTTAACGGGTGAATAATAAAAGTATATATTATATATATTTTAAATCTTTCCTGTTCCCAACTGCCATGAGTTGCATTCGGCTGCTGAAGGCCACCACCAGGCCACCGGACCGGGACTTTTCTCCATGGGGACAGCTGAGGTCGATGCTGTGGCGCTCCCAGCCTTTCCCACTGGGACGTGGTGGAGCACTGGGACCTAGTGGCCGGTGGCCAAACCCTCCTGCCTGCCCCGAGGGTGCTTTGGGCTCTCCCCTGCTCGGCTCTTTGCCCCCGGTTTGCTCCCTCCTCCATTAAGCTGGGCCCGTCCCCGCGGGCTCGGGAGCACGTCGAGATTCCTTTCCAAGGGCTATTTGTGCAAGCGATGCCTTGTCCCGTCTCCTGCCCAGCCACGGAGACTCCAACCCCTCCTGCTCGGCGGGGTGAGCGCTGAACCCAGGGGCAGCAGCGCCCGAAGATCCGGGGGGGATTCGGCTCCGGAGCGTGTCCGGCACACCCCGCTCTGCTCAGGCTCCTGGGGCTCCTTCTCCACGCCCTCCCCATCCCGGTGGGGCTGCGGGCACCAGGGGCTGCTCCATCGCCACTGCCTCACGTCCGGCCTCTCTGCTCAGCTGCTTTTCTCTGGAAGCATGGAAATATGGATACACACCATCGGGGCTTCAGCCTGCCCAGCCTCCCCGGTGCCTCCACCACCCGCTCCCGGCTCGTCACCTCATGCTGTGGGATCCGCCGAGATAAAGGAAATGTTTTCTTTCATGGAAAAGCTTCATCCCATCAAGATCTTGGGAAAGGAGCGCCTGGACAGCCTCCTGCCGTGTCATGAACTGTGTCCACCCAGAGCTCCGAGATGCTCCTGCCCTCCCAGCCAAAGGTTTCCAAAGCTGCACACCAAGGCCAAGACCCCGTCTATGCACTCCCGCGCCTCCCTGTCCCCGTGTGTCCCCGTCACACCCTGTGGCACCACGGACCCCAAGGACCTCCGCCCACCCCAGCCTGGACCTGCGGGGCCCTGGTGGGGACCAGGAGCCCATCATGTCCCCCCCAGCAGCACCATCACATCCCCCCTGCTCGGGGTCCTGTGTCACCTATGCAAGTACCTCTGTGTCCCCTCCTGTGTCCCCGCTGTCCTGGGCTGGGGGAGGCTGGGTGCGGGTGGGGGTCACTCAGTGGGACCCTCCCCTTGTCCCCGTGGCAGGTGAGGGCTGCTCCAATGATTCCCCCTGCCCTCCATGGGTGCAGCACCCAGGGGTGCTTGGCAGCTCCTCAGGGCAGTGCTGTTTGGGGGTGGGCTCGGCCCTTGTCCACCCACAATGGGTCCCGGGGGGTGACAGGGACACCGGACAGGCTCTGTTAAAATAAAACCTTTATTCGACTGGCTTGACCCCGGGGTATAAATCTGTGACCGTCACTGGTGCCAGGGCTGGGGTTGGGAATGTCCCCACCCAGACAAGATGGGGTGTGTGGTGGCAGGGTCCCCTTGGGGACCCCATGATGATGGCACTGTCCCTGCAGCCCAAGGTGGGGGCTGGGATCAAGCATGGCCAGGGTTGGTGGTATTTGGGGGTTGCTGTCACCTATGTCACTTAACCCTGTGGGGCTGTGCTGGGCTTTTGATGACCCAGTCACCCTGTCCTGGTTGTCACAGCATCTCTGTCCCCTCAGGGCGGGGAGGAGCGGGGCACCAGCAGGCAGGGTGGCACTATGGGACATGGAGGGGGTCCCCACCCCTTGGAGTCCCTCAGCCAGCCCTGCTGTCACCACAGGCAGGTGAGTGGTGTCCCGGGCTGTTCCCACACTGGGCGTGGGGTGTCTCCGGCACAGGAGGGTGCCCATCCACGGAGGAGCCCATTATCCCTCGCGTGGGGACACGACGTCCATCCCGTGGGCACCTCGGGGACACAACATCCCTCCCACAGGCACCTCGGGGACACGACCACGTCCCTCCCACGGGCGCCTCACAGGCTCTTGCATCGAACGTGCACGAAGAGCGTGGCGGGGGACAGGGACGCGCCGTCCTTGGCGAGCAGGTGGATGTGGCGGTACCCTGGGGACAGAGCGGGGCTGAGCGCCGGCAGGGGCCGTCCCCGTCCCCGGGGGGCAGCGGGGGTGGCACCCGCACCCACCTTGGCGCATGCTGGGCAGGGGCAGCGTGAACTGCCCCACGAAGTCGTTGCAGGAGGTGCTGTCGTAGTCCTCCACCACGAAGCGCACCAGGGCCAGCTCGGGCGCCCGCACCTGGAACCGCAGCGTCTCCTCCCAGCGCGGGTTGAACCCTACGGCAGCGTCGGGGTGGGAACTCCGTGTGGCCACTGGGGCCAACGGGGCCACCCACCGCCCCACAGGGACCAGCAGGGCCCCCCAGTGCTGCCACTGGGGCCACCGCGGCTGCCCACCGCCCTGCAGGGACCAGGGACCCCCCAGGGCACTGCCCCTGACCCAGCTGAGCTGCCATCCTGCACAGGGGGATGTGGGGACTGGGGCAGGCCGGGGGAGTGGGGTGGTAATGGGGCCATGATGGGGTGTACTGGGGTAATGCAGTGCTACTGGGGCTGTGGTGGGATATACTGGGGGAATAGGGGTCATAGTGGAGGAATGGAGGTCATACTGGGGCCATGATGGGGTGTACTGGGGAAAAGAAGGTCTTACTGGGGCTGTGGTGGGGTATACTGGGGAAATGGGGGTCATACAGGGGCTGTGGTGGAGTATACTGAAGGGATGAGGGTCATACGGGGGGAGTAGGGGTCATACTGTGACTCTGATGGGATATACTGGAGGAATTGAGGCTGTATTGGAGCTGGGCTGGGCTATACTGGAGAACTGGGGGCCATATTGGGTCTGTGGTGGGGTGTACTGGGGGAGAATGGTGCCCTACTGTGGCTGTGGTGGGCTATACTGGGAGAACAGGGATCCTGCTGAGGTCAGGTTGGCCTGTACTGGGAAAATGGGAGTCATACTGGGGCTGTGATGGGTATACTGGGAGGATGGGTGTCACACTGGGCTTGGGCTGGGTATACTGGAGGCCAAGAAAGGAGCAGCACTGGGGAGGACTGGGACATGACGGGACCTTGCCACTGGTGGGGATCAGGCTGTGCTGGGGATGGGGCACTGCGGTGCACTGGTGGGACTGGGGTGTCCTGGGCACTGGTTCAACTGGGGAGAAATGCTGGGGTGCGGGTACCCAAGGGACTGTCCGTCCCAGGGACCAGGGTGCCTCCGGGATCAAGGTGTCCCTGGATCGGAGTGCCCTGGGTGTCCCCAGGGACCAGGTGCCCTGAGCTACCTTGATGATCAGGGTGCCCTGGGGTGTCCCTGGGGGTCAGGGTGTCCCTGGGATGCCTCTGGGACCGGATATCCTGAGGGACCCTGGGGAACAGGGTGTCCTGGGGCACTCCTGGGCATCGAGGGGTGTCCCTGGGGATGAGTACCATGGGGTGTCACTGGGGGTCAGGGTGCCCTGGAGCACCCCTGGAGACTGGGTGCCCTGCAGTGTCCCCAGGGATCAGGGTCCCCTGAGGTGCCCAGGGGATCAGGCTGTGCTTGGGCACGCCTGGGATTTGGGGAGCAGTAGGGTTGTAACAGGTCACTGGATGTCCCTGGGGGTCAGGTGTCCTGGGGTGCCCTGGGGTGTCCCCGTGGGTCCAGGTGCCCTGGGGTGTCCCCGGGGGTGCCCAGGCGCCATCACCCACCGTTGTTGAGCTTGTGGTGGGTTTGCTGCTTGGCGCAGTCGGCCGGGATCCCGTGGATCTCCACGCGCACGAAGGGATCCACGATGGAGCTGTCCTTGTCCCTGTTCAGCTTGGGCAGCTGCTGTGCCGTGATCACCTGTGGCACAGGGAGCTGGGGACCAGGGGACAGTGACCACGGGGGGCCCGGGGGGACGTGGGTGTGGGGAAAGGGCCTGTTGCCCCCAGAGAAGGGATGTGGGTGGCAGTTGGCTGGGACTGGGGCAGGGTGAAGAGGAGGGAGGTGGTTGATGCCACCAAGTAGAAGGGATGTGGCTGACACCTGCTGGATTTGGGGACAGGACTGGTGTCACCCAGGAGAAGGGACATGGGTGGCACAGGGTCAGGAGCATGGCCGGGGTGAGGGGGAGGGAGGCGGTTGGTGCCATCCAGGAGAAGGGATGTAGGTGGCACATGGCTGGCTGTGGGGACAGGGTTGGTGTCCCCAGAAGGGAGCAGGTGGCACCCAGTCAGGAGTGGGGACGGGGTGAAGAGGAGGGAGGTGGTTGGTACCACCCAGGAGAAGGAACATGAGTGGCATGTGGCTGGGTCCCCAGGAGAAGGGATGTGGGTGGCACTCACCTGGGATTGGGGACGGGGTGGGGAGGAGGGAGGTGGCTGATGGCATCTCAGAGAAGGGACATGGCTGATACCAGCTGGATTTGGGGACAGGGTTGGTGTCACCCAGGGCAAGGGACATGGGTGGTACCCAAACACATGTGAAGACAGAGTGAGTGTCCCCAGGAGAAGAGAAGTTGGTGGCACTCAGGAGAAGGTGTGGGAGTGGCACCTGGCTGGACGTGGGGTTGGCATCACCCTGAGGGGACATGGGTGGCACTCGGCCAGACGGGGGGTTGGTGTCGCCCGGAAAAAGGGACGCAGGTGGCACCTGGCCAGGCGTCGGAATGTCATGGGTGTGGCCCAGCAGGGACAAGGGTGGCAGGGGGGCCGCGGGGCGTCCTCACCCTGACGTGCAGCGCCAGGCGCCGGGACCCCTGGCCGGGGGGGCAGCGCAGGCAGGGCGGCTTCAGGACGTAACCACAGCGGCCGTTGGCCAGGAAGCGCCCGCAGTTCAGGTCCATCTCGTACCCCGGCGTCTGGAAGTTGAGGGCCACTGTGGGGAGAGCAGGACGGGATGTCAGGGCGGAGGATGGCTCCGGGGGTGGTGCCGGGTCGTGGGGGGTTCTCACCCAGCTGGCAGCCGGCGTTCCACATCTCCTGGGGGTTGTAGTTGGCGGAGTTCATCTTCAGCCCCAGCGGGTACACGCGGCTGAGCTGGCGGGCGTGGTACTGCACCAGCGCCGGGCCTGGGCGGGGACACGGCTCAGCGGGGCCACCGCACCCTCGGGTGCTGCTGGGGGGCCCCGACAGCGGGTGATGGGCCCAGGGGCACAGACAGAGCCTGCCCGGCTGGGTGGACCCTGAGCTTGAAACGTGACCCAGGCCCTGAAACCGAACCCTGGGGTTCAGACCCCAACCCTGGACCTTGGCCTTGGACCCCTGACCCCAGACCCTGACCCCAGATGCTGGATCCTGACTTTGACCCCACACCTTCACTTTAGACCCCTGACCCTGGACCTTGACTCTGGATCCCAGAGCCTGACCCCTGGACCTCAGACTCCAAAACAAAACCCCCAGCCCTCTGCCCTGACCCAGATCCTAATCCCAGCCCTCAACCTCAGACCTTGACCGTGACCCCAGACATTGACCCTGGACCGCAGACCTTGACCAATGACTCAGATCTTAATCTCAGGTCCTGACCTCAGATCCTGACCCTGGACCCTGACCCCCAACCCCAGACCTTGACCCCAGGCTTCAGTCCCTGGACTCTGACCCAGACCTTATTCCCAGCCCCAGACCTGGCCCTGGACCCAGATGCCACATCCTAAACCCTGACNCCCCAGACCCTGATTCTGGTCCTGTGACCCCCACCCTGGCCTCTGGCCCCAGTCCCTGCCACCAGACCCCAGTCCCACCTGTCCAGGACAGCCTGGCTGAGGCCAGTGCAACCCCAACTACCACACATGGAGCCAGCCCGGAGACAGATCCCATTTTTCCCAGCCCATCCTGCATCCCAGTGGCATCAGGAGCATGGAACCACCCCGTCCCCATTCCTGTCCCCATCCCGTCACCCTCACCCGCCTCCTTGATGAGCTTCCGTGCCTTCCTCTCGCTGAAGGAGGACATCTGGCAGGGCTGGGGGTGGCGCAGGGCCCGGGCCAGCCCGGGGAAAGGGACAGCCTGGCAGTACACGACCAGCGCCGACAGCTCCGGGGCCACCAGCGACGCGTCCTTGGCCTGTGGGAGCCACTGCGGTGTCAGGGCCACCCTGGCTGTGCTGGCCACCTGCCTGCCTGAGGGTCTACAGACCCCCCTACCCTGCCAGTGCTGAGCGCTGGGACCCCCAAAGCCGTGCAGAACCTGATGCAATGGAGACCCCAAGGTGGTGCAGAACCTGAGGGAGTGGAATGGTGGATCTGGGCTGATGGGGAACCCAAGCAGGCTGAGAACCTGAAGTCGTGGAGAACCCAAGGGGGTGGACAACCCAAAATGTCAGAGACCCCAAGGTGAGGGAGACCCTGAAACGATGGGCACCCCAAGATGATGGAATACTTGAGGTGACAGAGACCTCAAGGTGATGGAGACCCTGAGGTGATGAAAAACTGAGGCAATGGAGACATCTCTTCAAGGTGATGATGGCGCCTACGGGTCACCCTGAATGTGATGAAGACCCCAAAGTGATGGATAACCCAACATGATGGAGAACTTGAGGTTCCAAAATATTGAAAACCCCAGAAAGAGACCACCCAGCCCAACAGGAAGGGGGAGGCACAGCAAGGGGTCCTCAGGCTTGGTCACCTCTGCTGGGCAGTGACAACCACTCGCCACCCCTGTGGCCCCCACCTTGTCGGCCCCCCCAGCTCCATGCCACGACCCACCTGCAGAGGTTTGATCTCCTGCAGCGACTGCAGCGACTGCAAGAGAGAGAGGGGCTGCAGCGGGGGATGCTGACAGTGCTCACCTGGGACATGGCCAGGATGCCGTGGTCCCCCAGCACCACCAGGACTCCATGGCCCCCCAACACCATCAGGATGCCGTGGTCCCCTGGCACCACAGCCCTGGGAGAGTTCCCCCTTACCCGCCGGGGGCTTCTCTCCTGCAGCTTCTCCTCTTCTTCTTCCTCCTCTTCCTCTTCCTCCTCCTCGTGGTCCAGAAGGGAGGTGACACCCCGGGACTCGTGCCATGGCTCTGGCAGCTTCTTGCCCTTCACCAGGATCTTTTCCTTCAGCTGCTGCAGGAGGCAGGGCCGAGCTCAGGGCTCGCAGGGGATATGGGGACACCGTGGTGTGGGCAGGTGGGTGGCCTTACCTCGGGGGAGGGGAGATCCTTGGGGTCCTGCCCCTGCAGGGGCTGTGTCAGCAGCTTGTCCCCCAGGATGGCCTTCATGTGCCGGGCCATGGTGGCCTGCTGCTCCAGCCCGCAGTGGTTCTCCAGGGACAGGATGACGGGGTAGGGGGATTTCTGGGCATGGGACAGGCAGTGCTCAGCACCCAGCACCCAGCACCAAGCACCCAGCACCCAGCACCCAGCACCCCTCCCAGGGCTGCTGGCACCGCCTCACCTCGAAGGCAGAGTCGCGGATGCTCTCGATGACGTCGCGGAAGAGGATTTTGGAGGTGAGCGTGTGGCCGTGGTACACGACAGGTTCCCCGTCGGAGCCCTCCCAGCAGTCCAGCTCCACGCAGCGGCACCCCGCCCTCAGCGCCCTGCGGCGGCACCGCGGGAGTCCCTGTCAGCCTCGTGCCGCGGGGCCCTCTGGGGCTCCACGGGACCGGGGACACTCACCGGACATAGGCTTCGGTGCTGCTGGTGCCGCCGATCTGGTTGCGGGTCAGGTAGGTGTTGTGGGACGAGGAGATGAAGTAGTGGCTCAGGGGCTGGCTCATGTCCTGGTGCACCTTGGTGTGCTCCTGGTTGAGGATGTCGCCGGCGGCAGAGAGCAGGTACATCATGAAGCCATCCAGCATCATCAGGTCCTGCTGCTTGGCTGCGGGACACGGTGGCAGGGGTCACAGGGGGCTGGCATGCTGCTGGCAGGGTGGCACCCTCGGGGCTTTCCCCGTGTCCCAACAGTGCCGTGTTCACCCAGACCTGGCACTGTGGCACCCAGGGGACGTGGAGGTCCCCTTAGTGTCCCATCTCCACCCTGATGTTCCCCATCCTGCTAATGCCACAGGGTACTATTGTGACACCCTAAAGACATGGAGGTCCTTCATCCCCACCATGATGTCCCCTGTCCTCCTAGTGCCATGTTCACCCTGGACCTACCACGGTGGGACCTGAGGAGGACAGAAGTCCCTCAGTAGTGTCACATTCACACCAGGGCTGGCATCACATCACCCAGGAGACATGGAATTCCACCTCCTGTCCATCCCCACCTTCACATCCCCTGTCCCCGCAGTGTCACATCCACGGGGCACTGGCCAGGCCACGTGTTGGATGGCTGACGCTGGGGCCACCCTGGGAAAGGGCACAGGGACAGTCACTCAAGCCTTGGAGGACCCCATACCAGTCTGGGGGGGTGACACCACCAAGCAGAGCCCCATCCCCACACCATCCATGACTTCTTATGGCTCTGGCAGTCCCCATCCCACCATCCCACTATCCCGCTGTCCCACGCCCTCAGCCCTACCCTTCTCGTTGAGCTCGTAGGTGCGGATGACGGCGCGGGCCTGGCGCAGGCTGGAGTCCTCGCCCTGATCCCGCAGGAAATCCTGCAGCTCCTCGGCCGACAGGACCCGGTCCTCGCCCGAGTAACGCCCGAAAAGCTCCTCCAGCTCCGGCCGCCGCAGCAGCCGCCGGCAGAACTCCTCCAGCTCCCGGCCCTCCAGCCGCTCGTTGCCCGAGTGGTCACACTCCTATGGGACACAGACCAACCTCAGGGACTGTCCCCTCCCTGTGGGTGTGGGGTACGGCCACCCCCTGCCTTGTCCTGCCTGTCCCCTGGAGCTGGCGGTGTGTGTGTGATGAGTCTGGGGGACCTCAGCATCCCTCACCCAGAGCCCTGTGACCCTACAATCTGGGATGGGCAGAGCTCCCTGCCCCATTTTCCCCAGGTGGAAAGGGACCTTGGGAGATGCCCAGAGAAACAGCTCTCCGTGGGGGAGAAATGTCACACCTTGGGGACCCACGGAGCAGTGGGGGATACAGCTCATCCCACCCCACCACATGCTCCTGATGAGGCCCAGCCACTGGTGGTGGTGGGTGGCTTTGGCTGTGGGGAATTTGTCAGTTCTCTGTGCTGGGGAAGGCAGGGAAGGAGCCAGCATTCCCTCCCGGTGCCAGCAGCAGGGACAGCTGCCCATGGAGCACAGAGCAGGTACCTTGAAGAGCTTGGAGGCATAGACATCGTCCATGTCGATGTTGAGCATCCTCAGCATGCTCTTCACCTCCCGGAACGACATCTTGTTGTCCTTGTTCCTGTCTGCTCGCTGCAGGACCCCATGGATCCAGCTGCACCAGGATAAGGAAACCACCCGGCGTCACCCCCGCGGCCGTCCCCGACCTGTCCCGCAGCCCCCAGGGCTCCCACAAAGGATACTGGTCGAGCTTCTCCATCTGGCTCATGGCCTGCAGCCGCCCCATCAGCTTGGTGAGCCCCTGCACCCAGTGCCGGGCGTCCTCCTCGCCGCGGGCGGCCAGGTCGAGGTTCTTGCGGCGGCCCTTGAAGGCGAGGGTGAAGCAGTGGCGCTCGGGGAAGGCGGCCCCGTGCTTGCGCAGCCCCTCCGACTGGCGGCCCTGGCGCACCCCCTCGATGTGCGACACCGAGACTGCGGGGACACGCGCGGGGTGGGGAGGGACCGTGGGCGCGCTCCCCCGGCGGGTCCCCCACCCGCGAGCATCCTGCGAGACGCCCCGGCTGCCGCCGG
>VZRJ01004794.1:232038-247752 GCA_013397565.1 Ptilonorhynchus violaceus | reverse complement strand
TCCGCGGCCCCACGTGGCGGGCGCGGTGACACGGCGGTGCGCGGAGGGGCTGGGCTGGGCGCGCTCTCGGTGCTGCCCCCGGTCCGGCCGGGCCCTGTCCCGCCGCTGGGGCGGGGGTGAGGGTGAGGAGGGGAACAACTTCTAGTGACGCCTCCCGCAGGCCCTGATGCGACCGGGGTGGCCTAGCAGGGCCGCAGGGACAGGAGCCCTCGAAGCCCCTCAGCGGGGTGGGCAGGGCCCGGGGGGCTCCGGGAGGCTTTGGGCCGGGATGGAGACACTGAAACCCAGCCCTGAGGACTGCTCGGCCGGGGGGGCCCAGGCGGCCGAGGCCTTGTTGAGGCGGCCTGTGCGGGGGTGGCTCCAGGGAGGGGCCTGGATCGAAGCGGGCGCCCCCAATCCCCAAGGGGGGGTCGCCCGGCTTCCGGGGGTTCTCCAGCTCCAAATGGGGGTTCCCAGCTCTAGGCCAGGCTTTCTGTTCAGCCCTCTGGCGTTTAACTCCTTAAAGCCTCCGTCCTTCCTTAGAACCCTTCCCGGATGGCAGCAGACTGGGATCACAATTAGCAGATGGATCACAATTAGATGGATCACAATTAGCAGACACAGATCACGATTAGCAGACACGTCTCCCCTCAGCACGGTGAGAGCCCAGTGTACTCGAAGTGACAGTTCTCCCCCCAAATTACCCCGCTGCCCAATTCCAGCTCTGCCAGCTCCTCCCAGGGTTATCTGGGTTATCCATCTCACATCTCAAGGAAGGGAAGGACCCAAAGGGCAAAGTCCGTGAGCTTTCCCAAGGGTTTCACAGGGATTTTTCCCATTCATAGGACTCCTTGCTGGCTGAGCCTCCCTGACAAGGGGTTCAGTCTGCAGGAATTTAAGGGAATTATGTGTATTTTGGGATTAGGACACATAAAAGGCAAAAATAAACAATAAATTTTGCAAATAAAAGCAAAAAACCCCGCCAAAACCTAAAAAGTCTCTCCCTACCAAGTTGGTCATCTTAGACCCTCCCTTTCCTGTGGCAGGCCCAGGCCTTTCCCTGTGTAATTTTTGGGAAGAACAGTGCAGGGAATGAACCTGAGCAGCCACTTGAAGTTTTTGAATGGCATTCTGATGTTATGAAAAGACAAAGGAGGTTTTATTTCTTGGCTGGTAAATCCCCAGTCATAAACTCTCCTCATATTATATTATTTTAATGTGGGGGGGTTAATTGTGCCAAATGCTTTCCTGCTGGAGGGTTGGTGTTGGATATGGCCTGGCTGTTCCTGAGTGGGAAAGGGAGGTGTAAAATGCCTGTTCCTGCCTTTCCCTGCCTGCTCCTGCCCTTCCCTGCCTGTTGCTGCTCTTCCCTGCCTGTTGCTGCCTGAAGCAGAGCGTGAGGGGAGCACAAAGAGGTTTGGAAGAGCTGGGAGCAGCCTGGGGTGCTGATAACCCCCACGCCTCTGGGTGTTGGACTTATCTCTGAGCCCAGCTCTGGCCGCTCCGTCACTACCCTGTGGTGCCTTTACTCATGGTGAGGCTCTCTGGTGTCCCACAGGCCATTATTTGTCACCCCATGGGGTTACTGTCAGGATCCCAAGGCAATCCCGCTCCCTGGGGTGCTTCCTGGCCGTGGGAGCACCATCAGTTCCATCCCTGAGTGGCTTCACCTTCGTGGGGCTGGAGCAACTGCTCCAAGGAGCTGGATCTGCCAACCCCACACAGGGACACGTCAATTCCTGAGCTGGTGCCAGAGATTTTGTGGTTTATAGATCCAGATTGATTTATTTTCCATGTATTTGGGTCTTTTTCAGCCATCTTTTAGCTCCTCCACACCCCAGAGTGTCTGGCTGAGCACAGCCAGCCCCAACTGCCACCCTTGGATCCTCCCACCCTTCATGGCATCCAAAAGCCAGGGTGCCACGACCCTTTCCACACTCTCAGGAATATTTTTGGGGCATCACATGTCTGCACAACTCTGATCCTGCAGAGCTGCATTTGCCCCCCAGCACCTGCAGAGCTGCATTTGCCCCCCAGCACTCAGCAACCAGGACCCAGCTCCCCAGCACTTAGCTCCCAGCATCCACATCCCAGATCCCCAGCTCCCCAGCACTTAGCTCCCAGCATCCACATCCCAGATCCCCAGCTCCCAGCATTCCATGGCCCAGCATCCCAGCACTCCCAACTCCCCACACCCTGCCTCCCAGTGTTCCCAGCACTCCCAGCATGCATCAGCCATCACTCCCAGCACCCGTACCCAGCTCCCGGTACTTCCAGCGCTACCAGTACTCCGCACTCATCTCCCAGTGCTCCCAGCTCCAGCACCCATCTCCCAGTGCTCCCAGCGCTCCCAGCACCCATCTCCCAGCGCTCTCAGCATCCACCTCCCAGAACCCATCTCCTAGCGCTCCTAACTTCCCGCGCTCCCAGCTCCCAGTGCTCCCAGCTCCCAATGCTCCCAGCATCCCTCTCCCAGTGTTCCCAGTGCCCCCAGCCCACGGCCGCTCCTCCGCCCGCGAGCGCTGCGGGGCNCCGCCCGCGAGCGCTGCGGGGCGCCAGAGCCGGACACGTGTGGCCCGCACGGCCCCGCCCACCTTCGGGCCCAACCACGCCCACCGCGCCCTACGGGGGCCTGGCCCCGCCCAACCAGGAAGCTCCGCTCGGTTGTGCCACGCCCCTCGCCGTNGCCTCCGTGTCCCCCAGGTGTCCCCAGACCCTCCCAGGTCCCCTGTGCTTCCATGTGCCTCCGTCCCTGGTGACCCCGTGTCTCTGGAGTGCCCCCGTATGCCGCCATGTCCTTTGTGTCCCCGTGTTCTTCCAATGTCCCCTGTCACCACCATGTCGTCTGCTTCCCGTGACTTCTGTGGGCCCTTGTGGTTCCCATGTCCCCCCCGTCCCCAGTGTCACCGGCCTTCCCTGTGTCCCGTCTGTGTTCCCCTGGTCCCCCCCAAGGCCTCTGAGCAGCCGATTCATGTGCCCCGCATGTTCTCCACGTGCCCCTGTGTCCCCTGTGCCCCTCAAGTCCTCAGTGTCCTCCATGTCCCCATGTCACCTGCATCCCAACACGCCTGGCACTTGTGCTGAGTGTTCCTTCCCAGGGAAATGGGGACCAGGGACAGTGTCCCCCCCCAGATGGTGGGGCATAGGGACAGGGTGGTGGGAACAGGGGCTGTGCCCACTGGGATAACAGGGAGCAGGGACTATGTCCCCCAGGGTCACTGACCCGTCCCTCAGGCACAACAGGATCAAGGACAGACGGAAACCCAGGACCCATCAAGGTGACCCCATCCCCCCGTGCTGTCACCCAGCACCAAGGTCCACAGCTAAGCCCTGTGGTGACACCGTTTATTGTAGGACCTACAAAAAAGCAGAGGCAGCTGAGTCTGCATAAAGGGCCCTGACTCAGCCCAAACTGGGGAGGGGGCTGCACGGGGGCATCGGGGTGAACTGGGGGGGCGTGGTGGGCACCCCATGGGCAGCATGAGTGGGTTTGGATTGGGGGATTCACCTGGAAATCCCATCCCGGCTGTGCCAGAGGTGCTTCTGGGCAGGTGGGAACAACTTGATCCCCAGAGCAGGAACATGTGGATGCCTGGGTGCAACAGCTCCCAGCATTAATTGATTTTATTAATTAATTAATTTTATAAGGCACAAGAAGAGGGTGTCCATGGCGGTGATGCACCACTGGACATTTTGTATGAGCCACTTTCCCAAATCCAAAAACAGAGGTGTGGGACAGGGACAGGTCGGTGGCCAGTAAATGAAGCGCTGTGAATAACGAAAAAATCCCAAAGGATGGATTGATCTGCTCGTCGATCCCTGGACCAGCATCCAGCTTTTCCTGCTGTTGATGTGCCACGGATGTGATGCTCCATCCTGAGGGGATGCGGCTCCCGAGGGATTCACCCTCCAGCCAAGTGCTCGATCCCGGCATGTCCCTCAGTGACGTGGGTGCTGCCACCACTCCACAGATCCCCCCGATCCCAAATCTTTGTTCCCTCCTGGCCTTTTTCTGCTCATTTTTTCTGCTGTCACCGGGACCAGCGTCAGGCCGACACTGACATCAAGTGGCTGCCGGGATCCCTCGCATTCCTGAGCCGCCTCCTGCGTCTCCCAGCGCCGGGAGCACCCCAGCACCTCCAGCCCGACCTCGTCCTGCCCCGGAGAGGGACCGAGCGGCTCAGGAGCCGCGGCCGTCGGTGCCGGGTGTCCGTCACCCCTCTCCGGGCGGCCGGGATGCATCCAGCCGTGCTCCATCTGCCTGTCCCCAGCCAGGCCACCCCCGTGTCCTATCGATATCGCAGCGGGGTCGAGCCGAGCGCTGGCGGCACCGCCGAGCGGGGAGCATCCACACATCCCTCACCCCAACGGGAGCATCCGCACATCCCTCACCCCCCGGGAGATGGGGGGGACCCCTGCCCACGGCACCCCCGTCCCGGGCTCTGCGCCGCCGCTGGCAAGGTCACGGTGACAAAGGCGCAGCGAGGTCGTGGTCACCCCGCCATCGTCTGGCGCTGGGGACATTTGTCCCTGACTCCCTGCCGGAGGCCGTGGACTTTGTGCCGAGCCTGGGAGTGGCAGTGGGACGCGTCTGACGGCTCTGGCGCGGCCCCAAATCTCCCCGAGACCTGGCTCCGGACAGCAGGTAACCCCAGGTGACACCCCCTCTGCTCGGGCTGCTGTGACACGTCCCCGTGTGTGGCTCCCCAGGGATTTCGGGTCCCTGTGCCGCGCCACTGCCTGATCCCCAGGTCTGGAGTCAGCTCCGGGGAGAAATCATGGTGCTCCCATTTTCAATCTGGGCAAACTGAGGCACTGCAGCACTCGGCGCCACAGCGGCTGCACAGTCCTGCTTTTGGGGCATAAAGGCTGGAAAACACATTTTTCCTGCAAACCACCTGGTTTGGAGGCCCAGAGGAGTTTTGCAACTCCCCATTCACCTTCATCCCGGCTTCCCTGAGCCCGGAGCCGAGCTGTCCCGGGGAAGCCGAAGCCCAGGGCGTGTGCTGGGGAGGGCAGTGGCTCCGCTGGGATATTGGCTGCAGGTGGAGCTGGGATTTAGGGGCAGGGGTGGGTGATCAGCCCCTCTGCAGGAACCCACCCATGGGTGGGAGGGAGGCGGGGGTTGGCCGGGACTGGGCTGCCGGTGGATTTAACCCCTGAGAGGCTCCGAGCTCGGATAGGGGCTGGGAGGGCAGAGCAGGGCTGGGGTCTTTGCCCTATAATGAGGTGTGTCAGGTCTCTGCACACCCCCCACGCTGTGATTTCTCTGGCTGAGCCACCCCGTGTTGCAGACCTGTGCCTCTGCACGGTGCCACACAGGATGTCGGGGGGTTGGGACATGGCCTGGGGAGAGCTCAGTGATGCTGGGGACTGTTTATCCCGAGTCCGGAAGCTCTGCTGGAAGGGAAAGGGAGGGGAGAGTCGGGACAGTTCCCAGCACTGCAGTGGGACGGATGCTCCCAGCTGTACCCCAAGACATCCCCATATGTGTGGTCCCAGTTGTTCCTGACCTCCAGCATCACCCCTTCCCTTCCTCTCCAGCTCCTCAGTGGCTCTGCAGTGACTGGGAAAGGTCAGGTACTTGCGGGTGACCTGGGACAGGAAGGACTGGACGGTGACAGGTCAGTGCTGTGGTTCTGGGGTTGGGGTTTGGGGTTTGGGTGCTGCTGCCTGGCTCCCTTGGGTGTCATTGCCCTGTCCTCCCAGCCTTCGCAGGGACAGAGTGCGGAGGGGACGTGTAAGGAAATGGGTCCTTTGCCCTAGAAGTGCGGTTTTCCTGGGGATTTCCTGGCTGATGTAAGACAAGGGAAGGGAAAAACATCGGCTTGGAGTCTAAGGCGCTCCTGGAAAGGGGTTGTCCCTATCCAAGAAGGGGCCTTGCTTTAAATGTTGGTGTGGTCCCTTTGTGGCCATCAAGAGGGACCTCTTGGGCAGGATGGGGAGTGTGGGTGCAGGTGGAAAGATGTTGGTGGTCTCCCGTGGCAGGGAGAAGGTGCAGGGCGTGGGGGAGCAGCCGGAGGGGAGACACGGCCGTTGCCTGCCCCAGCACCCCTGTCCCGGCCCAGGACTTCCACAGCCTCGGGGACACATCCAGCACCCATCCTGACTGTGCCAGCACCCCGTGAGGAGCCGGTGGCACCACCATGTCCCAGGCAGGAGGTACAGCAGAACCCTTGGTCTGTCCCCAGGGAGGCACAAGGGACCCCAGCACTGGAGTGACCCCCATCCACCCCCCCACATCAGCACCTATCTCCATCCCATCCTGGCCCCATTTCTCTTGGATTTTTGATCCCAAAAGCACCGTTCACCTCCTGCTGACTTGCAGGGTGCGGGGCTGCTCCAGGAGCTCCTGTCCCCGTGTCCCCCCACCCAGGTCCCACCCACACCATGTGGGGAGGGTGGTTGGTCCTGGGTGGAGCGGGGGAACACAGAAATTAGCACTGGAGGGGAAGACAGGCCCCTGGTCCCCAAAGCACAGGGGATCCCTGCATGTCCCACCTTAATCCAACCCCCCAGGAGCTGAGGAGACCTTTGAACACCGCGACGTGGTCATCAACAGCCAGGACAAGGTTTCGGATGTGTACACACGGCTGGAGAAGCTGGGGGAGTAAGTGAGGGTCCCACGACCCCCCCACCTGGGGACGGTCCATGGCTGTCCACACGCAGCCCTGGTGGGATGCAGAGGGGCGGTGGTGGCTCCTCCATCCCTCATCCTCGCTCTGTGCCAGGGGGAAATTCGGGACAGTGTACCGGCTGCAGGAAAAGGCCACCGGTAAAATCCGGGCTGGGAAATATTTCCGGACGCGCACGGCCAAGGAGAGGCAGGCGGCTCGGGCCGAGGTGGAGCTGATGAACCTCCTGCATCACCCACGCCTCGTGCAGTGCCTCGACGCCTTCCAGAGCCCCACCGAGCTGGTGATGGTGATGGAGTAGTGAGTGGGGGGACAGTCAGGTTTGGGGGTGGTGGGGACAGCGCTGGGCTCTGCCAGCAGAGCACTGGAGGTGGGGAGGGGCCCCTGTGTTGTGGGGTGCTGGTGTGGGGTGTGGGATGGATGGGGAACCTGGAGTTACGAGCGGTGAGATCCTCCCAGAGCGCTGAGTCTGGGTTCTCTGGTGGGGCTTTCCCTCCTTGGAGCTGGTAGACCCCAAAGGTGTCCCCAGCACCTTGTCCCCACGGTGGGGAGGTCCCCTGTGTTGTGGGATGTGGGATGGATGGGGAACCTACAGCCCCAGGTGATAAGAGTGGGGAGATGCTCCCAGAGCACTGAGTCTGGGTTCTCCAGTGGGGCTGCCCCTCCTCAGGGCTGGCACAGCCCAGTGGGGTCCCCAGCACGTCGTTGTCCCCAGCGTGGCAGGTGGGGAGCTCTTTGAGCGCATCGTGGACGACGACTTCGAGCACACGGAGCCCAGCAGCGCCCAGTACGTGCGGCAGATCCTGGAGGGGCTGCAGTTCATGCACGGCCAGGCCGTCGTCCACCTCGACCTCAAACCCGAGAACATCGTCTGCGTCAGCCCCGGCAGCCACTGGGTCAAGATCATCGACTTCGGCCTGGCACGGAAGCTGGGTGAGCAGGAAAGGGGGTCCTGGGGGTCCGGGGCAGGGACTGTCACCATCACAGGGACAGGATCTGGCCCAGCACATCAGCGAGGAGCTTGGTGTCCTCCTCTCTGGGACAAAACCAGGGCCCCTCCTGGTGGCCACAAGATGCTCTGGGGGAACCTGTGTGTCCCTGGCCCTGCTGCCGAGGTGGAGACCCCCAAGCCCCCTGTGCCTGTGGGTGCCTGGCACCAAGAGATGCTCCAGGAGAGCACCAAGACCTGCAGTGGGTCCTGGAGGGCGGCAGCTCCACCTGAGCACAGGGGCTCACCCACTGGGGTGTGTGTCCTCTGTCCCGGGGGGGTCCTGGCCAGACACCTGTCCTGGGGCAATCCCAGCTGGACACCTGCCCCAGGGAGTTCCTAACTGAACAGCTGCATCCTCTCCGCAGCTCCGGACACCCCCGTGAAGGTGCTGCACGGCACTCCCGAGTTCATGGCTCCAGAAGTGGTCGCCTTTGAGCCCGTCAGCTTCTCCACGGACATGTGGAGCGTTGGTGTCATCTGCTACATCCTGTGAGTGCCCTCCTGGGAACGGCAGGCCGGGCTGGAGGGGGCTGAGCCGTCCCTGATGGCCCGGGGTCACCTCTCCAGGCTGAGCGGGGAGTCCCCGTTCCAGGGGGACACCGACATGGAGACGCTGAGCAATGTCACAGCTGCCCGGTGGGACTTCGAGGAGGAGACCTTCTCGGAGATCTCCCAGCAAGCCAAGGACTTCATCAGCCAACTGCTGCAGAAGGACCCCCGGTAGGGCCTGTGGGGGGCTGTGGGGTGCTGAGCTGGGGCTGGGCTGGGTTTTGGGGTGCTGAAGGGGTGGGCAGGGGAAAGCCCCGCACGTGCCGGGTGGAGCTGCCCCCCCCCGTGACCCTCCCTGTGCCCCAGCCGGCGGCTCCCCAGTGCAGGGGCTCTGCTGCACCCCTGGCTGCAGCACCCCCAGCCCTGCAGCTCCAAGGTGCTGTCAAAGGAGAGGATCAAGCAGTTCCTGACCCGGCGGAAGTGGCAGGTACCCGGCGGGATGATGGGGACACGGGGATGGGGATGGCTCTGGCTGAAGGGCTCAGTGCTCCTTCTCTTTCCTCCAGAAAACAGGAAAAGCCCTGCTGGCCCTCAACAGGCTGACCCTGCTGTCCCAGAGCCCGGAGAGGAAGGTGTCAGAGGCTCAGGATGAGGAAGGTGATGGCTCCTGGGGCACCATTCTCACCACACCCCACCAGCCCGTTCTCTCTGCTTTGCCATGCCCACCTTGGGATCTCAGCCAGCTTCTCCCTCTTTTTAGGCCAAGCTGGGTGCCACTGAACACCCAGCCATGTCCCCATAGAGGCATTTCTGCTCCAGGACCCAAAGTTCTCTCCATCCTCATCCCAGCAAGGCAGTCTCTGATGCTGCCTTGGGATGAGCACATCCCCTTCTGTGTGTGACCCAGATCCCTGGGATCCAGAGCTGATCCCCACGGGTGCCTCATGTACCTGCAGCACAGGAGGGAGGTTGGACCCAGCCAGCTCCTCACTGTTCCCTCTGCCCTTCTCCTGCAGGCCTAGGCTGCAGCCCGGAGAAGGAACAAGCCCAACGAGGTGCTGACTCCTCGGAGCTGCTGCCGGACGAGGAGGAGGAGGATGGTGGGAGCGCTGCAGCCCCAGGGCAGTGACAGCGTGGCCCTGTCACCCCCATCCTGGACCACTCACAGATGGGGATGGTTCCCCCTCCAGCAGCTCCCACAGTGACCTGGCCAGCCTGGAGCAGACCCAGACCCCCCTCCTGTGGGTGAGCTCTGGGGTGCCCCGGTGTCCCTGGGCTGGTGTGGGGACAGCTGTGCCTGCTGTCCCTGCAAGAAACCCCTGCTCCTGTCTCTGTGGCTGTCCAGCCTTGAGCTGTCACCAATAAAGCACTGAGGATCTCTGCACTCCCTGTGCTGCTCCTTTTTGCCTCAAAATCACCAGGAGGGCTGGGAAAGAGCTGCTCGAGCTGTGCCCAGCCTTTGGGAGCTGGTGTCAGGCTCTCCCCTCCCTGAGCCACCAGCCTTGCCCTCTCCAGCAGTGATGCTGGTCCTGAGCACGGCCTTCCTGGGTGTTCCTTGTTTGGAGAGTATTCCCTCCACATCGCGGGGGTGGCATCATGTCCTGAGCTCACAGGAGCCCTGATGAGCCCTGGGGACTCTGATTTCTCCATTTCTGGGCCAACTCTGGTACCAGTAAGGCTGGAAACTGCTGTGGGAGCTCCAGCCTCAGCTCAAGGAGGCAGCTGGGGCAGAACTCGGTGTTTGGGAGCCTTGGGGAAGAATAACCCCAGGCACCAGGATGTGCTGGGGGACACCCAGCTCCCATGGAGCTTGGGCTGGGAGTCCTGCTGGACACTGGGCTGACCATGAACCATCAGTGTGCCCTTGGTAAAAGGTGGTGAATGGGGTCCTGGGCTGCAGGATGGAGGAGGGATCATGGCAGAGTCATGGATACACTAGGGACAGCTTGATGAAGGATGAGGGAGGAACTGGAGCCCCTCACTCATGAGGAATGTCTGGGAGAGCTTGTAATGTGAAGAGGAGAGAAGGCACCCCCTGAAGCAGAGGAGGCTTCATCTGAACCTCCGAAAACACATTTTTGCTGGTGATGGAGCACTGGCACAGGTTGCCCAGGGCGGCTGTGTGCTCTCCATCCTTGGAGCTATTAAAAACCTCTCTAGGCACAGTCCCGGCCGCCCTTCTGGTGCAGAGGCAGGGAGCAGGTGCCCTCCAGAGGCTCATTCCGGCATTAACCACTGTGTGATTCCATGAAAACCTACTCTCGCTGAAGCTGGGCTGAGCGCTGCTCTCCTCCAGCACCTCCCAATGCCGGAGGACTCGGGGAGGTGCCCTGGGTGGAGCAGCCCAGCCCAGGGCCAGGGTCAGCTGTGCCCAACAACTCACGGCTCCAAACCTTCCTCCTCTCCCTCCTCTACCTGGGCAAGGCCGCAAGGGGAAGGAGAAAAGTGTGATTTTTATCAAACAGGAGCGAATCCACCCACGCCACTGCGGGGACACGTGCCTGGCTGAAAAGAAAGGGACACCAACCCTCGGAGCCGCTGCTGGAGCAGTGGTGACAAACCCCTTTTGGACAGTTTGCTGAACCCTCTGGAGGCTGCTGGCCACCCTGGCAGGAGGATCCACGGCAGGATTTGACATCCTGCAGCCTCTAGAGATGGTAGAGCAGCCCCAGTGCCTGTGGTCCCTTGGCTGCGGGATTCTGTGGCTGTTCTCCGGGGGAGGGATGTGTCACCTCCCTGTCCCCTCCTTGTGGGTCAGACTCTCCAGCGGACAGGGCTTTATCAGCGCCCAGGCCTGACTCGACTTTTTGTGGCAAAAGCCTGTTCCTGTTAACAATGTCCGTGGCTGATGGGTCTGTCTGACCAGGGGAAGCAGGAGAGCGCCGGGGGTGCGAGATTGTCACGTGCTCTGCCCGGGGCTCGGTGCTCTTATCTCTTGTTGGAAACAGAAATTTAAGAAGGAGCTTTAATTGGAAACTGGTGTATGGACCTGCTGCTGGAGAAGGGGGAACCCTGTTGGGAACCCCCCAAAATTCCCTGGAGAAAAGGAGGCTCAGGGGGGTCTTTCTGGCTCTGCACGACTCCCCGACAGGAGGGGGCAGCCAGGGGGGTGCATCGGGCTCTGCTCCCAGGAAACAGGGACAGGATGCGAGGGAATGGCCTTAAGTTGTGCCAGGGGAGGTTCAAGTTGGATATTGGGGAAAATTTCTTCACTAAAAGGGTTGTCCAGCCCTGGCACGGCTGCCTGGGGTAATGGTGGAGTCCCCATCCCTGGAGGGATTTAAAGCCGTGTGGATGTGGCACTTGGGGACATGGGGCAGGGGTGGCCTGGGCAGTGCTGGGGGAGTGGTTGGACTTGGTGATCTCAGAGGGCTTTTCCAACCTGAATGACTCTGTGACTCCTTGCAGGGTCCAACCCTGGCTCTCCAGCAGCTGGGTGAGACACCTCCTGACAGAACCCACCTGCTTCCTCTTCCTCCCGTGTTTTCAGCAGGAGCCATGGATTCCCTGCTCCAAGTTGGAGGAGAAACTCCTTAGAAACAAATAAACAAACAAAAATATTCCATATTCCACCCAGAGCATTTCCCATCCCAGAGTAATGGAGGGAGGCTGAGGAACCCCTTTCCCACACATCACATCCCGGTTTTTCCCGCTATCTATTCCGTGTTTTCCTCATTACACAGATTCCAAGCTCATCCCTGGGGAATGGCGCTGGATGTGCTCAAGCTGCAGATGATAAGCAAACACTGAGTTGCGTATAATCAATCCCTTGATGAGCTATTTACCATGTGACATTACCAAAATATTTCTGGTTGGGAACGATGTTGATCTTTCTCTGTTTTCCAAACTCCTCGTGGCCCTGAAAATCCAAGTCCCAGGACTCCAGGCATGAACTTTTTCCGTCTAATCCTATATTTGTACTGTAAAAAACTGATTTACCTACAGAAGCAGCTTATTTGCTGACAGAAGACACGTGTTTCTTCTCCTTCCACTGCTTCCCATGGCTGAACACATTAAAATGTGCAACTCAGGAAGGAATGAAGAATGGAATTATACCTGGAACTCATTACAGCCACTGAGAAATTCAGCAGTGCTGAAAATAGAAATCTAATCTCAGGATCTCAGAGGCAAAGGAATTAAAATCCTGGTCCTTCCATCGAGACAGGCTCTTGGGCTGACCTTCACTTCAGCTACACAACCTCAGAGAAGGTCTTCAGATCCTCAGGAATCTTCCATGGAGGCAGAAAGGATGAGTGGTGTCCCCTGGGGAACCCTGAGAATTGGTTTCCACCTTCTCTCAGATATCTTATCTCGGGTATTTCAGGTACACCCAGGTCCAGCTCTTTGGAGGAACCTGAGGTGGAGTCAGCTGTCCAAACACCTTCAAGCTTCTGGAGCTTAATCCTTCCGTGCCAAGGGATCGGATAATCTTGGGCTGCACAATCCAGGCCTGGGAATGGTTGTTTGGATGAGGGAATATTGCCTGGGTAGCACTAACATCAAGAAATTGGAAATTTTTTTTGTGGACCTGCAAACTTGGGGAAAATAAAACCACTCCTGCTGGAGTGTTCTCCAAGGAATTGAAATTAATCAAGAAAACAAACTGGAGTGTCTGAAATCACCCTTAATGCAAAAAATTTAGCCCTGGGCACGTATTGAAGATGATTTATTTGAATGTGTTATTTCTGGAATGGTTTTTTAAGGACTTTTATCACGGGGAGTGACCAGGGGTAATTGGAGTTGTCAGGTAAACTCCTGCATGTACCAAACACCAGGAAAGCAGTGGGAGGAGAGGAGCCACGGGAGTACAAGGCCAGGGTAGTGACAAGGACGTGGTGCAAGGGGCCACGTCCCTGTCCACGTGGACAAGACAGACACGAGGGTGGCTCGATGGAGAGAGGAGCTGTAGGTGCTGAAGGAACATCAGGAACACCCGAGCTGGGATGCACTCGCCTCTCAGCAAAGCTCCCCAGGTGAAGTTCCCCACTTCCCAAAGGTCCCAGCCAGGTTCTGAGGGGTCTTTGTGGCCACAGGAGCTCAACCACCATCACCCCAAGGTGCAGCACCCAGGGGAAGAGCAGATAAGAGCCATGAAATCCCCCCAGCCAAGGGAGCATGGGTTGTCTGGGGGGTCTCCCATCTCCAGAGACATCCCAGTGTCTGGGATTGGGATGAGGGGTGGGCAGGATGCTCCCCACCCTCATCCTCCTGGTGTCACTGGTGCAAGGACTGCCTCGTCCAACCCGCACCAAACACCTCCAGCAGCCCAGAATCCAGCCTGGGCTCCCTCTGTCCAGCTCGGTTCCATGCCCATGGGAATCAGCAGAATCCAAAACCCCTCGTGGAAAACGTGTGGCCCCAGGGGCCCTTCCCAGCACACGGCCCCATCTCATCCCCCCGGCTCCCACAGGCTCCCCCCCGCAGCCCTCCCCGCGGCCAGGAGATGGTACTGTTGGCCTGGCCCTGCTCCTCCGGAGCCTCGTGTCCAGCTCCTCGCACCCTTTTCCAGCCGAGCTCAGGGAGGTGCCGCCCGGATGCTCCGACAGCACTCGGGTTTCATCCCAAACCGGCTGCCCGGAGAAGCTGTGGCTGCCTCATCCCTGGAAGTGTCCGAGGATGGAGCTTGGAGCAACCTGGGATAGTGGAAGGTGTCCCTTCCCACGGCAGGGAGTGGGACTGGATGAGTTTAAGGCCCATTCCAACCCAAGATTCCATGATCTCGGCATGCAGCAGGATGCTCGTGGAGGTCCCAGACCTTGGAGTCCCCACAGCCCCCTGCCCCATAGCAGAGCCCATCCAGTGTAGGACAGCTCTGGGTGGAAGCCCTGGTCCTACACATGTTCCTGGTGACAATCTTCTCCCCTGGACACACATCCGGGATCACATTGGGGTGGCTGTCCCTGACCCCACAAAGGACTGCAATGCCTTCCCTTAAAAACCAGGATCGGGGAATGAAATGTGAAATATTTAATGAGACACTGAAATATTTAACGAAAGAGATTTCGACTGCAAAATTGAGCTTTGGAGAATCAGAACAACCCCAAATATGGGTGACCCCAATTTTGGCACCGCTGAGCTGTCCATGGCTCAAATCCCACTTCCAAATCCCCAGGGAAGACGGGACGGACACAACGTCACTCCAAGGGAACTGAGGGAATCGGTGGCAGCCACCTGCTGTCCTCGCCTGTCCCCCACCTGGAATCTGGGGTTTGGGGAGGGTGGCAGAACAGGCCCGGCGCGTTCCCCCGGTCCCCGTGGTGCCGTGTGTGACACCTGGGCAGGTCCTGCCGGGCTGGAGGTGCTGCCAGAGCCGGATGGATGAGGCAGCGCCGGTGTCCGGCCTGGGGCTGGGCAGGGGATTTGAACCACGGTGGGGCCTGGGAGCCTCAGGATTCCCTCTGGATCCGTCCTTATCCCTCAGCAGATCGCTCCTCAAATCTTAGATTTTAGCAAATCTTGCCAGATCTCAGTAAATCTCACCGGCTCTCACCCGATCTTGGTGAATCTCAACAAACCTCACTCAATCTCACTGAATCTCAGAAAATCTCACCAAAGCTCAGTGCATCTCACCAAATCTCGGTGAATCTCACCAAATCTCAGCAAATCTTGGTGAATCACACCAAAATTCAGCGAATCTCAATGAAGTCTCACCAAATCTCACTGAATCTCACCGAATCGTGATGAATATCACCAAATTTCAGGAAATCTCACCGAAATCTCACCAAATCTCACCAAGTCTCTGTGAATCTCAAGAAATCTTGGTGAACCTCACCAAATCTCACCCAATCTCAGTTTATCTCACCAAATCTCAGTGACGCCCTCTGAACCTCACGGGATGTCCCCACATCTGCTCCGTGCAGTGCCCCTCTGTCCTGGCAGGGGTCCGCATTCCCAGCCACTGCTGCTGTTGGAGCAGGATGCCCGGGACGTGCCGTGCTCCGTGTGGGCAGGAAGCGGGCAGGAATGCCGTGTCCATGGGGTGATTCTGGTTGCAGCATCGCGATCCATGTGCTGAGGGTGCCCTGCTGAGGCCGTGGGCGCTGTGACCCCCCTGGGACAGCCGGGGGGTGCCGCGGGTGCCAGGGCCAGCTCTGTCCCTGTGAGCCCCGTCCATGGCACCCTTGGGCGAGTGGTTCCGCTCATATGGATTTATCCCGGCCTGTGGCACGGCAGGAGCATCCCAAGATGTTGGGATTTGGTCCCCCCTCGAGTGTCCCCTCCCGGGGAGCCCCCAGGCCCTGCCAGAGGTCCCCTGCCCAGGGTGTGATGAGTTTACTCAGGCTCGGCTCTCCCTCCTGTGCTGGCTGAGCTGGAACAGGGATCCCAGCACCTCCCAGCTGCCTGTAACAAAATGAAATTATAAAACAGAATGAAATTTTAAAGTAAATAAATAAATAAATAACGTGAATAAGGTAAAAAATTTAAGGAAAATAAGTTAAAATAATAAATAGTAAGAAATTGAAGGGTAAATAAAATAATAAATAAATGTAACATAATAGGATAATATAAAGTGAAATAAAAATAAATTATATAAAATAATAGTAAACCATTATAAGATTAAAAGGAAAGTCAAATAAAAAGGCAAAATAAATATATTATTTATTATAAATAAATAAATAA
>VZRJ01004794.1:185879-220433 GCA_013397565.1 Ptilonorhynchus violaceus | reverse complement strand
CCCACCCCTCAGTGGGGCGCTCCCAGCCGGGCCGGGTGCCCCCCCCGCCGCCAACGGTTCAGGTGAGTGTGGCCCAGGGATGGTGGGGATGTCCCCCGGGAGGGGTCTGGGGGCACCTTGGCGTGGGTTTGGGACCCCACACCCTGTGACGTGCCCCCCCCGCCCGTGACCCCGCAGTGAAGGTGAAGAAGCCGATCCAGACCAAGTTCCGCATGCCCGTCTTCAACTGGGTGGCCCTGAAGCCGAGCCAGATCGATGGCACCGTCTTCAACGAGCTCAACGACGAGAAGGTGCTGCAGGTGAGTGCACGGGGGGCTGGGCACGGGGTGCCTGGATGGGTCAGTGCCCCAGTCCGTGCTGAGGTCGCCCCTGTGCCCACCCTGCACCCACCCACGGTGTCACAGGGCTGCTGGAGGAGCTGGAGGTTGGAGAAGCTCCTTGGCACCATGGAGAGGGACAGCATGGGATTGGGCATCCTTCTCCTCTCATCCTGTCCTTGTCCCTTTGCTCCATCCTCATCCTCCAGTCTTGTCCTTTCCTTCTTCCTCATCTCCATCTTCTGGTCCCCTCATCTCTTCCTTGCCCCCTCCCTGTCCCTGTACTTGTCCCCTTGTTCCATCCTCATTCCCTTGCTTTATCTTCATCCTCTCACTCCTCTTGCCCTTATCCCGGTCCTCTGGCCCCGCCCTCGTCCCAGACGTCCAGTGCCACCTCCCTGCCGTGCCCTCAGCCCTGTGTCCCCACAGGAGCTGGACATGAGTGACTTTGAGGAGCAGTTCAAGACCAAGGCGCAGGGCCCCGCCCTGGACATCAGTGCCCTCAAGACCAAGGCCACGCAGAAGGCCCCCAGCAAGGTGACCCTCATGGAGTCCAACAGAGCCAAGAACTTGGCCATCACCCTGCGCAAGGGCGGCCGCAGCGTCCAGGACATCTGCACGGCCATCGAGACGTGAGTGTCCCCCTGACGCGGGACAAGGGCAGGACAAGGTTGGGCACAGCCCAGCTGGGCCGAGGGGTTGGGATGGTGGGGGGTGTGCTGGGATGCAGGGACTGGTATGGGGATGCAGGGATAGGATACAGAGAGATGGAGGGATGCAGGGACCAGAGAGGGAGAGATGGAGGGATGTAGGGATCAGATGTGGAGAGGTGGAAGGATGCAGGGACCAGCTGTGGGGGTGGAGGGATGCAGGACCAGAAACAGAGAGATGGAGAGATGCAGGGACCAGATATGAGATGAAGGGATGTGGGGACCAGATATGGAGAGATGGAGGGATCCATATGGAGAGAGAGAGGAATGCAGGGTCCAGAGACAGAGAGATGGAGGGATGCAGGAATGAGCTGGGTGGGTGGAGGGATGCAGGGACAGAGATGGAGGGATGTGGGACCAGCTGTGGGGGTGGAGGGACGATGGAGCCAGCCAGGGTAACAGGGGGCCTGAGGGACCTGCAGCAGGGTGTGACAGTGCCGGGATGTCCCACCCCCGCAGGTATGACCAGCAAGCGCTGAGCCTCGACTTCCTGGAGCTGCTGCTGCGCTTCCTTCCCACGGAGTACGAGCGGACCCTGATCGGGAAGTTCGAGCGGGAGCAGCAGCCGCCGGAGGAGCTCTCGGACGAGGACCAGTTCATGATCCGCTTCAGCAAGATCCCGCGCCTGGCCGAGCGCATGAACGTCATGATCTTCCTGGGCAGCTTCGGCGACACGGCCCAGCTGCTCATGCCGGTGTGTGCCGGGCACAGGCGGGGCGGGGGCGGCGCGGGGGCGGCTCCCGCGGCGGCACTCACACCCTTCCCTCCTTCCCTCCTTCCCGCAGCAACTCAACGCCATCATCGCCGCCTCCATGTCCCTCAAGTCCTCCAGCAAACTGCGCCACATCCTCGAGGTGAGCGGGTTGGGGTGAGGTGGCCCCGACGGGAGCACGCAGGGTGCTGGCAGGGTGTCTGTAGGCGCTGTGCTCTCCTGGCCCCGTGTCCCCAAGCCGTCGTGTCCCTGCAGATCGTCCTGGCTTTCGGGAACTACATGAACAGCAGCAAGCGTGGAGCTGCCTACGGCTTCCGGCTGCAGAGCCTCGATGCGGTAGGGTCGGCGTGGGGTGCCCGGTGTGGGGGTGCTCGGGGGCACTGCCACTGCCAGGGACCAGCCCTGGGGACAGAGGGACACAGGGACCAGCTCTAGACAGGAAAGGACCCAGGAACCTGCTGTGGGGATGGAGGGATACAAGGACCAGCAGTAGGGGTGGAGGGACACGAGATGTAGTTGTAGGGAGGGAGGGATGAAGAGACCATCTACAGGGTTGGAGAGGCAAGGAGAGGAGTTAAAGGGATGGAGATACACAGGAATGGGGTCAAAAGGACAGAGACCAGATATGAGAGGTGAAAAAATTCAAGGACCTTGATGAAGGAAGAATGGGATGAAGGAAGATGAGAACAGGCTGTGGGAATGGAGGGAGGAAGGCCACACGTGGGGGTGTAGGGATGAAGAACCACCTGTGGGGACAGAATGATGCAGACCCAGCCGTGGGGATGGAGAAAGATGGGAGTCAGCCCTGGGGATGGAGGGATGCAGACCTGGATGGGGGGATGGAGGGATGCAGATCCAGCTATGGGGATGGAGGAATGGAGGGATGCAGGCCCAGCCACAGGGATAAAGGGCCACCCGCGCCAGCCCTGAGCAGGGTGAGGGTGTGGTGGCTGCGGGTCGGGGCTGACTCTGCTCTGCCCCAGCTCCTGGAGATGAAGTCGACAGACCGCAAGCAGACGCTGCTGCATTACCTGGTGCGGGTGATCATGGAGAAATACCCGGAGCTCACCGGCTTCCACACCGAGCTGCACTTCCTGGACAAGGCGGGCACAGGTAGCGCCCGCGGGCCCTGGGGGTGGAGGCAGCCCCTGGCGCTCCGGGCCCGCCCTGACCCGGCGCCGCTCGCCCCCCGCAGTGTCCCTGGACGGCGTCCTGCAGGACGTGCGGAGCCTGCAGCAGGGCATGGAGCTGACCCGCAGGGAGTTCATGCGGCAGGACGACAGCCCCGTGCTCAAAGACTTCCTCAAGGTCAACTCGGAGGTGATGGAGAAGCTGCAGGCTGACAGCAAAACAGCCAAGGTGGGTGCTGGGGTGGTGTGGGGACGTGGGGCGGGGTGGGGCCCCCATTCCTACATGGGGACACCCCGGGGTGCCCTATGCTCACACCTCTGCCACGTGGGAGAGGCTCCTAGTTGGGATGCGGGTCCAGTGGGATGGGCAGGAGAGATCTGGAGCGGGATGGGGGGGTGGGAGAGGCTGGAAGGAGGTGGTGGGTGATGGGCACCGCTGCCCAGCTCCAGCCCCCGGATCGGGTGTCTGCCCACAGGAAGCGTATGAGTCGGCTGTGGAGTATTTCGGGGAGAACCCCAAGACCTGTCCCCCCACCACCTTCTTCCCCATGTTTGTGCGCTTCATCAGAGCCTACAAGGTAACGTGGGGCAGGGGGTGCTCTGTTTCTGAGGGTTGGGAGGGGATCTGGGAGGTCTGACCCTGCTTCAGAGTGATCAGCAGAAGCCACGGGCAAGGCCGGGGCTCATGGGGCTGTGAGACTCTGGGGCTTGGAAATGCCTTTGGCATGGTCAGAGATGTTGGAATGGGGTTGGGATGAGCTGGGGGCTGTGAGGGGAGGAAGGAGGGGGGCTGCAGTCCTGTAGCAGGACCCCCCTGGCTCAGCACACCCTTCCTGCCTCTCTCCCAAGAAAGCAGAGCAGGACATTGAGCTGTGGAAGAAACAAGAGGCCACGGCCAAAGAGGCGGAATCCGGCTCCCCCAGCAGCGAGCAGCAGCCCGAGGTGAAGGTGCCCCCATGTCTGTGTCCTGATAGGGTCCCTGAGTGGGCTGAGTGGTGGGGAAGAGCTGAAGAGGTCCTGGGGAGGGAGAGCTGGGTGGGAGGTGAAGATGAGGGTACCCCATCTCCTCTGGGGTGCGGCCACGCCGCTCACCCACGCTGTCCCCTCCCCAGCTGCCCGTCCAGAAGGCGAGGAGGCAGCAGATGGACATGATTGCTGAGCTGAAGAAGAAGCAGATGGTGAAGGAGCCGCTCATCTACGAAGGCAAAGATGGGGCCATCGAGGACATAATTTCAGGTGAGAGATGATTTCAGGTGAGCAGCTGGGTGTCCTCCCTATCACAGACCCATCACTCGGTTCCAGTGGGAGATTCTCAGTGCTGGGGGCTGTCACAGGAGCTGGAGGGTCACCGAGCCCCATCGCAGGGACCAAACCCACCTGCAGCACCTTCCCATCCCACATGGCAAAGCTGCCAAGTGCTCACTGCCCTGTCTCATAGCTCTTCTCCTCTTCTGCTTCTTCCTCCTCTCTCCTCCTCCTGCTCCTCCTCGCTGTCTCTGGATCGCTCTGCTCAGCTCTCAAAACTGTCCCTTTCACGGCCCGGACGGGCAAACGCTCGTCCCGGCTCTTCTGCGACGTGAGCTTCAACGAGGAGAGCCCTCTGTAGGTAACGTGGGGCGGCGGGGCCGGCGCAGGTGGGCGGGGGCTGCTGGGCTTCCCCCCCCGCCGGCTTTGTCCAGGTGTGTGGCCGGACTTTGCCCCACCCTGAATCCCAGCCCCGGGCGCACCCGGGATCAGCCCCGAGGTGGTGCTGGGCTCCGAGAGCCGAGGGTCGGGGTCCCGCGGGCTGAGCGTTCGTAGCTGCTGCTCCTCCCATGGCTGCGTCCGGCTCTTGGCTCCTGCTGGGCGTCCTCATACCCAGATGGGCGACCGGGCAGGGAGACAGGACAAGGGGGCAAGGTCTTAATAGATGAGAGATTTAGGTTGAATGTTAGGAAGAAATTCCTCCCTGTGAGGGTGGGGAGGCCCTGGCACAGGCTGCCCAGAGAAGCTGTGGCTGCCCCAATTCCTGGAAGTGTCCTGGGCCGGGTTGGACGCGGCTTGGAGCACCCTGGGATAGTGGAAGGTGTCCCTGCCCATGGCAGGGGATGGGACTGGATGGGCTTTAAGGTCCCTCCAACCCAAGCCATTCCATGTTTCTGTGATGGGTGACGGGATCCCAGCCATCCCCGGTGGGCAATGAAGCTCACCCAGCCCCGCGCTTCCCCCCGGTGCAGATCTGCGGAACAACCCGTACCGGCGGGGGGACAAGGCCCGCGGCAGCGCCAAGAAACGGGCGGCGGGGCAGAGCCTGCAGGCGACGCCGGACATCGCGCTGTGACCGGCGCCGTCCCTGCAGCTCCGGGACCGGGGCAGGACCATCCTCCCGACGCAGATGGGACCGCAGGGTGTCAACCCATCAACCCGGGGCTCGGCGGGGTGGACGGACGGCGCCCGCTCCGAGCTGCTCCAGCCGCTTAACGCGCCAGCTCCACCCTGCCTGCCCCGGGGTCTGGCGCAGGGACCCCCGGCGCTTGCTTGGCGATGCCCCTGAGCTCCTCTCCCCCAGGCTGGCAGGGCTGGGGGGCCCTCCTGGGTACGGACAGGGAGGGGGGTGCACAGAAATGGCACCAGCTTGTCCTGGAAGGAAAAGAGGGGCTGCCCCATCCCCACCCCGGCGCTGCTCCATCGCACGCCTGCCGCGGGGTCAGCCCTGCGCGCTGGTGTGTCCCACTCCTCAGCTTGCTGGTGCCTTCGATTCCCTCTGCGGGAGGGGAGGGGGTGTCAGCCAGGGACACAGCGGTGCCCGCACATCTCCCCCGCCTCCCCCGGCTCCGCAGAGCCCCTCGAGACCCGTGTTCTCCTCCGCTGCAGAGCCAGCGAGGAGCCTGCTGCAGAGCTCCCACCCTGGACTCCTCTCGGACCCAGGCGCTGGCAGCGGTGCTATTTTACATGATTTTATAAGTCTTCCTTCAAATTTCTCAGCGCCGCGGTAGCAGGGATTGGAACACCCCCACACAGGGTGTCCCCGAGGCTGTGGCGAGCAGCGCTGGGCTGTTCCTCGCCGTAGTGGAGGCTCCTTAGCTGCGACAATCGGCAGCGGGGACAAGTCTCTGCGAGATGGTGACACCTCCGCCCACCTGCATCCCCAGCACCCACCTGCACTGGCGGGGCTGGAGCCTCTGGGATAACCCGGGGCTGTCAGCCCCGTTTTGTGGGATCGGACACGCAGGAGATGCCAGGAGCCTCCAGCCCCGCAGCAACCGCGATCCCAAAGGCTGCGGGGTCCTTGCTGCCACCAGGCAGGAGAGAGGCCCGAGAGCTGCACGAGCATCTCGATACCGCCCTGGATCCGATTCCTCCATCCTTACCCTGCCCCGCTGCCGCTGAGTAACCCCCGGCCCCGCAGTGTCGCAATTAAACCTCTCGCTGCATTTACTTCATTAACCGGCCCCCGCTCGCCCCTCTGCGAGGACGCGGCTGCGCCTCCTTCTCCGGTCCCTCCTCCGGTCCCTCCTGGCCCTCCTCGCTCGTCCCAGCTTTAGCCAGAGCAGCCGCTGCTTCCTGCTGTATTTAAGCTGCTTCAGCGCCGGCTCCGTGTCCGGGGAGGGATGGGAAATGAATGTGTAACTTATAAATGCCTTTAAGCCAGAAATGTAAACCATTAACTGCTCATTTGTATACATTATTTTTATATACTGAAGGCCTGTTTAATCTAAAGCAGAACTGGTAATAAAATGTCTCAGAGGATAAAGGACTTGTCTGGGAGAAGGGTTTGTATGGAGGGGGGGATGCGGTCATGGAGGGAGGGAAGATGAACGGAGGGATGGAAAAATGGAGGGAGTGGCTGTGGCTGCCCCATCCCGGGAAGTGTCCAAGGCCAGGTTGGACGGGGCTTGGAGCAACCTGGGATAGTGGAAGGTGTCCCTGCCCATGGCAGGGCGTGGAACTGGATGATCTTTGGGTTCCTTCCAACCCAAACCAGTCTGGGATTCTAGCAACAAACCACCCACCATTTTTTTGAGGACAACCGATCTGCGGTCTGTTCACAGCACAGACATGTGGGTGCATGACAGCAAAAAAAAAATGTCTTTCAAGATAACTGTCCTCACTCACCAGCCCAGCCACAGCCCCCCAGCCCACTGGGCTCGTTTACAGGAAGGCTCCAGCTCTCTGCAGACAAACAGCTCCTGCAGCAGCAGCAGCAGCGGGGGTGCAGCGCTGGGAGGTGTGGGGGGATCCACAGAGCTCTGCCTGCCTCACCCCTGCACCTCCCAGGGCAACACTGAGCAGCTCCTGGTGCAGCAAAGCCCCTGCAATGGGACAGGGGGAGGACAAGGGACTGGCTGCTTGGAAGGAGAGCAATACCAGGATATTTGGCAACGCCTGTGTTTGATCCATCCAAGTTATTGCTGCCTCTTCAGCCCCAGAAATCACAGAATGATCCTGAGTTGGGAGGAACTCCCAAGCATCATCCAGTCCAGCTCCTGGCCCTGCACAGACACACCAACAATCCCACCCTGTGCATCCCTGGGAGCGTTGTCCAAACGCTCCTGGAGCTCTGGCAGCCTTGGGGCCGGGACCATTCCCTGGGGGGCCTGTTCAGTGCCCCAGCACCCTCCCTGACTTCTCCCTGCATCCCCCAAACCCAAGGGTAATTAATACATAGCAGAGTTTAATCAGACCAGGCTTCTCTGCCTGGGAAATGTCTTCTTCAGCATCATCATCTTGTTCTCCGGGACAACACACCAAACCATTAGCAACAATAAAAATAATCTTGTTTTTTAGCTTTATTTTTTTCCCTGTGAAAATGCAGGTCAAAAACATTAACTTCAAGAAATCACAGTTTTATAAAGTGTCATTCATTCCATACAAGCTCCTCGTTCCAGCACCTTCCCCCACTGCCCATCCCAGAGATCCTCAGCTTCATCTTGCCTCACCAACAGTGATTTTTCCAGACTTCCGGAAAGAGCTGCACTACAAGAGCCATCTGTGTTTATCACTCCTACTTGTCCTCCCCACCCTGAGCTGGGGTTCTGTCCTAAACACTCGTTATGAAACCTGACAGTTCCAGCCAAATTTTAACGAGGATAACACAAAGCTTCCCTGACTCTCTGCTGTCAGTATTGCCTTCATCTGGAAGCCGGGTTGTTTGTGCCTGTCACAGCAAAGTGACAAGCCAAGGAAAGAGGAAACTGTCCTGGCAGCAGGAGAGAGTCAAGGAAATCTCAGGCTGGCTGGCAGCAGAGCTTGGAGATTGTCCTGGGAGGAGAACCCCAGCTCAGGGAGCGGGAAGGCACCAGTGGTTTGTGGGGCCGCTGAGGTGTCTGTCCCCAGGCAGGGGCTGTGACAACACATCCCACCCTGAGAGCAGTGACATGGCCAATGTTTGTGGGCTGGGAACCTGCAGCCTCACTCAGTCACTTGTGGTGGCAGCAGAACAGGACTGAAGGCTTTGGACAAAACAAAGAGGATGGACCCTGGCTAATGCTGCTGTGAGGGTACCGGAGAACACGGACATCTCCATGGACCCCGTGAGGACATCCCGGGTCTGGGAGGGTTCCCTGCCCTCCTGCAGGTGGCCTGAGTTCAGGTTAATGCTGCAGATGCAGAGCCCAGGAGTCCTGCAGACAGTCCTGCTGCTCCCACCCCGCTGCTCCAGGGCTCCATCCCAACGCCAAGGCACAGAACCGGACACCTGGATACGGGAGCATCCCGCAGGCAACAGAGGCACGAGGTGCAGCCTTTGGGAGGGAACCCACAGTGCTTTGGGACTGACACATCACCACAGACTCATCACAACCAACCAACAGTTTTCCCCCTGCCCCCTCAGAGGAAGCTGAGGAAGGGAGCCAGGCATGCACTGAACGTGTGCTTGGGAGCTCCTGGGAACCCTGGAAGAGGCACTTTGATCCCTCCTGCTCCAGAGCTCAAATTCTTAGTAATTTATGGCATCTGAAAAGAGAAATCAAGCCAGCCTACCCATTCCTCCACTCCCTCCTGGAAGACTTGTGCATAATGTGTTAATTATTTACTAAAAAGACTCTGAACGTGGCATTGCAGATATAATTAGGTGCCTATTTTGGACAACGTATTAAGTGCTTTAGAACAAAAAGTGCTATAAAAACTATACCCAGAGTGGTGACAGGTTTCATTTTTCTTCGATATTTCCACTTTTTTGTTACATCACAACTTGAGTTTTCTGATCAGGGGTGTCACTGCCTGGGGTAGCAAAACCAGCCCATGTTCTGGGAGAACAAAGGGAAAGAGCATCCGTTGCTTAAGGAGTGCTGGTCCTCAAAAAGGGAGGCCCAGAGTTCAACTTTTTCCAGCTATTTTCTAAGTGAACTTCCCTTGGGAAGACTGCCAGCATTCCTGCCCTGTTGTGTCTCCCAGACCAGCATGGATCTGGCAGGGCCCACCTTGGGTTTGGGAGCTGTTTCTCTACTCAGGCTGGATGCAGATCCCAGGCAGTTACAGAGCTCTGGGAGAGCCACAGCCACCGGGAGGGACTGTGATTTCCAGGCGTGCCAGGCCTTGGAGCAGTCCTGAACCCCCACTCTCAGAGCTCACACCTCCCTCTGGATTTATTCTGGCATGGAGAAGGGCGAACAACACCCGCCCACCCGAACTTGACCTGTGAGGTTTCAGTATGTTCTAAACATTCACAAATCAGTAAAAAAAATAGTTAAAAGCTTAAGGCATTCTGGGCCCAGCTGCCCATCCCACTCTGTGAACCCAGTTTGAAGTGAGGGGAGGAGTGGGAAGCCAGGCTGAGCTCACAGAACTGGGGCACTAGGCTGGAGTGGGAGCTGGGAGGGAGATTTTTATAAACTCTGCAGCAAAATTCAGCCCCGTTGGAGCTGACAGAACTGTCCCTTCCCCCTCCAAGGATGGGACAGTTCACCTGAAGTCCCACATCAGCGGTGGGAGTGGGATGGAGGAACAACCCCTCCGCCCTCCCACCAGGGAATTCCATACCCTCTTCCTGCCCTGCCTGCCAGGGACACCAGAGAGAGCACCAGCTCCTCCGAGACCTGCAGGTGGGAGCTGCAAGCAAAGCTCTTTCTGGGAACCAAGTTCTTTTCTGATTCAAGAAGGAAGCAACTGCGGGGAAGGGTGGGAGGTGAAACCAAGAACCAGCCAGTGACTGCTGGTGATTCTCCCCATGCAAAAGGCTTGAGGTGGAGATGATGCTCCCCAGAGCCTACGGAAATGTTTTCTCCTCCAGCTGGAAGGAAGCCAGCCAGCTCCCCTCGGCACAACCAACCCCAGCTGTACTGAGGGCACCCAACCTCCTCCTCTGGGCAAGCCCAGCAACGACCGACCTCACCTCGGAGCAAGAGCAAGAGTTCTCACCCAATCCCCCTGCTCCTGAAAAGCACAACCACATTCCTCTGAAAACAAGGAATTTCCACCTACCATTCTCAAGCTCTAACACTCACACCCAAAACAAGTCATTCCCACTGTTCTGGGGAACGTCTAAGCTCAAGACATGTCTTGGAACTGGATCAGAACAGCCAACAGAAGTGAGGCCCGAGGGCAGTGAGCTGTGATCCTGCTGCAGCACAAACACCAGCCACTGCACTTGGTGCTCCACGGCAGGGGAGGTCGGAAGCTTCTGCAATTCCTTCTTTCCACGAGGTAAGACCTCCAAACCAGGCAGGGCTTCAGGGCCTGTTCTCCAGCTGGCCGTGCTTGACGCGCCAGGTCCAGCTGACGCTGCAGTCGGGGGCCAGGGTGCACTGCAGCTCGATGCCAGAGTCAGGCACCTCCATGTCATAGTGCACTGGCTGCCCCTCCTTGGTCACCAGGCTGAAAGCAGGCACTGGGATCTGTGGAGCAGAACAGACAGACCTGAGTGGCACTTCAAGTCTCCTTCAGAACATCATATCCCTCCATCAAGCCCAGCTTTCCAAGGCAAGGACAGCTCCTAGGGAGAGGCTCGTGCTTGGCAGGAACATCCCAACCTCCTCCAGTACGGAAGAGCCTCAGAACTGGACTGTGCAGTGCCCACCCTGCTGCCAAACTGCCTCCCCAAGCTCTGGGCCATGGCTGGGGGTCCTGGGCCTGGGTCCTGAGCTCCTCTGCAGGTATTTTTCTTTGTGATGTCCCCAAGAACAAAGCCCACCAGAGAGAACCAACACCACCGGAACATTTTCTGGACTGGTGCAACATCTTTTAGAGTCGATCACATTTCACACTCAGATGAGTCACAGTCCCACAGACACTCTGGCGTTTCTTTCAGGAACAGCCAAAGGAGCCCACAGTGAGGTTCATGGGAGTGTGCCAACATCTCCAACAGAACAAATTGGAAGCACCACAGCCAAACACAGCCCATTTCCCTGAGCTGATGCTACTGTTCATGATGAAAGTGTCATATAGTGAATCTACTTTAGGGAACAAATTTATCTTTATAGTTGAGGAAAAGGATTTTTTAAGCTGCAGCACAGATGCTTTCTAGGATATAGATTCCTGTGGTCATTATGACAATCAGCATAGGCTTATGAATTAGGTTTGATTTTAGGTTCAGGTTGGATATTAGGGAAAATTTCTTCACTGCAAGAGTGGACAAGCACTGGAACAGGCTGTCCAGGGCAAGTGGTGGAATCACCATCCCTGAAAAGGTTCCAAAAATAAGTAGACGTGGCACTTGGAAATATGGTTTAGTGGGCATGGTGGGATTTGGTCAAAGGTTGGACTTCATGATCTTGGAGGTCTTTTGCAACCCTAATGATGCTGTGATTCAGGAAACATCCTCTGGTACCACACTCACAACAGCAGCACTGAAGTTCTGCCGCTAAAGGTGTCCTAAGGATTCTTGAACAACTCCTGGGTCTCCCTGGCATTCAAGGGTTATGAGGCTGCATTAGGGAAGAAATTGCTCCACAAATTATGCACTCCAGTCCTAGTTTGTGTCTCACCTGGCTGCTTATCCCCGTGGCAATGTCTCCCACCTTCGTCCTGTGGAAATCCCTGATGTGCAAATTTTCCCCACTTAGCAACTGGATCTGGATTTTCACTCCTGGAATGCACAAGAGATTTGTTAACTTCTCCTGAGGCACAAGGACCTCATAGTCCACAGAAATCTGACTGACAAGGCACATACATGGGAAAAACTCATTTTTGTCCTTAAGGGTTTCATTTATGGAGGTCTTCTGCTGAGCATGGAGCTTGCTGCAGACAGCAATGACTCAGAGCAGAGCTGGATTTAGCAAGAAAGCAGCTGAAGTGATGTATTAATTTGCACAATATGCCCTCAAAATTTCTGGATAGAGGTTTGTGGTTATAAAACATTCCTCGCACAAGGAAGTTGCATGAAGCAGGGCACACAAAGGCTCTGTGTGTTCAGGAGCTTCCCTGGATTTTCCTGTACAGACCCCAGTGCCTCCCACCCATCTGTGACTGGGGCGGACTGGGCCTCCTCACAACCCATCTTTAGGAGGGTCTGTGCTGACACAGCAGCTGAAGGATAAGAGCAGCTCCATCTCCAGCCCCTCTAGACACTGAGGAAATGATTTCTGGCCATTTATCCCAGGTGTAGAAACCCAGACCCACCGTTGAAGCAGCTGGGAGTGTCCGTGTGCCGGCTGCGGCTCAGCAGGTTGTTCCAGCTGAAGCTCTGCCCGTCGGCCTGGCTGTTCCAGGAATGGATCCCAGAGCTCATGGTGTCCCTCAAGCTGTGAGAAGCCTTCATGGAGTTCTGCAGGAGTAAGCACAAGTTTGTCAAAGCTCTGACAGAAAATGAGCTGGCAGGAGATGAGCATTAAAATAAGGTCGGGGAAAAAAGGTGGAAATCCACAGGGATCTAAGAATGGGCCTTGAGTTGGGCAGCATTTATGTGCCATCTGGGAAAGGGAATGGATAGCAACGCAACAGTTTGCAGGCATTATCAGATATTCTCAATAGTTAAATCAATAATGAGCTGACAACTTGGATGAGAAAAGAGGGGTTTGTTGTACTGACTGGAAGGAGGATGAAGCATCAGTTAAAATATTTGTCACTTATTGACATTAGAAACACAGGGGAAACAATTAACTGTACAAAACCAACTCTGGACCCCATGCTGCTGCACTGCTGGCAAGGGTCTGTGCTGTCCTAGTCATGGGAGGGCAATCTGACATCACCAGCACAGTGGTCAGCACCAGTCAAAAGTCAAATTAAATGTATGGGGTAGCTATTAGGGGGGAAAACCAAGCAGAGTCAGATCCCACACTGCACACCGTGTGTGTCAACAGCTGAGCTGTGCAGAACTCTCAGTCCTCCTCAAAAAGCACTGAAAGGCTGAGGAGAGGGACAGAAATAGGGCACAAAGCTGCTCCCAAGCAGAGCTGACTCCAGCAGATGCCAGGCTGTACAACTGGGGACTCAGTGTCTTTGAAAACTGATTGAAGGGCTTTTGTCCTTCCCTGGTCCAAAAAGGCTTATTCAGTCCTCCTCACTGGTATTCCCTACCTTAGGAACACCAGAGACAGAGCAAACAAAACTAATTAAAATTACTATTTAAATAACTTGAACTATGTATTCATTACTATCAATGGGTTAAATAAGTTCATGGAGAACAGATCCATTGGCTGGGAACGAATATCCAAGGTTTGGGTCTCTGTTTTCCTGTCCTATTCTCCTGGTCTTTCCCTAAACTTCCCATTGTTGCCCACAGCCAGGAAGAAGACCCTGTACAGCTGCTTGGTGCTGCTTGGTGCAGCTCCTGCTCCCATCACTGCTTCCCTAGCAAACTTCTCCTGCACAGACAGGGTTGAGACTGCTGAAGTTTTCCATATCCACACACTTGAAGCTTCCTGTGAGGATACAGCACAGGAGAGCCTCTGGAGGAAAGGATCCATGCTGGACAGCGAACCAAAGCAGAACTACAGTCCTCCACCCCACTGTGCAAGAGCAAAGCTTTCCTGCCAAGGTACTCCCCAGCAAACTGGGTGTGAAAAGGCAGCAGCAAAGGTGAGAAACTCCAGATCTCCGCTGGTCACAGCTTCCAGTTTTCCAGAGGGGGCCTCCCAGCCACTCCCAGCCCTGCATCCATTCCCACTCACCTTCTCCAGCCCTGCATCCATCCCCACTCACCTTCTCACTGGCATCTGACACAAAGGGGCTGTCGATGCTGAGGCACGAAAGCATTTGCTCCTGTTCTTCCAAAGAGTAAGGCTGGGAAAGGCTGTTCAGAAACAGTTCTGCAGCAAAAGGAACAGAAGGGAGACATTTCCAGAGTTTCCTTCCATGCCTCCCTGCTCTAATCACAGCTCTGCAATTAATACCCAGAGTTTCTTCAGCATTATTTAATGAACATTGCTATTGATGTCAGCAAAACTCAACACAAACTCTGCTGTGAAGAGGCTACAGCCAGCACTGGGACACAGGGAAACTGGGCCAACAGGAGATGCAACAACATGCAAAATAGCACCCAAAATTTCCCAGTTCTTACCCATTATGTCCCCTATGAGATGTCACTCTACATCCATCTGCATTATCAGGGAAAGGTCAAATCGATGCACTCAGCTCTCACAGGTATCTGGATGCTTGTACTCCCTTATCTGGACACAAGCACTTACAAGTGTCTGGATATTACACTGCAAATATATCTGATAATATCCAGATATCCCATACATAACCAGCTCTTACAAGGCTGCTGAGATCCAAAGCCATTTGAGAAGGAAGCTGCCCCTCAAACCCCTAAAATTTCTCATTCCTCAGTTCCCTGACACAGTTACATTTCAAACCACTTTCTTCCTAGTTTGAAGTACTCAATTCACCTACAAAGACTAGAAAATACAGGAGAAAAAAGTGAAGTGTAGAGTTATACTGGGGCAATGGAATGGGATAAATCACTGATTTCCACACTGAATTTACTGCTGGTTTTCAAATTCTGGATTGCTGTTGGTAACCAAATTCCTTGGCTGCTGGCTGTAGGTTTTCCAATGCCCAGAACAAAACAGTTGCAGACTGATTTTAACTGTACTGCTTTGCCTCATATCTGCCATCCCTTTATTATTATCCTGGCTTACTCCTGTATTAAAAAAAATGATGCTTGAAACTTAAAATCCCAGATGATGTTGGAATTCTGACAGTGTTTACACAGTGCTTACACAGTAAGCACAAGTCTGAAATGGGCTGTTTTCTAAGAGGTTCCTGCACCTCTCTGAGAAGGGGAAGGGGGAAGGAAATCCTGTTCACTACCTTTCTGGCACATCTAATTGGTTAAGAACTATTAGTTTTGGTAATTTAAAGGAAGGTTGAGCAATTTGTGTAATGAGAAAGGAACTGTGAGCAAAATGACATCCAAGCTGAAAACCCAAAAATAACTGTCAAGAGGCCAAGAGAAAGCAGCTGTATTTTTATCCTGCTCTCAAGCAAAGAGCTGCATTCCTCCCCCAGGCCAGCACTCACCAATTTCCAGCTGCTGAAGCTCCTGCTCTGAAATGGTTGTGGCTCTTTCCACGTGGCTGCAGCTCTTCAGGGACAGGGGAGTTGAGGAGAGAGGTGGGGGATCACAGGTCTCAGGTAATTCCTTGCCCTCACTCCAGTGGGTTCCCTCAACCTCCTCTGTTTGCTCCAGAGAGGGTGGTGGTAGGACTGGGCTGGCACAGGAAACTTTGACTGACAGTTTTGGGTCAGAACCAGTCTCAGGAACTGGGCTCACTGTGGGGGACAGGGATGTCTGTGCATTGTTTTCTTTGTTCAAAGATAAATGTCTGGGCTCTCTGTATTCACCTTTCCAGGGGCTTCTTACACCTCCCACTGCAAAAAATAAAAAGCATACAAACATTATCAAACACAAACATTATCAAAAAAAGAAATAAAAGAGGTACAAGTTTTCCTCCACTAAAAGACACTTTGAAGTGTATTTGATGTAAAATGCCCAGCTTCTTCAAAAGATAAAACCAGATCACCTCCACATATTCTTGCTGTATTAGAGAACCACTCAGCACGGTTCAGTTGAAATAAAAGAGGGATGGTGTCAGGGGCAAGACAGGACACAAGCATGAGTCACAGGTAAGGATGCAATAAGCTCTGCTTGCAGTTGTGCTGCAAACCAGGCTCTCCTGCTGCAGCTGATGCTTCAGCTGACAGGAGCCCAGGCACAGCCCCTGAGCAAACCCACAGAGAGCACAACACCTCCTTCAGCAGAGGAGGAAGAAGAGCATGTGACAGCACACAGGAAATTATCATTTATTTGGGTGAGAAACACTTGGCTGGGGGCAAAAGCCATCAACCCAAAATATGCACCAGTGCTGTGAAAATGATCTACTGGACAATAAAACAGACTGGTGCTTCCCAGAGGAGCACTGTGACAGAAACTGCACCTCTCCCAGTGGGAATATGAAGGTTTAACTACACCAGTCACATCAGGACATTTCTACCTTCCTCAAGTGCCACACTGGTCTTAGTTTTGAGCTCCGAGGCAGATGCCCTGTGGAGAGGCTCCTTCTCCAGTCCCAGCTTAATAATCTCAGCAGTGAGAGGGTTGCAGGAAGGTGGAATTTCCCTTAGAGGAGGTGGCTCTTTCGCGATCTGTGTAACAAACAGGAAGTGAAAGAGGTTAGACCAGAGAGGCTTCATTTGATTTCAGGAAGGTTCTTCCCACCCCGAGAGCGTTTCCAACTGAAATGAAAGCATTAAATGAGACCTGAACAGTAATTTCATCACAGCTGAATGGCTCCAAAGTCACACCCAAGTCATGAGCAGGGTATGGAAGGAGCAGCCCAAGCACAGCAGCCAGAGGCACAGGGAATGCTCAGCTTCCAAGGCAAGGCTGCCATCCTGTCAGATGCCCAGCTGGCTCCCAGCCATCCATCCCGAGGCAAGCGCTCCCCGGCCAGGAATAACAAGCCTTGGCAGCTCACCTGCCTGGCACTGGAGAGAGGCTGGGCCACTCACCTTTAGACAGAGGGGGTGGTTGTAGTACTGGGTCCAGGGGTGGCACCCATTGAGCATGTGCAGCATCATACAGCAGCTGCTCCACACGTCCACCTTGGAGTCACAGCGCTTCCCCATCACCACCTCGGGGGCCATGTGGGTCTCTGTGCCAGGCACGTAGTTCCCTAAAACCAGGCAAGAGAAAACTCACTGCATGCAGGCCAGAGAACTGCTCCAATGCCACTGGTGGGTGGCCTGAGGCAGAATCCTTGTCCTTTCAGCTAAAGTGAGAGACAGGTCACCTTCATAGAATCATGGAATGGTTTGGGTTGCAGGGACCTTAAAGCCCTCTCGTTCCAGCACCTGCCATGGGCAGGGACACCTTCCACTAGTCCAGGCTGCTCCAAGCCCCGTCCAACCTGCCCCTGGACACTTCCAGGGATGGGGCAGCCACAGCTTCTCTGGGCAACCTGTGCCAGGGCCTCCCCACCCTCCCAGGGAACAATTCCTTCCCAATATCCCATCTAACCCTGCCCTCCGACAGTGGGAAGACATTCCCCCTTGTCCTGTCACACCAGGCCCTTGTCCCAAGTCCCTCTCCAGTTCTCTTGGAGCCCCTGCAGGCACTGGAACGGGCTCTAAGGTCTTCCTGGAATCTTCTCTTCTTCAGGCTGAACAATCCCAGATTTCCCATCCTTTCTCTGTAGCAGAGGGGCTCCACCTTAACCCAAGAACCAGCACTGTGCGCTCTTAGAAGCTGTTCAAAGGACAGCTCTCCCTATCAGACCCCTCCCTTATACACAGAATAGGGATTAAACTCCCCTTCCAAGCAAATTTGGGAGGCAAAACATAAATTTGGCATTAGAAAATATACCCTTCTCTTTCAAAAGCTGCATGAAGAAATTTAATTGAAAAGAAAAAGAAATTTTGCTTTAGTGGAGGTCAGGACTCTTTCCCAGCTATTTAGTGAGGTTACACAAGTCAGAGTAGGATTTTAAAGTTTCAGTGTGGTTTCTTGCAGGGACAAAACATGGAATGCAGTATGTTGACATAATCTTACAACATCCCTTCTAGCCTGGGAGATAAGGCCCATCACCTCCCAAATGTAAGGTCATTGTGGCTGTCAGTGGGATGCCTCACAGTAATACCAATAAACGAGACACCCCGAGCAACGCTCAGCCCGGAAAATGCAGTTGCTTGCAAATGAGCCACATGTAAATGTTCACGAGAAAGAGTGAGTCAGAAGGGCAATTCTTCAGAACAGCAGCAGCAGAGCCTCACCTGTGACCAAGCACTTTCCCAGCCCGTCGGGGTGCAGGTGAGCAGAGTGGCCAAAGTCACACAGGAGGGCCCTGCTCCCGTCGTCCGACAGCAGCACGTTCTCCGCTGCCAACGAGAAGGGTGCCATTAGTCTCCTTTGGATTAGGAGATGGGAAACACACTCAAAAGCACACAGAACTACAGCTTTTTGAGCCCAAAGGGTTTATTTCTCTTGTGGAGTGTCACTGGCTTAAGTAAGTACAGGGCTGTAATTATATCTGCTTATGAAGTACCAATTACCTGCCCTGGAGATTCTTGTAGCCACTGGTGGGGCAGGCCAGGCAAACAGCCTGGCAGACCCACTGGATGACAGCAAGAGGTGACAAATATGATATTTCCAGCAGTCTAGAACCAAGGGAAACTCTAATTTCAAAGAAATTGAATAGATCTAAAAATCTAGTAAGTTGATCTCATAACTTTAGTAAGAAATCCCAATACTAATAGTAAATAATCCCATAATTTAATCTCCAAGCAGCTTGCCTCTTCTAAGAAAAAGGGAAGAACAAGGTGCCTCAAGCACCATCCTACCTTTGACATCTCCATGGAGAATGTTCTGAGCATGAAGATACTCCAGACCCTCCAACACCTGGCCCAGGTAGCTGAGGGCTCTGTCCTCTGGCAGGCAGCCACTCTGTTTAATGAGCTGCCCTAATGAGCCACCTAGGAAGGAATCCAGAGAGTCCATGTTAGCTTATCTTTAAATTCTTCCTGGTATCATCAGCATTCCTGGTTGTTTCTACCGGAAAAATGAGATTTTCCAGGTCTGACATTCCTTATCTTCCACACATGAGTCTGTTCCTTTTGTTTATCCCCAGAGTTTTTGCTGCCCACAGAAAATGGCCTCATTCATGAAGCTTTTTGCTTAGTGTCAGTTTAATAGCATTGCTGTGAAGCAAGAGCAACTGCTCCGTGATCAGAACAGGCATTTCTAGGTGCTACTGACCACCAGCTCATTCTTCACAGCCTGTTTTCCATGATTTTGGCCAGAAAAAGAGCACCGGGCAATGGAAGCACCTAGGTTTCCTTAGACAGTATCCCCTTTTCCAGTGCAATGTGCTCCACATGGTGCCCTGCAAATCAACAGGAAGCACAAATCAGCCTCAGCCGTGTTTTACTGAGAAAAAAAGAGACATCTCAGAGTGAGGCAGGACTGGGAATTATTCCCCCCCCCAGCAAGCAGGGATTACACACCCCTATCCCAACCCCCGTGGGAATTCACACCAGGAACATTCTGAATACATCAAAGAACTAACAGATCCCAACCGGGGCAGGAAGAAGAGAAGATCAACGCCCACTCGGCGCCAGCTCCTCACCCTCCATGAGCTTCATGAAGATGGTGACCCAGGGCCCCTCCTTGACGGCGCCGTACAGGGGCACCACGCGGGGGCTGGCCAGCGCCGCGCACGTCGTCAGCTCCTCGGCACGGAAGTGTTCCACCTGCACCTGCGGAGACACGGAGCCTGAGCACAGCCTGGATGGGCCTGGCATGGCTGGGCCTCTCTCATGGCTGGGTCAGAGCGTCCTGAGGTACCCCTGAGTGTGGGTTAATTGGGCTTGATGATGTTGGAGGTCTTATCCAAGCTTAATGGTTCTGCGGCCTTCCTTAACAGAACTCGGTGGGAACACTCAGGATGATCTGAAGGGACAGTGAGAGCCCCTAAATCCTCAGTGTCCAAGGAAAGTGGAGATTTATCACAAAAGATGCCAGCTTGCAATAACTCCGGCTTACAGCTGAGTGCTGGTAACCTTCAGCAGGAAGGTAACTTCTGTCTCAGTGAAAAGATAATTCTGACAACTGAACATTCTGCTTCTAGAAAGAGGGGAAAAAAATTGGGGATGGTGCAATACTTGGCAAAAATTCAACTCCCACAAAGCAGGAGGGAATACAAAATATGTCCACAAGCAGTGATCTGCACAATCACCTTTTTAGGTGGTGGTCATCCTGAAAATGGTTAAAGAAAAAGTTTATTTGCTAAGTTCAGCCAAACTAAATAAAACAAGAATTTGCTGAAGACCAGAAGGAAAACATGAGTCATGAAGATTCTGGTGGGAAAAGGATGCATCATGTTTCTTCACTGTCAGCAATCCAGCTATAGCTGGTTTTCTTTCATCTCAAGCATTTGGAGAGCAGGTGCTTCCAACACCAAGTCTGGTGAAAGGAGATCAGGTAGTGCCCTCCTCACACAAGCAGGCAGCAGGAACTGGAGACAGTTACTCATGGAAAATGAAATATATCATAGCGAAGTGTCCAATTTGCATGTTAGAACTCTGCTTTCAGAGTTTGACCTAAAAAGATGCATTTCTGATATAAAGAAGCATCATTTATCCTTCAGTAATTAGGGGGGGAAAATGCCATTTTTAAAGACTTCAGCTTCTCCAACTTTCATGTTTCCCTTTTCAGCACAACCATCCTCCTTCCTGAAAATACACCCCACAAGGAACAGCTATTTCTCCCAAGACTGTGTATTTGCCAAATGGATAATACATTTAAATAGCTACTGACAGGAAACAAGCTGCTTGTGTCACCATCAAATTTCACACCTGAACTGTGAACATGTAGAATAGGAATCAAGTTTTCTACATGCTTTAAAGATGTTTGTTTCTATAGCTGACAACTGAAATCGTTAAATAACTGACACTCTGGGTTATCTTGCCACTTACATCTTTCCACAGGCAGCACATCAAGCTGAGCCCAGTGTAAATGAGGAAAAATGAACATATTAAACCAAAAAATGCAAGTTGCAGTTCTTTTTGCATGTAATAGTTTTGTGCTCAAGACAAGCACTTCCCACATGCTTGTTGAAGTTTTCTAGTGAAGTAAGGTGAGAAGCATCAGTTTGCAGAGGTGATGAAACTATTCAAGTGTAAGTTCAAATAAAATAGTTTACATTTTCCTTATCTCCTTGCATTATGCCTCTGCCTGCACCTCTGAGGCTGCCATGGCAGCCTACAAATCAATACCCTGATCCAAGTTATATTCCACGTGCTTCCTACATCGTGTGACAATGGCATATCCTGGAGTACAATAGATTATTGTGCCAACTTCTGGAGCAGCACATGTCCTTTGCTGCATCTGTAACAGCATCACCTCATTACCACGTGCCAGCACTGCAGATGACACTCACTGAGGAGATGAAAGCTCTGTTTTCAGTGCCTACTGACTGCCTTGGGTTTTTCCTACCTTATTCCTATTTCAACAGGGAAATAAATACCTGCCATGTAACCATTTACACCAGACATGGTTTGAGATAAGAATAGTTAGATAACAGACAACCCACACGGCTGCTTCTCCCCCACAGTCACTCACAATCACTCAGAAATCTCTACTCTTGGCCTGCCTCAGCACCCAGGATCCCTTTCAGCACACTTTAAGGCCAAATTTCAGGCTGCTGAGCTTGACCCCCGTGCACATACAGGTCCTCCATCAGCTTCTCTCTCTGCCAGCACCTTGAAGTTTTCCTTGGACACAACAGCAGCACTTCCCTGTGACTGTGTACAACAAGGTCCTACAAAGGACCTAGGAGGAGATTTCTCTCCAGGTGACTTCTTGTGCCAGGACCCCCTCTCTCACATGGAATTACCTTTTTGGCAGCACACTGAAATCCTGTCTGCTTGTCCTCTATCTTGTATACTTCCCCAAAAGAGCCAATGCCCAAGGAACCGTGGCACTTGGTCCAGTGAACCTCTTCTCGGTACTCGTAATCCACGGGCTTCAGCTTCTGCAAGTTCAAACCAGGAAACAACATGAAGCAAGGAAAGAGACACTTCAGTGTTGAGCTGCATAGACAGAGATCAACATTCCAGAAGCAGCACAAGGACAGATACCACAGCACCTCTCTGAAAACGCCTGTACAAGATGACTTCTGTCACGGGCTTGAGATGAAATGATACAGGATCAACCTTCTCGATTTCTGTGGGCTCTGTTGGATCTAAACGAGTGCACCCCACTGTTGTAAAGAAAGGCCACCAGTGTTTGGATGGCTTTGGAGCTCTGTATTACTCCCTTCTCATGCAGGACATAACTACAAAGCTAAATCCCACAACAAACCAAGATTCCTGTGACTAAATGCAGGGCTGTGTGTGAGCTAAAGCTGTTCTGCAGTCGGTAGATGGAGACTGTGCCTTAGGTGTCAGTGTAACATATTCAGGCAGGTAAAGGACACCCTGAACTCCACAGACAATACTGACAGGGTCACACTGATCCCAGGGAAGTTCTCCAAGAGGAGTTTAAGGTGGCAAGAGGGAACTGAATCCAGAAGGAGTGAATCATGGCTCCAGGATTTAAATGCATTTGCTGTGCCCAGGCCCTGTGCTTGGCAAGGGACGATGCAGGAGCTGCTGGTCACAGCAGAGGCACAGACTGGCCTCCTACACCTTCCCATCTACCCAGCCCTGGTTTCTGTCACAGTCCAGCTCATCCAGAGCCAATAAATATTGCAGCCTGGCTGAACAGACTGGGCTCTTCCACAGCAAACAGAGGACGTGGTTGAAGACTGACTAAGCACAGAACCACTGCTCAGAGACAGGCCTGCATGTCTGGTGACTGAGCACAGCATGGAGCCAGCAGTCTGAGACAGACAGGGCTTTATAACCTGCAGAAAACAACACTGCACCGTTATCTGGCAATTTCAACCAGTTCCAGAACCACTCAGAAATTGCAGTTATAGAAGCAAGCACACGGATGCAGATCATCCCTCTCCCAAAGCCCAGGAGAACCTCTGCCTCCCACAACCCCAGGGTGTGGCTCAGATCACCTCGTTCAGTAGCACGCCTTCATTTTCACTTTCTTCATGGAATTGTTCCTTCAGCTCCAGCCCACCTCCTCGCCACGTCTTGGCCAGGCTGGCTAAATTCTGTGGTTCACCAAAACTCACGCTCCCCTTCAAGGCATCTACCAAATACTCCTCCACAGAAAGCTTGTCTGAACTGGTTTGCACAGACTGGTTGATGCATTTGGAGAAACTACATTCAAAGTTTAGGCCAGAAAAGCGACTGTCTGGATAGTTGAGGTCACCATGGAAGTATGTGTCCAGAGCACTCCGCTTCATGGCATGGAGAGGACTGTCCAGGTGTGGGAAATGGGGGGGTAGGATGTTGTAGGGAAAAGGATGGAGAGTCTCAGGCTGGGGAACAGTGTCCCTCTGTTTCCAAACATGATTAAGGCACTGAATAGGGCTGATCAGCTTGTGCAGTTCAGTTTTGTACTGGCTCCTTGGGGAATGGAGTTTGCCCATGGACAGAATTCTGTCAGGTTTCTCAAAGGGCAGTGGGTCATAAACCGAGTCCTTGTTAAATTCGGGAACCCAATAACTGTTTCTGTAGAGAGTACTTGGGTGTGATTCATCCTCCTAGAAAACAAAACCAAACAGCTGAGCAGGAACTTCAGTGCAGCCACCCACAACTCACCCAAGAGCTGTTAGGAGTTTGCAGGGGTCCCAACAGCACAAAAGGAAGGTTGAGCATTCTCACCTGGACAGGAATCGGGGTGCAGCTCTCCTGTTCTGGAGTCCTCGGACTTCTCCTGCCAGCAGCCACCGGTTGTCCTTTCAGCTTGGACCTTTTCTTGTGCCGTTTCTTCTTCGCCCTGCCCCGGTGCCTCCCTCTCCAGGTGGGGGCCATCCTCCCCTCCGTGGCGTGGGCCACATTGTTGGGGATCTGATCGAGACTGTCTGAGCGGCTGCTGGAAACCAGAACACAGCGGGGCTCTGAGCTGGGACGCTGGAAGCACAGCTCAGGTGACACCTCCGACCCACACAAAGAGAATCAGCCATTCTGCCTCCTGAGACTCAGAGAGCAGAGAGCTAAAACACAACTTCTTGCCTACTAATAGGTGTAAGTTCAGGCACAGCAGCACGTCTGGCATTGTATGAAAGCAATGGGGCGGGGGCAGGGGAAGCAAAGCATTAAAGTCTCCCAGGGTTTACAAATTCTGCCAGAACAACCAGACCAGATCATACAGTCACAGAATGGGTTGGGTTGGAAGGAACCTTAAAAACCATCCAGTGCCACCCCCTGCCATGGGCAGGGACACCTCCCACCAGCCCAGGCTGCTCCAAGCCCCATCCAACCTGCCCCTAGGCACTTCCAGGGATGAGGCAGCCACAGCTTCTCTGGGCAACCTCTGCCAGGGCCTCACCACCCTCACAGGGAAGAATTTCTTCCCAATATCCCATCTAGCCCTGCTCCCTGACAGTGGGAAGCCATTCCTCCCTGTCCTGGCACTCCAGGCCCTTGTCCCAGGTCTCTCTCCAGCACTCTGTAGGTCCCTTTTTTGTACATGGCAACGCAGATGGAAAAGCACTGAATGCCTCCAGGCTGCTCTGAGACAGTTTGTGGTTGATTTCAAGTGAACATAGAGATGATGTATAAATGCAGTCTATTTTAAAAATTATTAAAATTAATAAAAGTGTTCATAATATCAATGCCTGCTCTACTTGGAAGGAAAAGAGCTTTGCACAAAGAAAAAGGATGACTAAGTGCATTCAAATAAAACAGCTTCAAAAAGCAAAGACGTGCTGGCTTGTAAAGCTCAATACTACAACATGATTTCTAGGAATGCAGATACACACAACACTCCAGCTGGGGTCTGCACAAAGAGATGAACTCTCATGAGGGATATTTGCCTGCAATTATTCAGGGTCAGAATGAGATGGTCTTTAAGGTTCCTTTCAACCCAAACCATTCTGTGATTCTATGATTCAATACCAATCACAGTAGTTAGATTGTTTAAATTTAACTGTAAGAGAAAACAGGATTTTTGATCTTCAAATGAAGAAATCATTCCATTGATTCAGACCAGTTAGGGTACATTCCTCTGCCTTTACTGATCAGTGATGCAGTTCACAGCCAGCACTGCTCTCTCCATCTTCTCCTGCTGTTTTAGTGCTACAAGATCCCATCAGTAGAGTTCTGGGTGATGGCATCAGCACAGTGCCTTGAGCCTGAACACACAGCTGGTGTGCATCCCACAGAACCCCAGAATCCACATAAAACCCCCCAGAAATGGGTCACTTTGCATTTCTTCACATGGTTCATGGGACATAATAAAGCCCAAAAAAGTGTCAAACCACACACCTCACAAGGCTCAGTGTCTGAAAGCCACCAGGAAAGAGGCAGCACCTAATTCTGTATCCCAGTCACCCATTTCAGGGTGCTGGGGCTGCCTGACAGGGCTCCAGTGCTTAGGAAAGCTCCAGCATGTGCCCCAACAGGGCAGATATTCTTCATGAAGAACAAGCAGCTCACTCCCAGGTGACTCCAGAAAAGCCATTCCCAGGCCTCCACTTGTCCATCACAAGTGTTCCTGCCCCTTTACCACTTCCAGCTTCTGTGTTCAGTTTTTCTTGCTGATGCTGTCATTAAGCAAAGGTTCTCTCATTCCCTTTTGTTTATCCTTCCCAGAAACGAAGTTGTTCCCTTTTCTGAGGACTCCTTCTAGCAGCTGCCCAGGTTTCACACAGCTTTTCAAAGGATGGTGTAACACAGTTTCAAAAGCATCAGCAGAGTTCACTTAAAAAAGACTGAAAATTTTTTCTTGGATCCTTCTACTTCAGGCCTATGAATTTTATAGAAATCAGTAATTTCAAGGCAAATTTGACCATCCAGAAAAGGAGGCAGAAGGCTACAAGGGCAGTAAACCTGCAGGCATTGACAAGAAGACAATGCACAATGCAAGGTGTTTCAAGTGGTTTGTGTTTAAACCTATATTTTTTCCTAACACAAAAAGGTTTTGAGGAAGATGTTTTGGGAGACATATTCTTCCCAGGCTCAGACTGAAGAGCTAATTCAAACAGGAGTGCTTTTAGAAAAACATTGTAAATGCAGAGAGCCAGGGTGATTTGGAACAAGGACAAGCCAGCAGACACAACAGTGAAAAGGGGTGTTTGTGTTCAGAGGTCTCTCACCTGTAACGTTTACTATGGGCAATAAAGGATCTCTCTGATAAAGTGGGGCTGAACTCCTGACTGTTTTCACCTGTGTGAAAGAAAACAGGATCATCACTTGTCTTAGACCAGGCAAAGTCTCTCCCAGTAACAACTGGGCTTAAACAGCTCTACCAACATGCTAAATCAGTGACCCAGACAAATCACTGCACAGTCATGTCACACCACCCACACTACATTCTTCCTCCCCCACAATTAGGAGGCTTCCCAGCTATCTCCTGAGCTCCCAGCTCTTTCCCAGATGACAGCTTTACTCTCTTTTCCTCCTCTTTATCCCCTGTTTTAAACACCTTTCAGAAGTCAGCCAGGAACAGATGACCCTCAGGACCCTCAGGACCCAGACCTGGTCGAGGTGCAGGGGCCTGGTGCTGGTCTGTTATTTATGCTTTATTCAGTGGATGCTGCCACATTATTAGGAGCTTTCATGAGCTTCCTAAATAGAGTCTGGGATGTGTCATCAACTCCACCCACTCGGGATTACAAATAGAAGTGGTCTCAGCTCTCCAGGAGCGCCGAGGGAGTGAAATCTCATCCCTCTTTACACATTCCTTTTTCTCAATGAAGCGCAGCCCGCCCTGCTACTCACATTCTGCTTGGGCAATAATAGAAATTGATGCACAGCCTCCTTCTGTTTCTTCTTTTGCTGTTCCTTTGGTGATTACATCATTCAGGATTTTCCACTGACTGTGAAAGATGGCCTTCTTTGAATCTTCTACTTTGCAAACACTGCTCTGCTTCTCATTCACTGTCTCCTTCAGCCCCTCGGTAGCTGTGAGCTCCTTCTTGTGCTTGAGGGCTGGATCAGGAGCTCCTTGGCATGTAATTCCCATCACTGCCATTTCCCAGGCTCAGAGAGGCACTGAGTGACAACAGAAAAACAAAACACTCGTCAAAATACTTCACGGACAGAAGGAGCTTCAAGTTTATGACAAACAGGAGGCTCCTGAAGGTATCACATTAATAAATAATTTAAACCAAATCCAGGTCCTGCCCAAGCTCTGAGCTGGACAAGAACCTTGGAGAGCCAGTTCTCCATCCCTGACTTGAACCACTGAAGACATGAATATTCAACATTATTCTCATTACTAAAAATATGCAACCACACGGGTTTCAAAGGGAAATTTAATTCTTGGTATATTCCCTTATCTTAAATACAAGCAATGAAACCAAAGAGAAAAAGGAACTCTCATATCACTAAACAGGAAGAATATTCACTCCAAAAAAAAGGAAAAAAAGGGAAGACATGAAAGTTCTTCTAGAGTGCACCTAGGAGGGATTAACTGTGCTCTCACACCACATAAATGACCACAAACCCAGCTAATTCCCTTTTTCCCTGTGCTCAGTCATCCTCAAATTCATTCCTTGCTCTCCCTCAGTGAAGCCAGGCTCGACAGCCAACCTGCCCATCCACAGATCCTCCCTCCCTTATTCCCTTCCTTCCTATACATCACCAACAGCTTCTGCAACCCTTAGTCAAGCCCATCAGAAGTGCAGTTCTTAGGGAGTGCAGGATTCATGGAAGCTGGTGTTGGACAGAGGACAGTGATGGTGCTGGAACAGACCCTTCCCTCTGCCTGGGAGCTGGGGAGGGATCAGGGAGGGCTGTGAGCTGACCAGGAGCACAAATGGAGCTCCAAACAAGTCCCAGCACAGGCCAGATCTTGGCCAATTGGCAGCACGGGGGAAGGTGGAAGGCAGCCAGGGGGGAAAGGGAGAAGCATAAACCAGCACGGAAGCAAAGCACTGAGGGACAGGACAGGGACAGCCAGGGGGTGAAAATCAGCAATGGGGAGAGTGAGGAGTTCTCTACAGCACCAGCCCCTGGGGAATACAGCTTTGGTTTAGCCCCTGATCCCCTCACCTTGGACTCTGGAGAAGTTAAACCAGTTGTTTTCTTATAAATGCTCTATTGCCCCTTAAGTGCAGCGATCCCTTCTTTGTGCCACTCCTCTCACAGCACAAGTGTAAAACCTTAAAATGGACATTTCCACCCTTAAACAACCCATGGAAGCTCAGAAACCTTGGGCTACATATACAGGTGTAAAGTACCAGAAGCCCAGCCTAGGACAAGGAGGCCAAGAAAACTGAGATGTCAGCACCACTACAGGAGCACACCTTTGAGGTTCATCAGCTTTTTTTTCTATTTTCTTTTTTTCTTTTCCTTTTTTCCCCACCTTGAGGAGCTGCCTGGAGCAACAGGACATTTACTCCAACAGGCTCCTGGTAACAGAGATGACTCAGGAAAATGACCAAATCAGTGGGTGCTCCATGCCTGAAGGACCACCAAGGAAAAGAAGAGGTGTTTGGGAGCCAAGTGCATGAACCTTGGTGTGGTGAGTCACCTAACAACCTGGCAGGTCTACAAGGAAAGTCAACAATGACCACATTCAGCGGCCAAACAGAGAACAGCTGCTGTGCAAAAGAAGTGCTGATGACAGTATCCCACTCATTACGGCCGTCCCGCTCCCTCTCCTCTACAGAAATTATGTCAATTCTCAGTGCTGTAAAATAATCCCTTGGAGCAGCAGGAGCAGAGCCTGCCAGATGACTAAACCAGCCACCAGTGACCAAACTGACAAGTTCAGAGCTATTTTTATACTCACTCTCTCCTGACTTGCATTAACTCTGTCTCTCCTTGCCCTCCCCTCACCTTCAAGGTCCTTCAGCACAAACCGATCCCCACCGCCAAAAAATACCTAATTCTACAAGTCCCTCCTCGGCTGAGTCAAAGGAGAACAGAGAGAGGGGAGAAACAAAATTGCAAGTCCCTGTCGCGCTCTGAAATGGCAAAGAATAACAAGGAAACATTATTGAGATTAAAGTCAACAAAGCGCTACCTCACTCGCAGACTCAAAGGGACCGAGGCAGCGATTGTGAGCAACGGCCTCGACGGGGGCACAGCTCAGCTGAATGTGTGACTCAGGCCTGTGGGGCCGTGCAGGACCAGAACCTGCAAGCCCAGCCTGGTTTAACTGTTGCTGCACAATTTTCAGTCCCCGGAAAAGTCAAATGCCGATTATTTTTATTGTATGTACAGCAAAGTGTGGTGGGCAGAAGTCGTGATTAAAAATAAACAATCAGGACTTGTAGATAATTTTTGGAGCGTAACTTCTGCCTGGAGAAAAGGAGGCTCAGGGGAGACTTTATTGCCCTCTAGAACTCCCTGACAGGAGGGTGCAGCCAGGTGGGAGTCGGGCTCTGCTCACAAGGAACAAGGGACAGGACAAGAGGAAATGGCCTCAAGTTGTGCCAGGGGAGGTTCAAGTTGGATATTGGGGAAATTTCTTCACTGAAAGGGTGATCAGGCATCGGAATGGGCTGCCCAGGGCAGCGGTGGAGTCCACATCCCTGGAGGGGTCCAAAAACCAAGCAGATGTGTCACTTCATGATACGGCTCAGTGGGCACGGTGGGATTTGGCCGAAGGTGGGACTGGAGGATCTTGGAGGTCTTTTCCAACCTCAGTGATTCTGTGATTCAGAACTGAACGGGCCTGACTCATCTGTGTGCACGTGGAGGGGGCAAAGAGAGGTGCAAAGTGTTCCTGAGCCCCATTAGTTTGGACATGGGCACTCGGTCTCTGCCCAGACCCCACGCACAGCCCTCCTCAGGGAGCTCTCGATGAAAGGGAGCCTTGGGAGCAGTAAATGGGTACCCGAGGACCACGGCAAGCCCACTAAGAGCAGGATTTACCCACATGAGACACTCTGGAGCTGTGCTTCCACTGCCTGTTTACTTGCTCCAGGATGAGCACAGCTTCCTGTACAGACACAAGTTACAGACGTGCAACATGAGGAGCTTCAGGTTCCTGAGCTGGAGAGTGGTTCTTTCCTACCCAAAACTGCTCCTCTGGTTTTCAAAACCTTCTTTCCCTCAGCCAGGTCACTTAGATACAACTGTAATTCTTGATTTCCATATGCCTGACTTTCTTCCTTCTCTAGACTGTGATGGGCTCGTTGTTTTCAGGGTAGAAAGGGGAAGTCAGGTAATGATGCAGGAGATAAGAGTGAATACTGCACTCCTAACCCACAAAGGGCTTTTGATACCAGCTTAAAGCCTCTTTGCTCCTTATCTTCACTAAGGGTTTACTCACCTTGGGTTCACTAATGTTAGTTCCCACTGCTGTAAAACAGAAAGTGTGTTTTTACAGAATGAAAGCCAAACAGTCTCAGTCGTGCTCTGAAGGCACCGCTCCGATGGCAGCTCCTCCCTCAAATAATGTGTGGGAGAAACTAAAATACTGGATAAGGTCACCTGAGACTTGTAGGGAGTCAGAATTAAGGAGATAGTCAAACACTATTAATGTAAGAGATAACCATGTGCTTTCTGCTCCTTCAAAACCTCCTCCCCCTTTCTCTAAACAGGTCCCTCTTCAGCTCTTCCATCTCAACTGGAAGATGTTTGGAGCAGGGACCTTGAAAGAACATTTCTGTGTTTCACAAAATCATTGTGAGAGAAACTCAGAGTTGGACAAAAGTCAAGCAAACACCTCTCCAGCACTGAACTGCTCCAGAGCACACCTTAATACAGGATTCTGCTTGGTGTGCCGGGCTCCAATCTCCCTGGACAAAGAATTTGGGGAGAATCTCCATGAATACTTTGTGGAGCAGCCCACAGATACGGTTAAAAAAGACTTGTGAAAGAGCTTTATAATACACATAAGACTTCCTAAGTTGACTTCACAGAATGGAGATTTCACAGAATGGAGATTTCTCCTCATCTGAGTACAACCACTCAGCAGCAGTTTCACACTGACATTTAGTTTGAAAGGAAAGAAAAAGAAAAAAAAAATTATGTTGTCTCAGTGAGGTTTCCCACTTCCTTATGGAGAGGAGTTTTGTGCACAGAGCACTAACTCAGGTTGCCTTTGCAGCTGCCACTGGTTTGTTCAAACACAAGGAGCATTTTTAGCCATGTTGCTTTGCTGACCACCACAACAAAGCAACAGCTGGGAAGAGCCAGGAATTTCTGCATCACTAGAGCAGGGAAAGTCAACTGAGAACAACACACACCTTTTGGGGACCTTCCAGTCCTAACAGCTGTCAGTGAATATTGGAGAAAGTGCCAAGTCTACAGCCAAAAGAACCTACCCAGAGTATTGGCTGCAAAATCATTGCGTAAAGCCCTCAAACCTTGTCAAGGAACATGTTTAGGAAGGAAATAAAGGGGGAAAAAAAAAAAGATGGCACTTGTTATATGGAAGGATCACATTAAAAATCTGGTTTGGGGCCCAAGGCATGTAAGTATATATATATACTTTATATATATACATATGGAAGTGTCCAAGGCCAGGTTGGACAGGGCTTGGAGCACCCTGGGATAGTGGAAGGTGTCCTGCACGTGGCACGGGGTGGAACTGCATGGGCTTTAAGGCCCCTTCCAACCCAAACCATTCCCTGATCCTTTGTAAAACCCCTTCAGACCCCAGGCACCCCTTCCTTCCATCCCTGCCTCCTCTCCCTTGCCTCTCTCCGCCCGGATGCAATCCATGGGCTCCCCTGCCTGCCCACGTTTCAGATGGAACTGAAATTAAGACGGTTCCGGTTTTGGCCGAGGCAGTTTAAGGCCTGTTACTGTAGCCCAGGCCTGGGGTGGAGATTTAAACTGCTCAGAGCCGTCAGCAGGACAGGTTTCAGTTTGTGTCAGAAGGGACTTAAAAAAATAAGTTGTAGCACTCAACAGCCCCCCCGATCTCAAAACACATTTAATGCTGCTTGAAGTGAACATGTCTAAGAGGGAAAAAAAAAAAGAGACTTCCCTTGTGTATCTAAGAGCTCCAAAGTGAAAATAAATAGAATGCCTGACTGATTAAAATCCTGGTGAGTCAGAGCAGCAGTTGCTATTCCAGGGAGCTCTCAGCCTTCACCTCCCCTTCGATAACCACTGGGACCCATCCGGCCATTCCAGGGGCTCCTGCACAATCCCCTCTCGTCCGTCTCATGTGTATCCACAGATTCACCTGAGGAAACCTAAAAACCTTCTCCCCAAACCACCACAAACTCCCTGTTTGAAGCACTTCACTATCAGCCTTATGTATGAGCAAGTTATGTTACAAACGATAGGGAGTATGTAAACATATTCTTTAAAGTGGTTTGATAGTAAATACTTCCAAATCCTGTCTCAGCCACTGGTGTTGCTTACTGTAAACATCACAATAGTGAGCCTCAACTGGTTCTTTTAGTTGCCAGACATTAAGATATTGCAATTGTTTGGTTATAAAATCTGCAGGAAAATATTTGACTGGGTTTAACCATCAGAATTTCTAAAAGCACCCAAACACACCTATATCCTCATTTCCTCGAGGACTGCCCGAGCACAGCTCACCCCTGAACAATTCTTTTCACGTTGCTGAACAAAGATATGAACGCCACCGTTTGCCCAGAGGTTACAAACCCCACCATAACCCCATTCATTCAAAGAATGGCTAATTTTTCCCAACCGATTTGTAAACAAGGAGGACAGAAATAATCAGAACAAACTTCAGCCCGATAAGGATTTGCTTCCCAGCTGTTCTCACACAGCTCTCAGGCCACTGCTTAACAACATCCTGGGTTTGACAAGCCACTTGTGAAGTTATTGCCTAAGCTACAATAAATTAATACAACAAAGCACCTGAAGGGACAACTTCCACCAACCATCACAAACACACATGAAAATCAATTCTGCCCAAGCAGGTGGGGCCAAGCTGTCACTAGTTGTTATTTTACACTGCTTTGCAGCTTTACATTTCAATCATATTTATAAAATCCATGTAAATCTACAGGGAAGCAGTAAGGTTGGAATGCCAGGCAAAACCAACCCAAAAGTTTAGTTCAGTTTAGTATAGATAGAAGCAGTTCTATATGATCCTAATTTATGATTGCTCCCGCAAATTCAGTTATGATTTCATACTGTAAAGTTGAAATATGAACTGATTGGGATGATTTCCAACTGTCCAGCCTGAGCAGACTCCCATGACACAAACTCCCACAGGAGCTGTGTAACAGAACTGCCTTTAGGCAAGACAAGGTTCATGTTCTTCAGGGCCCCGATGTCACTAAACCATGATCAGCAAAGCCCTACAGACTCAATTCCCACATGTCTGTCCCTCCTCATGGTCCCTCCCTATGCCCTGATTTCCCTCTCGCAGCATCTCCACACCCTTTCCTAACTCAGGGCTCTTTTACTCCCAGGCTGCTCCTCTTAGAACTTGGAAATATTTCTGTCTTCCAGGCCTCGATCCCTCTGTCTCCACCAACAGATTTGACACTTCCCAGCAAACTTCGAAAGTCTCAGAAGGAAAGCTGAAGAGTTATGGTCACTTTTGCCTCCACCCTCTTGGCAATTATAATAATAATTCAGCACCTCATCACTGCCATAACAGCTCAGCTCTACCCCTCACATCTGATACAGAAAGAAGACTCAGGACAGACTCATTAACTACAAGTTCATTAACTCCAGTGATGTTGGACCAGGTCCCACAAACCCTTTAGGTTTTCAGTTGTTATGTTTGTTTGCTACGCTCCTTCACAGCATGCTACAAGATTCAGTCTCTTAATACAGTTAAAATTTAATAGTTAATAGCAAGTGACTCATTCCCAAGGAATCCAGTGGCCGTGCCAATAACAGACTTCAACTGAGGTAAAATGCAATAAAGCAGCTAACTACAGACACACTCAATTCGACTATTCTTATCACTAATGTCACAGCACAGAAGTGCGAGTAATTACTCATAAAAGGGTTCAGAAAGCCAGTCGAAAAAGAAATTCAGACTTTGTTTATAGGTGCCAGTTTCAGACTGCTGTGTCGTACATGTGCCGAGCACTCAACACATGTTTCTAATGTAACCAGTTAAAGCCGACAGGAAGCATCTGAGATCAACCACAGCAGCAACTTATTAATCAGCAAAGAAACATTTTAACCTTTTGCCAGAAAAAAAAAATGAAATATTTAGTTGTGTCAAAGAGACGCTCAGCGTGAGAGAGGAGCGGGTGGTTCAGGTGAGCTAAGGTCTGCCTCGGGTGTGTTGTGATGAGCTGAGCTCAGCCCTGCCTCATCCTCCTCTCTCCAGGGCCAGCGATCGGCGAAGTCCCTGCATCGGGAGCCCGGGGAACCGGGAGCTCAGGGAATCGGGTACCCCAGGGCACCGGGAGCTCAGGGAATCGGGTACCCCAGGGCACCGGGAGCTCAGGGAATCGGGTACCCCAGGGCACCGGGAGCTCGGGGCAGCGCGAGTCCCAGACGCGAGAAGGTGCCGGGCAGGGCAGTGACAGCCCCGCTCCAAACACACTCACACAGCGCTGCGGCGGGAGCGGCTGCGGCGCATCCCGGAGAGCCCATCAGCCGCTCAGAAGCCCCCGGCCGGGCCGGGGCTCCTCACACGCTGCTCCCGGCTGCAGCCGCGGAAGCTCCGCCAGGCCCTACCGGGCAGATGCGCCCCACGGCTCTCGGACCGAACGCCGCCCCCCGGACCCGGATCCCGTCCCCTTGGTGGTGGCCGGGCCCGCACCTACCGCTCCGGCACGGCACGTCTCGGCTCGGCTCGGCTCAGCCCGGTCCGGTTCGGCTCCGCTCGCCCGGCACAGCCCGGCGCGGCC
>VZRJ01004794.1:155432-185157 GCA_013397565.1 Ptilonorhynchus violaceus | reverse complement strand
GTTCCTCCGGGCGCGTCGCGCTGCGCATGCGCTTTCGGCCGCGGGGGCGGGGCCGGGAGCGGCCGCCGGTCCCCTCACGATGGGCCGCCATGTTTGCGGTGATTCTGGCCGGTCCGAGCCCCCCGGCTCCCTCGGTTCCCTCGGGCAGGGGGCGACAGGCGGGTTGAGGCCACCTCGGAGCCACCTCGGAGGTACCTCGGTGCCGCAGTAGCGCGTTCTGCCTGTCAGCAGCCGCTCCAGAGACTCACCCATTTCACTGCCTCCGGAAGCTGAGACTTCCCACTGATTTTATTTTTTTTTTCCTTGTATAAGACTCCGTCGCCTTTTCTCGGTGATTTGGCAAGGGAAGGGCTGCAGGGAGTGTGTCCCTTGATGCCGGCGCTGCTCCGCCCGCTGCCGGTGGGCTGAGCCCCATCCCGGCCATGGAGGGTGGGAGGTGTCAGGCTGTGGGGAGATTTTTGGGTAGTATTAATTTGTGATAACTTTGATAGGATTTGATAGGATTTAGCCTTTTATGCTCCTCAGTAAGCGACACTTTATTATTCAGGTTATACTTTGCCCAAGTACCATTACTTTTAGCTTTGATACTGAGTGGGTAATTTGGTCCTTGCCTCAGGGAGGTGGGAGCCATGGAAAATAAATCATTTCAGAGGTAATTTCAGAGCTGTCAAGAAAGGATTCTGATGAGCTCACAGAATCGTAGAATCATGGAATGGTTTATGTGGCAAGGGACCTTAAAGCCTATCCAGTCCCACGCCCTGCCATGGGCAGGGACACCTTCCACTATCCCAGCTTGTTCCAAGCCCCGTCCAACCTGGCCTTGGACACTTCCAGAGATGGGGCAGCCACAGCTGCTCTGGGCAACCTGTGCCAGGGCCTCACCACCCACACAGGGAGGAATTTCTTCCGTTGCTTATTCCTTCTGGATTTGGACTCTTTGTGTGACACACAATGTGCTTTGCCCTGCGCAGGGAGTGATTCACGGCTCTGGCAGAGTCCGTGTGTGAGAACCACAGGGATGGTGCTCGGAGCAGCCTTGGAATGGGCAGTAGCAAGATCCCACATCCCTCACGTTCAGTGTACGCTGGCTCTGTGCAGGGGTCTCCTGCTCAGACTCCTCACATTGTCTGGAGAGAAATTTTCACTCCTAACAGCTCTTTCATAGGACAATTCTATACTGTCAGAATAGAATTGTATTGGTTGTACCTGTATCTGTATCAGTTCCATTCAATGATCTTAAGAGGTCTTTTCCAACCTGAACCATTGTATGGTTCTGTACTGTGTTGCTGATTAATCCCTGTTTAATTCTCTGCAAACCCTAAGTTAAATGGACCTGTCACAGTGGGTCACTGTCATACCTCGTGTGTTGTAGTCAACAGGCTTTTCTGCAGGTTATTCCAGTGTTTGTGGAATTGGTGAAAGTGTACATAGAAAATTTTGGGGGTGGGGTTGCCATCATCAGGTCAGCTCCCCAAGAAGGGAGCCAGTAATTGCAGGTGGTTTTCAGTCCTTCCTGGAGCAGCTCTGAGATGGGTGTATGAACGGAGTTCAGTTTGGGGTTCATGTTGTGTGTGCTCCTGTGTTTGGGCAGTACATGTTACAGTCATGAAAGCTGGGATCCACCCAGGCTCTAACATCCTAAGTAAAGAATCATCCTTGTAGAATTAGAGACTGTTTTGGGTGGGAAGGGACCTGGAAGCTCATCTGCTATAGGCAGGGACACCTTCCACTAATCCAGGTTGCTCAAAGCCCTGTCCAACCTGGCCTTGGACACTTCCAAGGATGGGGCAGCCACAGCTTCTCTGAGCAGCCTATGCCAGGGTCTCACCACCCTCCTAATTCAAGCTGAAAGAAAACTTGAAGTGAGGCAGGAGTGGTGATAATAGCTGGTCACAATATTTGATATAATTTGCCTTTAAAACTCTGAGGTTATTTTTGCCAGAATAGTTGAGGTGATTGTGATGTGTTTAGAGGTATTTTTGACCTTCAGATTTTTATCACAGTGGAAAGAAGAGCAAACAAAGCTTTGGACAAAATATAAAGGACCTTAATACTGATGTGGATTTGAACAAGCCACACTTTCCATTGGAGTTACGTTCTGTAGTTCGTGAAGAAGGAGGACAGGAGGGGGACAGGGCGGACAAAAGCACACGTGGAGCTTGTCACAAGCCCAGGTTCAACACTGAAATCCAGAACACTCCGCTTTTCTGTTGTGGTTAAGTTGTGTGAAATGAATCGATGGTCTCAGTCTTACTGGCAGAGAAGTTTGTCACTCTTGGAGCTGTAAAGGATGTCTTGAAAGCACGAGCAAAGTGTGAATGGTATAACAATGACGCTGCGGGCAGCGGGCCCTGGTCAGGGTGTAGGTACAGCTCAGAGATGGGCAGAGCCCTTTAGCTGGGAGCAGCAGGAGCTCACACGGATCTGTCACAGCTCCTGACACCTCTCAGCCCCTGCAGTGTTCGGAGCAGGGTGAGAGCACCGCATGTCCCACCCACCGGGGCAGACACCGGCGGGGCCGGCTCTGCGCTGCCCCTCCGACCTGGCTCCGGGGGCTCCTACAGCCGGCTCGGGTTTCTATTGCAGCAATCAAACCCACAAGTAGTTCTCAGCACCGGCACATGGAGCGAATGCAAATACAGCTGTGCTCCTGTTTATGGAAACAGCACAGGGCGTATCTGTGCCTTGGTTTGGAGAGTTAACACAAATAGCTGCATTAATTATTGCTGCAAAATATGCAGAGTTCTCCTTTCGGGTGCCCCAGTAATGGCGAGACCTACTTCTGTGATTACAGTTCCAGTTCAGAGAGCACACACAGCCTCACAGAGGCCTTTTGTTCCTGCCTGGATTGGTTACGGTGATCCACTCTGGGACCACTGGTCAGAAAAAGCTTTGAGCTGGAAGTTTTTGATCTGTTCCTCCACGTTTGGTGCTCACTGTGTGTGTGTGAGCCAAGAGCACAGTGTTACAATACAAGGACTTGAGCCAGGCAGGCCTTTGGCAGCTTCAGTCTGGATCTAGAGATGGAGACAGCTCATTCCACCTTGGCTGAGCTCCGGCATCATCCCACCAACGCTGGTGATGTCACCATTTTAACAAAGAGAATTCTGACCACTTTGGCCCCCACCACCTCATTCCCTGCTCTCTTGTCCTAATCCCTCTCCTAGAAGCTGAGGTCCAGCCCTCATGGGTGCTGCTGAGCTCGGAGCACAGGAGGCGTGGGGGCCACCATGCCTTACATGCTGGCACTCCTGTGGTCTCTGTTCTTGGGTCAAGGTCTCACCCTTGGAGGGTCATCACCCTCGTTCAGGTGATGTTGGAGTTTGGTGTCTGGCCATGGACAGCTACACTGGAGAATCTGTGTGGAGTAACTTGGGGGGTTGGTGTGCTCAGCGCAGAGACAGCAGCTGAGCTGGAGGCCTGTCTGAGGTGACCCTCACAGGGAACACAGGGTACCTTGTCTGTGGGAAGAGCTCCTCCAGCAGGTACTGTGGTGACGAGGACAGAGCAGTGCTCTGTGCTCCGGGGGGGATGTGGGATTGACGTGCCAGCTGCACAAACCCTCCCTTCGAGTGGACACTGGAGCTCTCAGACCCGAGGTGGCCGCACTCAGACCCCGCTGCTTTCGCTGTGACATTTGGAGCCACCTCAAGCCAAAGTGTCAGATGGGCTCTGGCCTGTTTCGTTCTTCGGAACTTCATCCTGAAGCAACTGCTTGAAAACTTCACCATTCAAAAGTTTCACTTCCCAAATAGTGCTGTGCTATAAATACCCTGTGCAGTGGGATATGACATTTACTCCCACACATGAGACACAGCCTGCTTTGTAACTTACAAACTCCTTAACCCTTGAGTAAACACGAGGTAAGGAACCTGTGGGACAAACTTGTGTTGCGGCCTGTGAGCTGCTGTGGGCTGCTGGAGAGTAAATGGGAGGGGAATTGCACCCAGAATTATGGCAGTTAGAGTGGAAAAACTCACTTCTCCCAGCTCTTTGGACATCACAGAGCTAAAGATGTTGCTTTAGGAGTATTAGTGCTTTATTCTGCTCTTATCAGCTGATCTAAGAGCGCTTTCCTGCCCAAACCAAAGAAGTATTTAAGTTAGTTTACTTTAATTTCCGATTCTGCAACTGATTTATGATCCTTGACAAATTTCGTAGTTCCTTGGTTTTAGTTCCATGACAAAATGATAAAACAAGTGATAACTGCTTTTCTCTCCTGTTCTTTACATGTTGTGTATATAGATCATAGAACCATGGAACAGTTTGGGTTGGAAACCCAAAATGCGATGGAAAGCCCCCATCCAGTGCCACCCCCTGCCATGGGCAGGGACACCTCCCACTAGCCCAGGCTGCTCCAAGCCCTGTCCAACCTGGCCTTGGACACTTCCAGGGATAGGGCAGCCACAGCTGCTCTGGGCAACCTGTGCCAGGGCCTCACCACTCTCACAGGGAAGAATTCCTTCCTAATCATACAATCAGAGAATGGTTTGGCTTGGAAAGGACCTTAAAGATCATATATATATGATATATTTACTATATATGTATATTATAAAGATATATATAGTAGAAATTCAACCAGTAGGCTGTGTCTCTGTAGGGTGCACTGACTGAACTGTTCGAGTGCTGATGTTTCATAAATATCCTGTATAAATATATCAATATATATATGTATTTCTCAATGGGAGTAGGTTTGTAATATTTGTTTCTTTCTTATTAAGAAAGAGCTGAAGCCACCTAGATGAGTAGACTTAAAATTGAATGGGTCATCTTATCTCATCCTGTTGCATAACCTCACCTGAGGCAAGGTGTGTGTCAGGGCAAGTCTTGACCTAGAGCACGATTATCAGAGCAGCCCAGTGCTGCAGCTGCTCCTCTGCAGGAAACAGAGCCCAAGATTTTGAAAGCCCTTATGTGTGTGATGGTGGCACGTGACTGTCTGCTGCTTAAAAGACTTTGCACGAAAGGTTGACATGAAGCTGTATTGGGGGAGGTTTAGGTTGGATATCAGGGAACGGTTCTTCCCCCAGAGGGTGGTGGGCACTGAACAGGCTCCCCAGGGAATGGGCACGGCCCCAAGGCTGCCAGAGCTCCAGAAGCGTTTGGACAACGCTCCCAGGGATGCACAGGGTGGGATTGTTGGGATGTCTGTGCAGGGCCAGGGGTTGGACTGGACGATCCTTGGGGGTCTCTTCCAGCTCGGGATATTCTATGGTTCTATAAGGGAATATCTTGGGATATTCATGGTTCTATAAGAGAATGAATCCTAGCATTGGAAATGGGCTGGTTTCATCTCCATGGGGTGGGGGATATGAAAACAAACAAATTCAGGCTTTTGTAGAATGGGTTTGCTTGTGATTCTAATCTCAGTTACATGACATCGATGTGATTCCTCCCAAGTGCACGGCACATTCCAGGCTGGTGCCAGTGAAAATAGGCAACAGCCTCAATGGCTTCCCAAAGTTTTTCATCAGCTCTTTTGAATGCCAAGCAGTTCCAATTAATCGGAGCTTGGCCCTGCAGGGAATACACTCCTGCACAGCTTCCTCTTCTCTTTGCCAAAATGTGATCCAACCGCTGGTGTTTGTGAGCAAGTTCTGCTTTCGGCTCTCGGTGCTGGGCTATCGGCAGGAAACACACGGCAGGGCTCTCCAGCTGCGCGTCCTGTCGGGAGGAGCCGGAGCGGAGCGGGGAGCGGGGCCGGAGCTCCTCTCCGGCTGCTCATTTATGGGCAGGAGTTTACTCCAGGAGTAAACATCGATTTTCCCTCGCTGCTGCGAGGTCAGCTGGGGATTTCAGTGCTTCTCTGAGTGACTCGTGTGGAGCCGAGTCTCAATCGGTGCAGAGGCACCGGCGCTGGCCTTATCAAAGGGGAAATGAGCACTGGGAAGATCAAGCTGAGATTATTAAAAGCAGCCTCTGATTTTGGGTCTTGGGTGCTCAGTTTGAGGAAATTTGAGCATTCTTTTTCTTGTAGTTTACAGGATTTCTCTGGTTGTGATGATTCCTTAAAGGCTTAAAGGCTTTCTAAACTCAGCTCCCTAAAAATCACTTTTCTGGGAGTCAAAGACTGCACCAGAAGCAGATGTCACTCACACCTCTAGATATTTAAGGATATATTAGAAAATAAACCCCAAATCTTCGTCAGAAGATTACATTAGACATGTGGTGGTTTTCTTTTTAAGCCCCAGCTCTGAGAATTAAGCAGTAAATGAAAAATTTGAATCTTGCTTTTTAAAAAGAAATTGTTTATATATAGTTTGGAGAGATCAAGCTCATTAACTGTAAGATGTCAAGAGGCTGACATTTCTATTTGACTGAATACTCTTTGCTTTCATTGATGACTCTTTAATCCAAAATGAGCAATACCTTCCTCCCAGGGAGCTGGTTCTAACTCAACTCTTTGTAGCCATTTGTCAAATATATGTCCCAGCTACAACCTTTATTCATTAGCACTTGGATTTACATATCAGTCCTTCCAGGAGGGAAAAGTGTGCTGGATTTTCTTATCAGCCTCTCAAGGGACTTTGTCTGTACTGATGTGTAGAGATCAGGGATAGGAGGTCAGTGGAGATACCTGTCTGTAGTATTTGTGTAGTTTTCCTACTCCACCAAGTATTTCAGCAGAAGGAGAGGTGAACACTGACATTCACTGCAGGGTTTGCTCTGTGGATAAAGAGGACTTTGTCCCTAGATAGCTGCTCTGGTCACATCCCACTGTGGTTTCACTATGAGCAGATAAAAAGTTTGCTGTTAATGTCACACACAGCCAAGCTGAAAAGTGCCAGGCAGGGTCCAAAAGCCACCCTGGCTTCTTGGGTTTCCAAGCTGTGGTGTGCAGATGATTCCAAATTCATCCACATTAAACCATCTCATTCCATCCCCCCCTGCCATGAACAGGGACACCCCCCACTAGACCAGGTTGCTCCAAGCCCCATCCAGTCTGGCCTTGAACATTTCCAGAGAACCATAATATATGAATAAATGACTGTATTTATGTCCAAATATGACCATTTATATGAATATATATGAACAATGGTCATAATACGACCCATAATGACCCAATATATGAATAAACTAGCATTTTCATGTCCATTTCACTTTCTTCAGTCCAGAGGGAGGGCAGGAAGGTGCACATCATCACATCCGTGCTCCTGCGTCTCTGGCAAGACTTTGTCATCATACTGGGACTGATCCCTGCTGGACAGTAAAGCCAAGGGCTGGAACACCTCTCCTCTGAGGACAGGCTGAGAGAGCTGGGGTTCAGCCTGGGGAGGGGAAGGCTCCAGGCAGACCTCAGAGCCCCTTCCAGTGCCTAAAGGGGCTTCAAGAAAGCTGAAGAGAGACTTGGGACAAGAGACAGGATAAGGGGGAATGGCTTCCCACTGCCAGACAGCAGGGTTAAATGGGATATTGGGAAGGAATTGTTCCCTGTGAGGGTGGTGAGGCCTTGGCACAGGTTGCCCAGAGCAGCTGTGGCTGCCCCATCCCTGAAAGTGTCCAAGGCCAGGCTGGACAGGGCTTGGAGCAAGATGGGGCAGTGGAAGGTGCCCTTGCCCATGGCAGGTGCTGGAACTGGGTGGTTTTTAAGGTCCCTCCGAACCAAACCGTTCTGTGATTGTGTGGTTTATAGAATCCCAAGGGCAGTTGTGCAGAGCTGGCGTTACCTGGAGCAAAGCCCCAGCGTGGGGGCTGAGGGAGGCAGTGATGGGCAGTGTGGGGTGAAGTGGGTGTCAGACCCGGCTGTGTGTGTGGGCAGGGCCGGGCGCTGCCCTGTGCTGGGAGCTCGGGCCGTGACCAGAGCCCACCGAACCTCTCATCCGACACTGCCGTTCCTCTCCTGGGCAGGCTGAGCTCAGCCCTCATCCCCTGCTCGCACCGTACTGGAGCAGAAGGGCTGGCTCCGGGACAAGGGACTCGGAACCCCTCTGCTCCCAGCACAGCGGATGTGGGCTTTGGAACGAATCTCAGATGGACAAATAGCGTGGGACTGTGTAGCCCACACTGCTCCAGGCATTCCAACTCCGCAGTCGCTGTTGAGTGCCAGAATGTTGCGAAACATCCTGAGGTCCGTGTCTGCGAGGTGTGCGGGATCCCCTGCCTCTGTCCAGTCTCTCACCATGTCGGGAAAACCCGCTCCATCTTCCTGGAAGTCCTGCTCAGCTTCCTGCGAGGCTGGGCTGCTCAGAGCCCTCACACGGGCTGGGCAGGAGGACACGCTCCCCGCGCCAGGCACGGAGCCGGCGGAGCGGAACAGGAGCAGAGGAAACCCCGGGAGCGCCGGCACAGGGAGCCCTGCGGGGGCTCAGCTGTCAGCGGCTGCTCTTGTGCAGCCTCCCCTCTGGAATGACCCCTTTCATCCCAGCCTCTGGCCTCCACTTGAACCATCTGAAATCCCGAGCAGCCGAGAAGCTCTTGGCTCTTACAGGCACTCAGATGGTCTCAGTTGAAGCCCAGCAGCTGCTGCCTGTGTGAGGCACTTCCACGCCGGTTCTGCCCGGTGCTCATCCCCTGCATTGCGAGGTCGGGACAGATCTATGTTCCCATTTCCCATCTCCCAGCCCCTCCCTGGAGCTGCCACACTCTGTATCCTAAGAGCGAATTTCTTTATTTGGCTCCTACATCCCGTTCCCCCACCCAGGTTCCTGCCCCGCTCCAGGCTGTCACCCTGCCCGGACACCTCTGCCACCACCTGGGACCTCCCTAGCACAGATTCACAAAACAATTGTTTGCAGTTCTAATGCCAGTTACGAATTTTCTCCGATTGGAAATATGAGGAAATGTTGGAAATACTCAGACATTTTCTCCTCTTTCTCATCTGGGTGGGAAGGGCTAATGGGAAACAGAAAAACAGAAAAGCAAAGGGTTTTCCCTTCCTCCCAACCACAGTCCAGCTAGAGACATCCCAGCTCCAGAGCTTTAGTCAGTGTTGAATCTGGGTATCCTGTCCCTCTCCTGATGTCCCCAGCCTCCCACACAGCTCCTTAGTCCAGTGATACCTCCCTTGGCATCAATGTTGTCTCCCAGAACTCTGCTGATCTCCTACTGTTAAAATCTTACATCCATCCCTCCCTCGCTCCCTTTATTTCCCAGTGGCCCCCCTGCCCATAGACAGAAAACCCTCACAAACCTCAGAGCTTTAACTCCCTCTTTGTGATTCATTTTTAACTTCCCAGGAGAAGGATGATCTCGGTGGAGCAAGCCCAGCTTGGTATGGTCCTTGTTCCTGCTGTCATGTGTGAAGAGAGATGGAGAGGAATACATCCAGGGGCCCAGAGCTGGGCATGGAACAAGGGCAGCATGTCCAAAATCATCCCTTCTGCAGGCGCCTACACGAAGCCGTTCCTCCTCCTGGAACCTAAAAAGGACAATGATTTCCTTCACCAGGTTTGACAGCCAGATGGGGGGGTCACTGGGGAAATATCCACAGACAGATCCATTGGGGCAGGAGAACACAGCTAATATGAGGATGCAAAACCCAACACTTGCAGTATCTTTGCTTTCCTAACACCAAAAATGTCCTTTACCAAACAACCTGAGAGCTCACAGGCAGCGTTATCTGGCATGAGATATGCAGGGCCTGTGGGTTCGGTGCCTGTGAGGCACCTTCAGCTGCTGTGACAGTAAATCCTGGTAAGAACAATTGGGCAGAATCCTGGTCAGCCAGAGCCCAGCATGGAGCAGGGACATGGCACAAAGTCACTTTTACACAGACCCCTAAAGCAGCAGTGCTCCAGCAATAGCAGCCAGCTCAGCCTTGGCTTAGGAAGTTTATTAAGATAAATCAAAAATGTCAGAGACTGGAATTCCTAATGAAATTAAACTAGACTGTAACAAATGTGTAAAAATGGAAATGGGCTAAAAATTCCATTAGACATTTGGTATTAGTCCAACAGAAAAATGCATGTGATGCTTTAAAGGGAATTATGTATTAATCTGGTCAAAATAACAAAGTCCTTAAAGCATCCTGTGGGATGGGGTTTCTGTCTGTAGGTGGGATCCATATGGAGATAAAGAGGAAATTCAGCTACAAAGGCAACATTGAGCCTTCTGCCTGTGGTTCCTCCTCTGGGACTGCCTGCCCACACCTGGGCTCCCAGAGATCCACACCTGGGCTCACACAGCCCCACATCTGGGCTCACATAGCCCCACACCTGGGCTCACATAGCCCCACACCTGGGCTCCTGCAGCACTGGCACAGGTTGCCCAGAGAAGCTGTGGCTGCCCCACCCCTGGAAGTGTTCAAGGCCAGGCTGGATGGCGCTTGGAGCACCCTGGGATAGTGGAAGGTGTCCCTGCCCATGGCAGGGGGTGGAACTGGGTGGTCTTTAAGGTCCCTTCCCACCCAAACCATTCCATGATTCTGTTCTGTGATTCCCATGTAGTTGAAGGTGTCCGTGCTCTTTGCAGGGGGTTGGACCCTGACTGTGGTGGGTTGGCCCTGGCTGGACATTGGGTGCCCCTTAAAGCTGCTCTTGTCACTCCCCTCCTCGGGTGCACAGGAGAGAGAAAATAGAGCTAAAGGCTCGTAGGTGGAGGTAAGGATGGGGAAGTGTCACTCAGCAAGGACCATCATGGGCAAAACCGATTCAACTAGGGGAAATGAGTTTGTTATAAATCAAATAAGAAATAAAATCAAATCATAAAACAGCTTCCCCAGACCCCTCCCTTCTTGGGCTCAACTTCACTCCTCAGTTCTCCATCTCCTCCCCTCCAGCGGTGCAGGGAGATGGGGAATGGGGGTTACAGTCAGGTCATGTACACGTTGTTTCTGCTGCTCCTTCCTCCTCACAGGGAAGATTCCTCACACTCTTCCCCTGCTCCAGCATGAGTCCCTCCCACAGGAGACAATCCTGCAAGAACTTCTCCAGCGTGATCCTTTCTCACAGGCTGCAGTTCTTCACAAACTGTTCCGGTGAGGGTCCTTTTCCACAGGGTCAGTCCTTCAGGAACGGGCTGCTCCAACGTGCATCCCCCACGGGGTCACAAGTCCTACCAGGACCCTGCTCCAGCATGGGCTCCTGTCTGCACGGGTCTGCAGGTCCCTGCCAGGACCCTGCTCTAGCATGGGCTTCCCGTGTGACGGGGTCACAGCCTCTTTTGGGCATCCCCCTGCTCCGGCGTGGGCTCCTCCAGGGGTTGCAGGTGGATCTCTGCACCCCATGCCCTCCAGGGGCTGCAGAGGCCCAGCTGCCTCGCCAAGGTCTTCCCCAGGGAATGTCAGGAAAATCTCAGCTGCGGCACCTGGACCAGCTCCTGCTCCTCCTCCTGCACGGACCTTGGTGTCTGCAGAGCTGTTCCTCTCACATGTTCTCATTCCTCTCTTCTCTTGGATCAGCCTGAGGCATGTCCATCCTGGAGCTCACTGACATTGGCTCTGCTGGACATGGGGGAAGCTTCCAGCAGTGAAGCCACCCCTGTACCCCCCACTACCAAAATCTGTCCATGCAAACCCCATGCAATGACCTGTAAAGGTCCCTTCCAAGCCAACCCTTTCCATGATTCTATGGCACAGCCCGGGCACATTTCAGCACAGCCAATACCTGCCAGGTGGGTGGGATGTCTCAGCCTTTGAAGCATTTGGATTCCTCCATGTGAGCTCTCTGGAGCTCACATGTGACATTCTGCCATTGATGGTGGTAGCACAGGGGAGAGCTGGTGCTGGGAGCAGTGTGTGCACCAGAGAGGTGATTCCATGACCTGTTACACTTCCACAGGAAGCTCAGGGCTGGTTGTGCCTGCAGAGAATCCTGGCATCACAGAATGGTTCGGCTTGGGAGGGACCATAAAGATCACCCAGTTCCACCTTCCTAAAGGGTTAAAGCTGCAGCATTCCAGACCGTAATTCCAGCCCAGCCCAGCTGGACTTTACCCGGAGTGCAGTTGTTGGTTTCCCACAGCACAGCCAGGTGAAGTTGCGCCTTTCCTGCTGTTCCCAGCTTTGCAAAGCCGAGGTGTTTGTGTTCCCAGGACGTGCTGCTCACTCGAGGAACCCAGTAGCAAGAGCAACAAAACAGTAATGGGCTGGAAAAACACAACAAGGACCCCCGTGGTGAATCTGCTGGGTCTCCAGACAAACAAATTCACACTCTGCAGAGGACACAGTGTTGGCTCCAGGGCTGAACCAGCCCACTGCCACGTGGCTGCCGCAGTTCTAGAGCCATGTCCTTCTGGTTAGACACTCCTCTCTTCCCCAGGGAGCTCTTGGTCAGAAAAATGTTTCCATCTGTCATGGGGAGGCTGCCTGGATTGTTGGTAACAATAAATGGAGCAAGGAGTCAGCTCAGACTGTTACAAATCAGAAGCTTTCCAGTGTGGAGCCAGGCTGGGAGAGGTTGGGGGTGTTCACCTGGAGAGGAGAAGGCTCCAGGGAAACCTTAGAGCCCCTTCCAGTGCCTACAGGGGCTCCCAGAGAGCTGGAGAGGGACTTGGGACAAGGGTCTGGAGTGACAGGATGAGAGGGAATGGCTTCCCACTGCCAGAGGGCAGGGTTAGATGGGATATCAGGAGGAAATTTTTCCCTGTGAGGGTGGTGAGGCCCCTGGCACAGGTTGCCCAGAGCAGCTGTGGCTGCCCCATCCCTGGAAATGCTCAAGGTAAGAATGGGTGTCCCTGCCCATGGCAAGGTGGTCTTTAAGATCCCTTCTAACCCAAACCATCCTATGATTCTAGATTGAGTTTAACTAAGAAAAGGTTAAGGAGTGACTCGATCGTGGTCTCCCATGGAGATTCTGATGTTAGAGGACATTTATTTTAACAACAGAAAAACCAGTGCCAACAGCCAGGAGGAGGAAGGAGGCAAATCCAGGCTGGCACGAAGAGCAGGAAAGGCTCATTGAATCCACTTTAACTCCATCAGTGAAGTCCTGACACCAAATCAAGTGTCTGTCAGCTTGACCATCTCGCACAGTAATTCCTGCATTAAACTAAACAGGTCCTGCCACAACATGGAAGCAGCACAAGATAAACTCGAGGCTGTGTCCCATCCCCGCCCGTGTCGTGTTACACTGTCACTGCTTTGACTCCCAGACAAACTCTCTGCTTTGGCTCATGTAACACCAGACACAGAAAGAGCTCATTCATCAACTCGGATCCCAAGATGCTCTTGCAACATCACGGGGAAAAGCTGCTGCTGTGCCAAGTTTGGATGGGGGCCTGATTCTCTTCTCTGTGCTCCAGGCTCAGACTTGTCTTAACAGATGAGACAGTTATTCTAGATAAGAGCAGCAACTCTAGTATTAGATAGAAGCAGATCCTACCCTGTGAGGTTAAGGAATAGGTTCTTCTCTTTTAATGCAAATGCACAACTTTAAAAAGTCACTTCTAAAAAAAAAAGAAATCGATGTCTTTCTTAAGAAAAACAGGTCTGAGAAGAATCTAAAGCGTCTTTCACCCCCTCCTGCTCACAGGACACTCATTCCTAGTGCCAGAGGCATTCTCAGACTGCTGGACAGAGGAGCCTGGACAGGGCTGTGTCACCTGGAGCCACACATGTTGTCCCACATTCCTTGAGCAGGCAGCAGAATTTCGCTGCCTGTCTCACCAAAGGGCTGCACAGGCTATTTTCAAAAATTCAAAGATCACTTTGCCAGTGATGCCATTTTTTGGGACTGGTCCCTCTGCTCGTGGGCATTGGGAACAGCATATCTGTTACCTGCTGTGTGTTTGTCTGGTTAAGAGTGAAGGGTCCACCAAACACGTGCAAACAGCTGCAGCCAGCGGGATGGATCCTGTTCCCACACCCACCTGGATGTGTTCAATCCATGAGCTGGTCTGGGAGCCCGACCCTTGAATCACCAGTGCTGTGCCCATCCCAACCTGAACATGGCACAAGGACTTGTTCCAGGGATGCCTTGAGTTTTCCTCAAAGTACTGTAGAGGGTTCTTCCAGGGAAAGCATTCCATTGTCGGGGACGGAGCTGGGGAAGGGTCTGGAGCACCAGGAATGGCTGAGGGAGCTGGGGGAGCTCAGCCTGGAGAAGAGGAGGCTCAGGGGGGACCTTCTGGCTCTCCACAACTCCCTGACAGGAGGGGGCAGTCAGGTGGGGGTTCCCCAGGGAACAAGGGACAGAAGAAGAGGAAATGGCCTTTAGTTGTGCCACGGGAGGTTTCGGTTGGATATTGGGAAAATTTCTTCATGGAAAGGGTTGTCCAGCCCTGGCACAGCTGCCCAGAGCAGCGGTGGAGTCCCCATTCCCTGGAGGGATTTAAAAGCCGTGTGGACGTGGCACTTGGGGACATGGGTCAGGGGTGGCCTTGGCAGTGCTGGGGAAGCAGTTGGACTCAGTCTTAGAGGGCTTTTCCAACCTAAATGTTTCTATGGTTCTGTGATCCTTAAGGAAGATTTGGGGAGGATGGTGCCAGAAAATCAGCCAAGATTCTGAGCTATGTCCACTCCAGCTCTCAACTGCAGGTCAGCTGGAGCTGGCAGGGTGAATTCACACTCACTGCAGGTTCATTTTGTGGCTGGACATTGAGTTTCTGGACTCTGCAATGGCTCCAGGCTGGGCCAGAGGAGTGAAGGATGGCAGGTGGCTGTCCAGGATATGCTTCCCTGTGCCACTTCACATCTCAAGCAGGTGAGGACAAACCCATCCCACACCCTGGGGAGCTGCAGGCAGAGACGGATGGGGGCTGTGCCCTAGTTCATGTTCTTTGACATTAAAATGCTCATAAATGAGGCAAATGGAATCAGATCTGTTAACGAGGTAGATCAAAGATCATCTGGCAAAGCAGCAGTGACCAGCCGGCATCAGAGAGAGGACTCCCCAGCAGAACCTTCTGGACATGGAGCCACTCTCTGTGCACCCTCTGGTCCTGCTGTGCTGGGGAAACCCCAAACAGCCAACAGGATACATGGGAACAAGCCCAAGGACAGGCCTTTTCCCAGGAAAACCTCGTTTCCAGATCTGCAGCTTTGGGACTTTCTGAACTGGATGTTGTCTCCAGTCTGGTGCTGCCCCCGTGGTAGCTCCTGGTTTGGGGGACAAGTGCACTCAAAGGTCTCTGTGACTCCCATGGGGGATCCTCCAGTACCACTGCACCCACCAGCCCTTCTCAGCCTTTTCTGCAGGAATTATTAATGCTGGAAATGGACCCTTGGATGTTTGCAGCCAGCAGTGCCAGGGGGAGGCCGGGCTGGTCCCAGTCGCTCGTGCCCCACATCCGTGTGCCTGACAAAGCAGCAAACCCAACCACAAACAATTACATCATGTTGAAGCCATCAAGCATGTGACTTCCCAGCCCTGGCACCGAGAGCCTCTCTCCAGGAGAGGGAGAGGAGCTGTGCAGGAGCCAGCCGGGATTCAGCAGGAAAGGCTTTATCCTCTCTCCAAGGACGTGGTGTCTGAGCAGGACTCTGCCCAGGAGATGGGACTGCCAAGGCACTGTGCAAGAAGCCAGCTGCACCCCTCAGAGAAGGAAAACCCTTTAAACTTCAGATCTCTCTGGATTTTGAGCACATTTCCTGGCAAATTGGCTTATTTCACTCAGAGCCATAAAAGTATGGATGGATATTTCCAAAGAGGGAGTTTGAAGTGCAGCAGAGGACTGCCCCCACATGGCTTAGTGCACTGCGGTGAGGGGATGTGAGGACATCTCCCGCTGGTGAGCCCCAAACTCCATACAGCACCTGGCACCTGGCTCCGGTGGGGACAGTGTTGCTGAGTGCCATGGCAGCAGGAGCAAGCTTTGTTCTGCTGCCAGGTTCTCGCCAGCACCTCCTTCCTTGTCCCATTTTCCCGCAGCCTCGTGATTCGGGGAGGGAAGGGGGGAGCGGCTCCGCTCGGGCACTGAGCGCCTGGCCCGGCTCAGGTCCCACGTGGATGTCTCACAAGGATCCCCTTTGATCCCAGCACAGCGAGGAGGCTCCAGGAACGAGGACAGAGGCCACGAGCGCTGCAGAATAATTAATCCAAATGAGGAAACCTACTGGGAACTGCTGTCTGAGACAAATCCCAGTCTCGGGAGACTCAGGTGTGCTTCTCCAGGCGGGACAGGCAAGTCTGTGACTCGCAGAGCCCGGCTGGGAGCAGAGTTTCCCTGAAATCCTCAAGCTTCTCTTTCCTGAAAGCTCCTTTCTGTGGATTAGCAGATGTCTTTGTTGGAGCCCTGGGCCCCTGCCAAGGATTACTGTAAACACTTGGCGAGGTGCAGCCTCTTGGCACCCGCTCAGTGTGGGGGGAGCACAGGTCACCCTGCGAGTGGCGCTTGGATGTTCACACTCACACAGGAGCTGTTAACTGCAAGCAGCCTGGGCAGGGCGAACACAGCTTCAGCTTCCATCCCTGAAACGACAGCTATGTTTTGGTTTTCCCACTTTTCTTACCAAGAAGGAGTAAAGGGGTTGATTGGGAGATGCTGTTCCCAGAGCTGTGAAGTCCACAATAAAATCCTGTGAATTCCATGTACACGATGGCCGGTGTAAAGACAGCATCTGCTGGTGCAAGGTGTCAGAAATGTGAAAGACCACGAGAGAAGCTGATGTATGATCGAGGGTCAATCCAGGCCTGAGCAGCCAAGAGTTCCTGCCACAGCACTGGGAACTGCTCACACTCTGTAGGATCAGGAGAGCGACACGAGAGAAGACCTAACGGATGCCTTGGCTGTCATGGAATCCCAGAGTGGTCTGAGTGGGATGGGACCTTAAAGCTCCTCCTGTCCCACCCCCACACCTTCCACTATCCCAGGTTGCTCCAAGTCCCATCCAACCTGGCCTTGGACGCTTCCAGGGATGGGGCAGCCACAGCTGCTCTGGGCAACCTGTGCCAGGGGCCTCACCACTCTCACAGGGAAAAATTTCCTCCTGATATCCCATCTAACCCTGCCTTCTGGCAGTAGGAAGCCATTCCCCCTTGTCCCGTCCCTCCAGACCCTTGTCCAAAGTCCCTCTCCAGCTCTTTAGGCACTGGAAGGGGCTGTGAGGTCTCCCTGGAGCTTTCTCCAGGCTGGACACCCCCAGCTCTCCCAGCCTGTTTCTGGGTAAGGATTTGGTTGCAACCACACAGGGACTAAGCAAGAGCTCCAGAGGACTCCCTCACTTAGGGATGCAGTAAGGACCTGCACAAGGTGTCACTGCAGGACTCTGCCCTCCCGGGTCCTGCAGGACCATCACGGTCAGCTCCGACTCCCCAGCTCCAAAGGCCACACTTCAGCCCAGTGTTCCAGCCTAGGACTGCCTCTGAAGAGAACATCTGGGATCTGCAGGACAGCACTGAAATGACTCATATTTGAAGAAAAACCTCTTCTAGCAAAGGTCTGCAGCCCCAGTTCCAGCTGTCAGTACTGAGCCTGCCAATGCCTTAACGAGTGGCTCCAACAATTAATTACCTCCCCTGCTAAGAATGTGCTGTGCCTCCCAGCTCCACACATCTCCGTTGGCCGACAGCTCTCGCATGTTCTTCCTTTTCCCTGCCAGATGGAAGGACTCTCCTGTCTCAAACTTCTTCTCCCGACGGGAACTGCCAGGGATCCAGTCTCTCCTGAGCCGTGGGTGGCACCACAGGTGTGGGATCCCAGTTCTGCTCCAGATTTCCCAGCCTGCTGACGTGAGCTCCCAGGCTGGCTGTGGTCCCTCAGCCCATCTTCTACAGCCTGATTTTGTCATCCTAAGTCAAATTTATACAGTAACTCTGATCCTATACATAGGAACTGTGTGCAGTTCTGGGTCCCAACGTTTGAGGAGGATGTGAAAGCCCTGGAATGTGTCCAGAGGAGGAGAACCAAGCTGGTGACAGGCTGGAAGACATGTCCTGTGATGAGCAGCTGAAGACTGGGTTTGGAGAAAAGGGGCCTGAGGGCTCATGGCTCTGTGCAGCTTCCCGAGGAGAGGATGTGGAGAGGGAGGTGCTGAGCTCTTCTCCTTGGGATCCAGGGACAGGATGCCCTGGATTTGCCATGGAGTGAATGGCTCAAAGCCGCACTGGGAGAGGCTTAGACTGGGAAGCATCTTTACCTAGAGGGTGGTCACACACTGGGGTGGGCTTCCTGGATAGATGTCAATGCCCCAAACCTGTCAGTGTTGAAGAGGCATTTGAAACTTTCGGTCATCCCTGAAGTGGTCAGGCAGTTGGAGTAGATGGTCATTGTAAATCCCTTCCAACTATCCTATCCTATCCTATCCTATCCTATCCTATCCTATCCTATCCTATCCTATCCTATCCTATCCTATCCTCTTCTCTATGACTCTTCTTTCCTGAACTACACAAACATTTGTGACCCTCTCTTCATTCATATCCAGCTCCCTAAGTGACAGAGGTGGCATTGGTCTCATGAACAGCCCCTGGCTGCCTCTTGGCATGGATCCAAACAGAGCCTCTGGCATCTCCATCCCCATCGCCCCATCCTGCCCTGGGCTGCAGCCCCCTCGCCGGGGCCAGGCCAGAGGGGACCCCAGGGCAGGACCCCATCCCATTCCCTGATGGAGCAGCTCCATCTTGTGCTGTCCCAGCTCAGTGGAACAGCACGACCCTGGCCCTGCCTCGGCACTGGTGTCAGGGTGGGGTGGCCAAGCCAAAGTTCCAGGTCAGACCAGGGCACCTGGGATGTTCAGCAGCTCATCCCCTCGGAAGGTCCCAGTATCCGTGATTTCTATCCCTGCAGGCATCAGGGGTGTCAGAGCAAGCTGGTGCTGAGGAAGAGGCTGCGTAAGCTTCTCCTGACTCTTTAGTGAGGATGAAGGCCACCAGCCATACAGGACACTGTCCTGGCACCCCTGAGCATGGAAGAGTGCAGGAAGAGTGTAGGTAGTGCTGGGGGCAGTGTGGGGTCTGAGCCTTCTCTGGTCGTTGCTGCCTGGTGGTACCAGGAAAAAGGGGACGGGAGGAGGAAAGAACCCGAGGAGAAACTTCCCGTGTGTTTGTATTGGGAGCCAATGACTTCCTGAGCTCATTGGGTGCCCTGTAGGACAAGGGCAGTGAGCAGGGGTGGGGACAGCGGGAAGCAGACACTGGTGGCAGGACCGGGGCAGTGCAGTGTCAGCTGCCCGTGCTGCCTGTCCTGCCAGCACAGCCCGGCAGATCCCAGCCCTGTAACCCCAAACACACGTGGGAGCCGTGGGGAGGCTGCAGGAGCTGAGCCATGGCAGGAGTCACCCACTGAACACTTGGATGGGTCCGGCTTTGTTTGGAGCCCAGCAAGTCAGTACCTGCTTCTTGACTCCTTCTACCTTAAACATTTACCTCCTGCTGGGAATATACCTTCATCAGTGCTCTGGAGACGGGACACGGCGTTCAGCACTGACACAAACCCGGGCTGACGGAGCAGAGGGTTGTGCTGCCATCCAGAGGGACCCGTGGAAATGAGCTGGCAGAACTTCGTGCAGTTCAACGTCTCTTTTCTTTTATTTTCGTCTGGCCTTGGGATTCTTCTAGATCAAACTCACCATCCTCGTGTCCTTTCTGTTCCACACTCTGTCCTTGCTTTACCTCATTTCAGCAAGCTCTGGCTGCCTCATGCACACAGAGACCTGGGGAGGCTGAGCCCAGCTCCCTCTCAAACAACTGCCCTCGATCACTTCACTTTAAATCCACAAAATTTCTCAGGCCGAGAAATTCATGATCAGCCCATCACGGATTTGCTGATCACGAATTCTGGCAGCCAGAAGTAAAGTCAGACAAGCCCTGGGCTCCAGGGTCCAGGCAAAACTCTTTCATGCCCATCGAGTTGAAAACCACTGAAGTGGACACCCAGGACCTCTCCTTGGCTCTTGTATTTCTTCAGAACCTCTGCTAAGCCACGTCCATAGAATCTCAGGATGGTTTGGGCTGAAAGAGACCTTAAGGATCACCCAGTGCCACCCTCTGCCATGGGCAGGGACACCTTCCATGGACCAGGTTGCTCCAAGCCCTGTCCAGCCTGGCCTTGGACACTTCCAGGGATGGGGCAGCCACGGCTTCTCTGGGCAGCCTGTGCCAGAGCCTCACCATCCTTGATTTTGGGGTTTTTTTTCGCTCTTCCACACAGCCGTTCACAGCTTTCCCAGGAACTGGAGCACAGAGGAACTGAATGACATTGCTTGCAGCCTCTGGTGCACTTGGCCGTGTTCAACTCCTGTCTGGGACTGTTCTCCCATAGCCAGGAGAGCCCCAGGCTCTGGACGCTGCGCTGAAGTGGTTGGGAAGGAGCTTTTTACTATTTGCAGCACATTTTTTAATGACTGATCGGGAAAGTTCATGCCCTCAGGAGCCCTTCTGCTCGGCTGCCATGATGCTGGGTGACGAATGGATGGCTGTCACACTGAGTTATGCTGATAGCACACAGCTGAGCTCACCGTGCCAGTTTGTGTGAGATCCAGGGATTCTGGAGATTTTGAGATAAAGGAAATACCTATGCAGATTTTTGACATTCTTTTGGCACTGGCATCCCAGGTGTCTATGAGGGATCTTCCCAGGCATTTCACTGCGTCTCAGATAGCTGGAAACCTGCCCCTTGAATTAGCATTCCCAGTTGGAATGGAACACCACTGCAGCTGGCTTAGTTTGGGATGGGATGGAATAGAATGGAATAAAATAGAAAAGAGTAGAAATAGGAATAAAATTAGAATAGAGTAGAATAACTTCCAGAGGGGAAAAATCAATACAGGGAGACTGTAATTATTCTTCAAAGCCTTTTTTCTTAATAGGAAAATTAGGAGCTGATTATTTATTTTTATATTGTCAGGATAAGCAGCATCATATCAGGGGGACATGGTGTGGTCTGGGCACCTCCTCCCTTGGCCCAGGATGGGGCAGGCAAAGTGGGGGCTGCTGCAGGTGAAGGTGCTCTGTGTTACTGCTTGAGGCACCTGCAGGAAGCAAGAGAGCTGATGGATAAAGAAGCCCCAATAAATCACCTATTTCATGAAAACCATCAAGTTCAGGATTCTTTAGGTCACATCAGTAGGAACAAGAAATTCTGATGGAGCTGGATATTTCTGTGGTGCAATACTTTTGGTTTCTGAAGCTTGGACAAAGATGGTTGGTCCTTCCAGAATTGCTTTGCTGCCTTTGCTTCCCATCCTGTGCTCTTGCAATGCTCACATGGTGACAGGTGAGTTTGGAGTTCCTCAGCAGATCCCACCTCCAAGGACTGGGATGGACTTGCTCCTTCCTTCCTACAACAGGTCCTGAAAAACCTCCCTTGTTAGCAATGAGGATTAGAGGAAATTTAGAAAATGTGATCCCTAAGGGAGGAGTGAAAGAGTTGGGCTGTTTGGTGCAGAGGAGCAGAGCCCGGGACAGCTGGAGCTGAGCTGACCTCCAGCCTCCCCTTCGCAGCTGCGCTCCCTGCCCTGCTGGGATAACCCTCCTCCAATAAATAAACGGCTGCCATGGAAAAGAAGGGAAGAAACTGCTCAGTGTCTGCGTGGAGAGGATGAGGAATCACGGGGTGAAGCTGCGGTGAGAGCTTTAGTCAGACGTTGGGGACTAGCTGAGGGTAAACACAGCCCTGGGCCAGGATGGATATCTGCGCTCCGTCAGTGGGAGATTTAGGAGGGAAGAGCACAGATTAAACAAACATCCATCAGGAGAGGTTGGAGTTGCACTTACCCTGCCTTGGATGGGGGTGATTAGCCAATTGCTCCAGGCACCCCTCCAGCTTCTCTACTGCTGTTTCCAACAGTGTTGTGGCTCCAGGCAGGGAGAACTGCCCTCAGCCTGGACCGGATGCTCCTCTCCTGCAGGGGATGTTCGGAGGAGGGGTTTGCTCCCATCGCTGTGACTTCCCAGCTGCCTGGATGCAGGGACAGCGCTGCTGGGCTGCCTCAGGCCCGCGGCACGTGGGGAAGGATGAAGAACCGGCCTGGGGACAGTGAGGAGGGACCATGGAGCTGGGTGAGTGTAGTCAAAGATCTTCAGACTATAAAAGCTTGCTTTTTGTTTCTTTAAGCACTTTTAGTGAAAACCATTTGGATGTTGTGCAGAGGGGTAAGAGGGTAACAGCCCCCCAACACTGCACTGCAGAGTCAGAGTACAGGAGCCTGGCATTTCAATGGCAGCCTGGGCTTCCATTCCTTGGCATAGATTCCCAGGTGTGAGTTGGAAGAGACCTTAAAGCTCACCCAGTCCCACCCCCTGCCACGGGCAGGGACAGCTTCCACTAGCCCAGGCTGCTCCAAGCCCCATCCAACCTGGCCTTGGACACTTCCAGGGATGGGACAGCCACAGCTTCTCTGGGCAGCCTGTGCCAGGGCCTCCCCACCCTCCCAGGGAACAATTCCTTCCCAATATCCCATCTAACCCTGCCCTCTGGCAGTGGGAAGCCATTCCCCCTTGTTGTGTCCCTCCAGGCCCTTGTCCCACATCTCTGTCCAGCTCTCTTAGAGCCCTTTTAGGCATCCAAGGAGTTTCTAAGGTCTACCTGGAGCTGCCTTCTCCTGAACAGCCCCTTTAGTGCATGTAAGGGCTGGCCATAGCTCAGCACTGCATTTCCAGGCAAACAGGGATGAATTTTTATCCAGGAAGCTGCAGAATCAGCTGCAGTCAGACCTGGTGAACATCTCAAGGTGTTTCCCTTCTGTTTGACCACGTTTGGTGGTTTTGGCTGGATTCCCAGCCCTCGTCAGCCTGGGGAATCACAAGTCTGTATGTAAATATGAAGTGGCTCATTGCAAAGCTTTGCCGTGGGGCAATTCCTTCCTGGAGAGGAAACAAAGACACGGCAGCCCCACAAGCCATCATGCTGCCTCTGGCTCCTCCACCCTCTGCTCCCAGGAAAACAAACATCCTCCAGAGGATTCTCAGGAACAGCTTTGGGAAAGATTTCCCCTTATGAGAAGCAAAGGCCTTGAGGACTCTGCTTCATGTGGGTTCTTTCACAGTGTGTCTGGCTCTGTGCACACTGACCTGAGTTAGTGTCCTCCTAGTTTAAATGGATATTTATGCAACCATCACATTACAGACTTGGGAAGTCATTTCTGTCTTCATAAAGCTTCCTAGAAAACTCCATAAAAGAAAACACAGTATCCACTTTTATTACAAAAAGCCTGGGAAGTGAATATTGTGTTTGTTTATAGTTTGACATCCTCCTCCTTGGCTCGAGACCATAACATCATTGTGTGTGTGTTGGGCTGGAAATTTTGATGTGTTGTGTAATTTTCTTTATTACTTCCCTTTTTGAAAAAATAGGGAAGAGGGAAGGGCACAGTTACCCCCTCACAAACGGTTCAGGCTGGGGAGGCCCACGGAGCCATTTACCAGCACGGGAGTTGTGGAAAGGAGGAAGGGGCCCTGCCTCATGAAATAGAAGAAATATCAGAGGAAGCTAAAAAGGAAGAAAGGAAGAATCAACACAAATGACCAAAAGCAAAGCTCATATTTTTAAAGACAGACCAGGCAGACGATCAGTTAAAGCATCAGAGAACAACCTGATCAAAATCACAGACTGGTTTGCGTTGAAAGGACCTTCAAGACCATCCAGTGCCACCCCTGCCATGGGCAGGGACACCTTCCACCATCCCAGGTTGCTCCAAGCCCCATCCAGCCTGGCCTTGGACACTTCCAGGGATGGGGCAGCCACAGCTGCTCTGGGCTGCCTGTGCCAGGGCCTCCCCACACTCACTGGGAGGAATCTCTTCCCCATCTCTCATCTCAATCTCTCTTTTAGTTTAAAACCATTCCTCCTTGTCCTGTCACTGGCTGGGTAAAAGGTCTCTCTCCCTCTTTTTCATAAATCCCCTTTAGGCACTGGAAGGGGCTCCCATCTCTATTGTGTGGGCATCAAGCCACGTCCCTTCTGCTGTCCCCAGTGACCTTTTGGCTGTGCCACGGCTCTGTGCCATACCTGGAGCTGGCATAGGGCCAGCACACACATCTCACACCGACCCACTCTGGATCCTGGAGTCCAGAGCAAGCCCAACCTCAATCCTGCCCCACTTTGTTTCCGGCATCAGGTTAAACTCGATCCAATACCTAAAAGCAAACCCTCCGAGGGTTTGGACACCTGGCAGGTGTCCTGGCTGGGTGCAGGGATGTGCTCCAAAGCCCATTTCCAGTCCATCACTGGCAGCACCCCAGAGAGGGGACACGTGCTGGTCCCTCCTCACACTTGGGACAAGAAGCAGCAGCTTTTAATGGCCTTTTCCCCCATTTTGCTGGAGCACAAAGCAGCCCCATTCCTGGTTTTCCAAAAGCTGTTTGCTGCCTAGTTTAGGATCATGTACTGCAAAGTGTCCAGCCAGAGCTGTAAATCCCACAGCTGTGTCCTGCAGATGGGAGACTTGGGTTGGGTTCAGAACTGGGTTTTGGAAAGGCCAACACAATCCTCAGCACAGGCAACAGGAATGGTACGAGTCCACCCCCAAGGAGGGCAAACTGAGAGAGCCCCGGTGCTCCTTCAGGGTCCCGAAGGACAGAAATCATTGCTTGTTGATTCTGGATCTGCAGACTGGTAAAAGTACCTCATTTATGTTTAACCCTTCCATTTCTTCAGTCTGTCTGGGCTCCTGTCTTCTATCACCAACAGAGATAGATAATAGAAACATGAACCAAAAAAAGATCATCTTGAAAAACCCTTGCAGGCCCAGGTACCTGTGGGTTCATCCTCCTGCTTCTGCCAAAGCTGCTTTTTGGGGTGACAGAGGAAAGCAGTTTTTTGAAGGGCACCCACATGGTGTGTGCAGCCCCAGCAGGCACTTCCCCTCCAGGAATAAATCATCACTTCCAATTTTTTAATCCAGGCTTTGCATCCAGGTGTTTCCCATAGGTTGGAGGAGGAGGTTGAAATTGAGAACAGAGAGTGCAAGTGCAGAAGAAAAAATAGAGAGTTTTATGGGGGTCTGGCACAGGGGCCCGTGCCAGGGGCTGCCCACCTGTAAGAAATTCCTGCTGCTGCAGGGTCAGTGGAACACACTTCCCTCTTCCCCCAAACTGCACTCTCTAGAAAACCTTTTGGGAAGTCACTTGATACATCTTGTGCTTCAGATCCCTATTTAGTAATGTTTAGGTTGCAAAAGCCCTCTGAGATCATCGAGTCCCACAGTTCCCTCAGCACTGCCAAGGCCACCAGTGACCCATGTCCCCAAGTGCCACATCCACATGGCTTTTAAATCCCTCCAGGGATGGGGACTCCACCACTGCCCTGGGAACAGAGCATTTCTAACACAAGAACTCTCAACTCCGAAGTCAGTAGGACTATAAGGACAAAACAAACAGGAAAAAAAAGACCGAATAAAGACACTGAAGGATGGATCCCAGAGACCTGAGAATCCACGGAGTCGGTGGTGAGGCTAAGTAAGGTCAGGCACCAGATGCAGAGAGGCACTGGAGGCACCACAGAATCCCAGGATGGTTTGGGTTGGAAGGGACCTTAAAGCCCATCCAGCCCCACCCGTGCCATGGGGCTGGACCTTCCACTATCCCAGGTTGCTCCAAGCCCCGTCCAACCTGGCTTTGAACACTTCCAGGGATGGGGCAGCCACAGCTTCTCTGGGCAACCTGTGCCACTCAACATTTTGGCTCTCTAGAGCCCAGGGGAGGGGCAGGTTTTTAAGTAGGAACAGATCCATTGATAACACCAGCTCTCCTGCCCTGGCCAGGATCCTCCCCGGGATCTCTCCCAACATCTCCTCTGCTCCAGCTGCTTCCCCTGAGAGCTGGGGATGGCTCAGGCTCAGTTTCCCTTCTGGGCAGCGATCCCTCTGCAATTCCTGCAGGGGTTGGGAAGTCAGACAGCCCCACTGCACAAGAGCAGCTCCGTGTCACCCTCCCCGCAGCAGCTGGGGCTCCAAACACAAAAATAAAGCAGGAGAGAGCAAAGAGGGCAAGTGATCCGGGCTGTCTGCAGGGGCAAGAAGCACTGAGTGAATGCTCTTCTTGGTTTTTCCTTGCTGTAACACAAGAAAAACACCCTGACAGGACAATGAAGCTCCAAACCGGATCCATCAGAGGGTGTAGAAACCTCCCCTTCCCTCTCCCCCGAGTTTTTGGGACAGGCTGAACAGACCCTGGCCAGGAATGCTGTGGGTAAAGTCAGCCTTGGCAAGGGCTGTGGGGCAGCTGCAGCTCCCACTTCTACAAAGGCCAGGCCTTCCATATAGGATTTGTCCCCAAATCCATGGATTTGAGCTAATCCTAATCAACCCACAGAGTCAGGGCTGCTAGAAGAGGGGCTGGGGTGATAATGGGGCCGTGGAGGCAGCAGCTGGGACACCAAAACTGAACCGTCCCCTGGGTCCAGCCCCCGAACCCTCAGACCCTGGGCAGGACTTGCTCTTTGAAGGCAACCCTTATCCTCATATTTGCTATGGAAACAGCCAAAGGACACGGGTAGGTGACAGTCCCTGCACTGCACAGGTCTGGACACACCCAGAAGAGTGGAGAGACCAAAGAGGAGCAGCTTGAGGACACAGCCAGAGCTGCCACGAGCTGCTTCCTACCAGTGACACCCCCTGTACCTGTGTGGGTGCTGCTGGAGTGACATTGTCCCCCATCTGCCACCACACAGTCCAGCAAGTCCCCCCAAATCCAAGCGGTGCCCAGGAGGTGAGGCAGCCACAGGTGTAGCTCCAGGGTGGGCAGACCTGTCACCACCTCCTTCTGAAGAGGCATTTCACAACCTTCAGCTCGTGCCAGCATTACAAGGCAATGAAGGCCCGATCCCTGTGGAAGGATCCATCCCTTTTCCAGCCTCCTGCCCATGCTCCTGGGAGGGCGAGCCCAGCAGCTGGAAAGGCTGCCCCAGGGAGGGTGTCCCAAGTGCTGCCAGGGGCTGCTGGCATTTCACTGGGACTGAGAACCCCTCCCTGGGAAGAGGGGCCAGGCACTGCTGCATACCCCGACCATCCCCACAGCAGGATTTGAAGCCGAAGGAGGAGGCTGGAGACATCCCTGGGGCTGGCATGGGCAGGGGCTCCATGGAGAGCCTGGAAACGTTCAGTGCCACCACCTGGCACAGCAGCACCGGGGAATGCTGCTGCTGCTGCCTCCAAGGCTGGCATTCCCCCAGGGCTTGGAATAACACATCCACCTTTTCTCCTCTCCCTTTTCTTGGCCAAATCCAGTGCAAAGGGGCATCCATCTGCCCAACAGCCCCTGGGCAGCCTGGGCTGCCAGAGCAAAGAGGCTTCTCCGGCCCAGCAGGGCCCTTTGGGGACCATTGACCTGCTGGCAGGGCTGCCCTGTGAGCATTCGTTGAGGCAGGAGTGTGTGAGCATCCCCCTCCTGGGGCACACACATACCCAGCCCTACACCTGCTGCTCTCGCTGCTGGCAGTGCCAGCCCAGGGAGGAGGCTCTGTTAAACAATGCCAAAAAATACTTTATTTACCAGAACACGTTAAAACATTACAAAGACTGTCCCACCCTGCCTCAGCTCACGGCTCAGGATCCTGGAGGAGGCCTGTAGAGCTCCCGCAGCAGCACCAGCTTCGTGGCCAGCAGCACCTCGCGGTGGCCGAGGCGGCTCCTCCTGCCACAGCGGGACAGCCGGGTGGCCTCCAGTGCCACGTCCCTCAGGAGCCAGGGGCTGCCCAGCCAGGCCAGCACGGAAGGCACCAGGCAGGAATCTCCAGTGGAACGCGTCTGTGGGGAGAGCAACCCACAGCATCAGCACGGACGTCGTAGGGCAGCTCAGCTGGCACTGCCCAGCCCCAGCCACCACAGCTTCAGTTTGGGATCATGGAATCATTCAGGGTGGAAAATGATCCCCCTGTAAACCATTCCCCCAGCACTACCAAGGCCACCACTAAGTCACGTCCCTAAGTGCCACATCCACACGTCTTTTAACCCCCTCCAGGGATGGTGTCTCACCAGTGCCCTGGGCAGCCCCGCTCAGCCAACACCCAGCATCCAGCCTGGGATACATGGATGGCCAGGCGGAGCTCGGGAAGCAGGAGGCTGCACCCCAGCCCAATCAGGACATACCTGGTTTAGGAGATTGTAGATGTGGGCAGAGTAAGCCACCTTCTTCTTCTGCCTGTGGAGACGGAGACAGCGGAGGCTCTGCCAGGCACATCCATCTGCTGCCTTCGGCCTTGGGGGGTCAGGGAGGGCAGGGGGTCCTGGCTCCATCGCTGCTGGGGTCACACACACTTCCTGTGGCTACAAAACCTCTGCCAAGGGAGAACCAAGCAGGAGCTGAACATGCTGCTGCCTTCTTCACCCCCCCTTCCCAGGGCACTAATTAGTCCTATGCAAATTAGGCGCTTACAGTAGCACCAAATCATTCAGCAGGCTGTATGAATAAGGCCAGAACACCTCCCCACAAAGCTAAACACACCAGGAAAGCAAAGCACAAACTGGGCATTTTGAGGGATTTTTCTTCCCAGCTCACCCCTGAGAGCTCCTCCAGCCTCGTCCTCCCCTGGGAACAGAGAGGGAGCCGGGATGTGCTGCCTATAAGCAGGGGATCATTGCTTTCAGCTGGGAGGGGAGGGGCCCACCAGCTGCAGGGATTGGGATGGACACAAGGACAGGGATGGCCATCCCTCCTCACACTTGCACCCCGTCTCCTACACCCAAACCAGCCATTTTTGCACAAAATATTCTTTTGGGTGCGGCTGCGTTGGCTCCCAGGCCCCCCCAGCCCCTTTGCCCTAATTAGTATCATTAATGTGATTAGCCCGAGGTGCTGGATCTGGGGGAACTTTTTGTGTGGTTTATTCTGCATTAACTGGGGAGGTTCCAGGGTTTCAATAAGTGCCAGAGTGAGCAGGATCTGGGGGGAGCATCCAGGGGTGCTAGGTGTGGGACCTGACCCTGTGTGGTGGAGCCCTGGGGTGGAGGATCTGCTTTCTCCCCCCTGCTCTGGTGGGCATCTCTGGGTACAGAACCATTTCTGTGGTGTGTGCGGCTCTGGGGTACAGCAAAAGGGGGTCAGTGTGTTCAGGATGTGGCCTCATCCTCGGGGGGATGAGTGTGGTTTTGAGGGGAGGTTCCTGAGGTGCAGCCCCCGGCCTGCAGGAGGTTTCTGGGGTGCAGCAGCTTTTCCTGCAGGATATGGGGTNGAACGTGACCCTTTAGAACCTGTTTGGGGAGGTCTCCCCAGCTGGAGGACCTGACCCTTTAGCACGCTGTGTTTGGGGTGTGGGGGTCTTCCCACGTGCAGAACGTGACCCTTTAGCACCCCGAGCTGGGTCGGTTGGGAGCTCCCCTGGGTGCAGGATACACCCCAGGAAGGAAGAATCCTCCAGGGCTAGGACAGCACCCTGTAGCCCCTCATTCTGGGGGTCTTTTGAGGTCGGAATGTGGCCCCTTACCACCCTGTGTTGGAGGGCGGACTCTCCCCTGTCCAGGATACACCCCAGGAAGGAATTCTCCCCCTCTGAATCCCACACTTCCCCCCCGGAGCACCCTGCAGCCCCCATCCTGGGCGTCTCCCCGTGTGCACAGCAATGGAATCAGCCCGAGGTGGCTGGGTCTGGGGTGCCCGGGTGCACCAGGGGGACTCCTTGTGTGGTTTATTCTGCATTAATTTGGGGGCGTTCCGCGGTTTCAGTAAGCCCAGAGTGAGCAGGTTCTGGGGGGGGCACCCAGGGGTCCTGTCTCCAGGACCTGCCCCAGGGGTGGGGCTCCCCTGGGGGCAGGATCTGCTTTCTCCCCTTTCTGTCCCGGCGGGGGGCAGAAAGCACCCTCTGTTTGGTGTGAGATGGGGGCAGCACACACCCTAGGAAGCAAATCCCCTGCTCCAGCGCTCCCCATCCCGTTTTCCCGGGATGTCCCGGGATGTCCCGGTCGCGGCCGTGCGCGGTCCCCGCCTGCAGCGCGCGGCTCCCGCCGCCAAGGGGCGCTCCCGCCCCGCCCCGCCCTGGG
>VZRJ01004794.1:3515-155403 GCA_013397565.1 Ptilonorhynchus violaceus | reverse complement strand
CATCCCGGCCGCGATTCCAGTCCCGTTCCCGTCCCGGTCCCATCCCGGTCCCGGCCGTCCCAGTGGTCGCCATGGCGGAGCAGGAGAGTTTGGAGTTCGGCAAAGCCGACTTCGTGCTGATGGACGCCGTCACCATGCCCGAGTTCATGGCGAACCTCCGGCTGCGGTGAGTGGGGGGCGGGCGGCGCGGCCCGCCTGCCCCCGGGCTCGGCGGGTCTTCCCCTCACACACAGCCCGCTTTGGATGGGGGCTGAGGGGGCTGAAACCGCTCCTGAGCCTCCCCCGCTTGCTGCCCCTCCCTGACGGAGCAAACACGCACAAAAGTGTGGATTTTTCTCTGAAATGGAAGAGCTGGGTGCGGATGAGCGAGCTCAGGGTGCACCAAGCTCCAGAGGCTGCGGGGGCTCTCGGGTCCCCCTCTGGAAAACTTCCCTCATCTCCCGCTCTCCGGACTCACCTGCCCCAGTGCCCACCGCCCTCATGGAGTCGTGGAATGGTTTAGGAGCAAAGGGACCTTAAGGACTTTACTTTTAAACAGTATGGTGTTGATCTTACCCTATATCACAGAAACGCGGGTTGGTTTGGGTTGGAATGGACCTTAAAGCCCATTCAGTGCCACCCCTGCCATGGGCGGGGACGCCTTCCACTATCCCAGGTTGCTGCAAGCCCGTCCAGCCTGGCCTTGGACACTTCCAGGGATGGGGCAGCCACAGCTTCTCTGGGCAGCCTCTCCCACTCCCCTCTCCCGAGTTTCTCGCCTGTGCTGACATTCTGCAAAGTTGCTTTGGGAAAAAAAAAGGAGCAATAAAAGTCACCAAGTCCAAGGTTGCTCCATCCCGTGTGGGCATTGCAGCTGCTTGCTGGTGTGGACTCACTGCGTTAACGTTTTGTGATCTTTATGGTTTTATTTCCCTTGCAGAGGTGGTGAGTGCTGGGAAGATCCGCATTTTCCTGCCCGTTCCCTCTCAAGTACAACTAAATCCTGGGCAGCACTGATAGAGAATGGCCGGGGGACCCTAAGTCTGCGGCTGCTTTTCACTTTCCGTTATAAAACATTCATGGGAGCTTCTCCTGATAAAATCTTATGCCCCTGCTTGTGCAAGGATTTGATAATTGCCAAAGGGAAGCCTTTGGGATAAAAATCTGACTTGTTGGCTGTGTCCCACCCCTGTTCTGCTTAGCCTTCACTACCTGTTCCTCTCCCTTCGCTTGTGTTCTGGACAGGATTGGAATCGATCCCTTGTCAGGCCCTTGGGGTTGTTGGGTGCACCTGAGAGCAGCTCTGGCAATGGACGGAAGGTGGGCTGAGCTCCCTCAGCAGGCTTTAAACTACTGAGGAAGGAGAAAATTAAGCTCTTTCAGACAATTGCGGTGTCTCCTCTGGATGAAATCTGTAGATTTTGAGGTCTGGCTGCATCAGCTGCTGAGTGCTCGGGAATTTTTGTGCTACGCAGCTACAACCAGGGTGTACCTGTGTCCTGAGGTGCTGCAGGTCAGGGCTCAGATCCTGTGAGGTGTAAAAACAACCAGCATACTTTAAGCTTTTCTTTCTTTGTATTTTGAATTTCTGTTTGGGCAGAGAGGGCATTTGTGTTTCAGTATAAGAAAAATGTAATGAGAATGGTTAATCTTTGAACATGAGGCAGCGTCAGGTTTAAATGAATTTTGCAGTGCCTCTGAAAGTTTAAATTTGTTTCTCATTTGTACATTCCAGGACATTGTAGTTGTATTAGAAAGGGCTTACACACAGTCTCTGTGTAATTAGCAGGAAACTTGTGTGTCACAGTTTGTTCTTGGGGTTTTACTCTTTGGTTAATATGTACTAGAAATCTAAATGAAGTATTGGAAATGGATTGTTAGATAGCTTAAAAATCAACATAGCATGTTGGTTGCCTTTAGGAATCAATTAATTGAGAGGTGCCTTGCAGGGACAGACTTTGCTAATTTGGTGTGAAGGGAGGAGAAGAACAAGCCTGCAGTCTTGGATGCTTACAATTAACGTGTAACTTGATTTATGTTTTTCTCTGTGCTGTTGCTGATGGTGCCTGAGGGTGTTGTCAGGACATCCCTGCTGTGTCTAATACACCTTGGAGCCCCCGTTTAACTCCAGTACCTCAGTCACTGGCACTCAAACCCAGGCTTATCCTCTGACACCAGCTCACACTTGGGTTCCTCTCGCCCACGTCACCCAGCCATGAACTCTGCCTGAGCTTCGAGATCATCTGGTGTCTGTGCTGTGGGCACAACAAGCTTTTTTCAAAAACTAATTGATACTGTTAATTTTTCTGACCTTGGTGCTGTCACCCACTGCCTCCAGGCCTGTCTGCGCCAGAACAGATGATCTGAATTTCCCAAAATTGTGGTTTTTCAGTAAAGTTGCTGAGCTCTGCTGTGTGTTGGGTGCTGAGTGGTGACCCTGGGCTGCTAACCCGGCCCCTCTGGTGTTTTACAACACTCAGGCAACACTTGCTGCTCACTTTTTACTGCTTTGGAGAGGGCCATTAACTCTTGGTGCTGACACGTAGGAAACCGTGTCAGACCCAGCTCACGAGCTCAAGGGTTGGGTATGTCACGTTGTGGAGATGGCACCTTTGTGCTCCTCGTGTGCTGAGCAGAGTGGAGGAGTTGCTGCTTCTCTGTCATTAAGTCCCCGTGGCGGGTTTGTTGAGTTTACACTTGGATGGGCTCCACCCTATTCCATAAATCCAGCTTTCTGCCAGAGCTATTTTTGTTCGGGGTCACTGGCTGACCCAAGACGGGCTGTGCTGGATTTAGTTCCCAAGTGAGCCCAGATGTGGGTGGAATTGAAATCATACCAGTTTGGGTGCATGCAAGGATATTTCCCCAAGGATGTCTCTAGTGGGAAGAAGAGAAATGGTGAAGTTGCACTTTTCATTAGTGTAGTGTTTGAGTTTAGTGGTGTTGACATGGGCTGGATGAGTGTGCCTGGGTAGGTGGGTGGTTGCAGTGTGAATTTACTACCTCGTCTCCCGGCCCCTGCACTCATGCCCAGTTATTTGTAGGTTTGAGTGGTGATTCAGCAGGGATATCACAGTGTCAGTATTTTTTCATGGCCGTGTCTTACAGCTACTTAATGAACTGGCTGTTTCACTGGACACTCAGCAGTCACTGCGCGTTACACTTTATTGTAAATAAAACTCATCCCGTCCTTGAATTCCTTAGTCCTGAGCACACTTCGTCCCAGCGTCTGGTTGTGATTCTTAGTCATCAGAATAATTAAGAAAAACAGAAAAGCAGGACTATGGGAACAGTTTGTGTGGACTCAGTAGCTTTGCTTCTCTATAGAAACCTCTAAAACTTTAACAGATGATTGTTGCTGGAACGCTCATCAATCGGAATTATTAAAACAACCGTATTTGAGTGGTTTGCGTGTCAGCAGTCACCCAACATCCCCTCAGTCAGTGCCTGCTCCCCTCTGGGGCAGCTGCACTGCTACAGGAGCCGTTGGCATTTCAGTTCCAATCACGGGGCATCGGACTAATTGAAAGACTCCTTAAAACAAGGAATCTTTTCCACGTCCAGCAGCTCTCAGGTCCTGCCACTGGCAGGCAGGTATTTATCTGTACTCCAGTGTTACCTGCCTGTAAGTGAAGGGAGAACACTCTGGACTTGGTAAAACTCTTTATTCCACTCATTTTGACTTAACATGACTGTGACTATTCCATGGCAGGTGGAGCGAGATGGTGCTTATGGAAAGGGAGTGTTGGTCTGGCCAGAGTTGCTCAGCTTTTGCAGAAATTGTCATGTAGATCAGACTGGATGGGAACTAGTGAGTAAGAGAAGCAGGAAACTGTGCATCACCTCTTTTTTTCCATGCCATAGTGAAAATTTCAAGTAGTATAAGTTACCATCTTTACCCACTGTGGGCAAACCCAGCACCCCTGAATCGCAGCCGAGGGCTGGGAGTGGGAAACCACATGGAAATGCAGGGGAAAAGCAGGAAATGACACAGTGCAGCATCAGGGCAGCGTTTGGGGTAGTGTGATGTGAGCTGTGTGCTCGTGGTGTTTGTGTTCCCACATCTGCTTTGTGAGCAGGTGCCACCTGACTCATCCTCTCTTGATTTCTACTGAGTTGCTCGTTTTTCATAAGCATCGTGCAAATCCCCACTGAGAACACAAGAGATCTGTGTCACCGTTATTAAAGAATTCAAGGATGCGTGAAAGGAAGACAGTGAGAGCACCTGGTGATGTGTAATGATTGTAAAATGAATTTGGGGTTGTTTTCCTCTTCTTTTAACTACTTCCAGCATGAAACCCGCTGTGGAAGGCTGTACTTGCTGCTCAGATAGTTCCTGGTCATCCCAGCCCACCGGAACCTGAGAATGTGGTGCAAAGAACTATGGTTTAATAGTCCTTGCATGGTGATTTCTGGCTTCTTGCAGCAGCACTTCATAAAAACACAATTCTGTGTTCAGTTAAAAACACTCAAAAGTGGTTTTTCTAGTGTTTCTCAAGCATCTTGCAAGTCCCAGCATTTTCCAATGAAGGCAGCAGTTCTAGAGTCATATTTATTGCAGGTACATTTGGAACATAGATAATATTTGTTACAATTATTTATATTTTTGGCATCATGAATTTATACTGAAAATCTGGTTCTCCTCTGAGAACGTGCTGTAAGTGTTTGGTTCTGGGGGAAGTGTTTGCTGTGCAGGCAAGGCTGAGGCGTGGGCTGGAGTCCTAGAAAAAGGTTGTAGCAAACTGAAGCAGGGAATTGGGCTTTAAATGCTGCAGAGGGATATCTCAAAGGGATTTTCTTGAGACAGTTGTGTGGAGGTTGTACCTTTTAGGCCTTTCTCAAACAAAAAAGGGGTTTTTTTTGGGTGATGTAGTGAGTTGAGGCCATACTTCAGAATCATAAAATCACAGAATAGTTTGGGTTGGAAAGGATCTTAAGGCCCATCCAGTTCCACCCCCATGTCCCTTCCACTATCCCAGGTTGCACCAAGACTGGTCCAGCCTGGCCTTGGACACTTCCAGGGAAGAACCTTCAGTTCTGGAAGGCCAAACTCCTGTTGTGCCATTTAGTGTCCTCTAGATCTGCAGACCGGGTTGTTTTCTTTTCCCGTCCTCACCAGGTCTGGAATAACAAGCACAAGTTCTGGGGTTGAGCAAGCACTTTAATTTGTTCCCATCTTTGGGGAACTGGTGCCTCTGTAATCCATTAGAAATAATTCTTAGCTGGGATGTGGATCCCATTTGATTCTTGCTCTGTAGCACACGCTTTTGCTCTTCCCCTGATGAACCTGAGTTAGAGTTTTGGAGGGAAGGGTGCTGTCTCTTTTACATTGATATTTTTACCTGGACTTCCTTATCTATTGAGCACCATCTTAAACATTCATATTTGGGATTGAATTTGTGGTGGGAGCGGTTTGGCTTCACATAAGGTAATAAACTGTATTTAATCCCAGCAGAGGAAATATTATGTGAATGCTTGGTTTCATTTGTGCTTTTGCTAATGAAATATTCATGCTTCATAAACAAGCTTTTCATGCCTTTAAGCCATTTTAATTTCCTCATTCTAAATAGTTATGAATATTTGAATTGTTCATGTGGTGTTGGATTAAGGAGCTGCTGGGAAGAGGCTGCTTTCTTCCTGGAGAGGGGCACCTGGCTTTGGGTGCTGCAGGACACCCCTTGCTCTGCTCAGACCAGCAGCAGTTGGGTCTCAGCAGCTCTTGCCTTCCTCAGAGTTGCTCAGCCTGCAGAGAGCTGTCTCGTGTCACAATTCGGAATGAATGGAATGAAAATTCCCCTTAGCCTATGAAAATTTGACTTACGAGCTTGAACAGGGGCCAGCTTGATCTTCAGAGATGGAAAAGGCCATCGATCTCACTTAAAAAGCAAATCCCAACCAGACAAGTAGCAAAGGGACGATCCAGGCCAGCTTCCCCACTCCACGGGGACTGTTCAGCCCATGGACACCGGGAGCTGCTGCAGGGGTGCTCTGTGATTCCTGACAGCATTCCCGTGACCAGGCTTGGAATGAGGTGATGTCCGGCCTGGAGTTTGTTTTGCCTCCATATGTGCTGAGTTTATGCAGTTTCACTGAACCTTCCTTAGCACATCTGCCCTCCCTGCCTGATGAAAGCCTCCTCAGAGGGAAGTTTTACAGGAGTCTTTATACAGCAGCTGGGTGGGGGAGTGTTGAATAATTTTAGCACCTGGGTGTGGAACAATGTACGAGCTCAGATGTATGAATGAGATCAGTGTTTCGGGGTGCCTTGTACTTGTAAACGCTGAGGCTGCCGATGCTGTGCCTTGAATTGTAGGGAGGTAGCAGCAAGCTGGGGAGGGACATTCATGGCATCAGGTGTGAAACAAAAAACCCGACAGAATCAGTTCTGTAACCAGAACTGTTGTGAATTACCTCAGTAGAAGACGCTCTGTCTTGCATCTTTTGAAAGTATTTTTTTCCCTGCTGTTTACACAAAGACTAGCTACAAAAAGTCAGCTGGTAATTTAGGGATTTCTTTTGGCTCTCATCCTTACTCTGCACTTTTTTCATAGATTCTGATGAAGTGGTGTTGTCCTGAAGCTCCTCAGAGTTGCAGTGCATCTCTTTGTGATGCTGTCGAGTAGAATCCTGTTCTGGTTTTTAACTACCGTGTTTGAGGTGGCTTGTGTAACCTGCATCACCTGAACTGAAGTAATTTACCATCACATCCTGAGTTTCATCAGCTAAAGGTTGACTTTAGGATCTGCTAAACACTTACAGTAAATATTAGCTAATATTTCTAATGAGTCTCGTGTATCCTTTAGTGAAGAGTCCTTTGCATTGACTTCTGTTCAAAAATCTGCCTCTTCAGGTGGCTTTAGTGACCTAACACTCACCAACCCCTTGCTGACTCTTTGCATTTCTTCTGGCTGAGCAGGCTTTGACACCACCTGAACTTAGTGATATTTACTCAAAGCCCTTTAAAGATGCAGATCTCAAGAGGTATTTGGTGTTACATCATCTCTCTCTGCATCCCTGGGTCATGATTGCATCTTTTTAAGGAATGAAGGAATTCTGAGAGGGAGGAGAAGGAAACAGATGCCTGCACACAGTTTTGCCTGTAAGTGTGAAATAAGGGAGCTGTGTGTCCCTCTGTGGCAAATGCTCATTTCCAGTTCTCTGAAGCAGAAATACAAGCAGAAAGAAGATTTCTATTCCTTTAAGGGCTTTTTTGCTTAGATGTGATGAGATCTCAGCTTCCACTGCTGCTGTCATGTGCTGATGTTTCTGTCTCTGTTAGACCAGGAGAAGTGTTCAGTTGTCGTGCTTTCAAATGCTAGAAGAACAGTCTGGCCATGAGGCTGTTCTGTCTTTGGGATGAAAAAGGGGCGTTAGATAGACCTAACTTGTTTGAAAATACTTTTTTTTTCTTCTTCAAATCTAAGCCATTAAACTGATCCTGAGATAACCTCTGTGTTTTGCTAGGAATGAGGTATTTCTAGTCCCTGAATCAGTTGCTGTCCTCTGTGGAAGCAACACCTGGAGCAATTCCTTTGGGTGGTGGTTTAGATGGACAACAGACACCTTCCCTTCAGGGCCCAGCTGAGGTAGGAGGAGGGGGGTGTCATGTAAAGACCTTTTAAATGAAATAGTTGTTAATGATAAGCCGGAGGACCCAACCCTGTTATCACTGATGGTCTTGAAGTGCTCAGAACTGTGACTGGGGCATAACAAGCCTGTTCTTGCTGTAACTCCTGGTGGTGGTGGTACTTTCCATTCTGCCCCCACTACTTTCTGAGCATTTTTCTGAGCAGACTTTAAAGACTTTAAACCCCTTCTGGGTTTGGAAGCTGACAGTGACCTGCCCTGTGGCTGCTACTTGCCACTGCCACTGCCAGTCTTGAGATGTGTGACTGTTGGGCTGGTCTGATCCAGAGCCTTCTTCCCAGAAAAATGTACCATTGGCTGAAAATACGGCATTAAACCAGTTCTGTGTCCCTAGGCAGCCACTCACCTGCCACGGTGCCATTTCTCATCCTTGGATGTTCCTTGCTGTACTCTGGGGTGTCAGGCATTGGCTCCCACTGTCCCTCCAAGAAGTGTTGTCCCACCTGACCTTCCTTTCTCCTCCTGCTGACTCCCGGTATTTCTGTAACTGCAGTACCCTCCTGGTCATCCTTGGTGACTCCTCTCTCCTCTCAGTACCTTCTTTGTGCAGCTGGACACCTCAGCCCAGCTTTCCCCCTTGCTGTGGATGTGCCTTCAGCTCTCCCAGTGTCCTCTGATCTTGGGCTGATCTTTTCCAGCCTTGCCCAGTGTGGCAGCCAGAATTCCCTGGGGCTGGAGTGAGTGAGCTCTTCTGGACAGCAATTCACTTGTTCCACCTGCACTGTCCTTGGTCCTTTCTAGGCCTTGGCATCCCAGGTCAGATGTTGTTATTCCCCTGTGGTGTGTCAGGCCCAAGCCTGAGCCATACAGAGCCCAGTGTTGCCCAGAGTCACCTTGCACTGATTTCTGTGCTCATTCCTTGTCTTGTGCCTTGACAAACCCCCTTTCCCACAGCTTGTTCAGAGTTATCTGCAGAGATTGTTTTTGTTCTCAGTTTTATCTCCTTCACCTATCTCCTTGCCTCCCTCCTGTTCCACCTCAGAAACACAGCTTATCTCCTCGCAGGGTTTATCAGTTTCTCCTGCAGCACTGATCTGTACCATGTCTGTCTGAGAACTTCCTGACCAGCATTCCTGTGCTTTTCCCTCAGTTGCTCCTTTTGGCATGGAAGAAACACCATATAAATTTCAGTGAAGACACTGCCTCTTGCTTCCATGTGTAATTTATGGAGCCCACACAAAGTGTGCCATGGTAGGAGGTTTGGAGTGCTGCAATCACTGATTATCGTGTTCATCTGCTCAAGTCGTTTCCTGGTTCCACGCTGGATCCCAGCCCGTTGGAGTTCAGGTTCTCTCGGGCCTGGACAGAGCCTGCCCCGATGTTATCCTGGCTGAGGTTGTTCAGGTAGAAAATTATCTGATGAGAGTATCTTGATTTGTTCGTCTTTAAGGTTGATGTAGCTTAATTTGGGAAGCCTGAAGGCTCATTACATCTTCCTGGGAAATACAACCTGGAGATGTGTGGCAGGGCTCTGCAGTGTGTGAGGTGTGATGTGCTGCAGGGGCTGAATGTGCTGTTTGGGGTGCTGGGGTTAGCTCCCTCTCCAAACACGTTTGGGTTGGGATTTTTGCCCTTGCCCCTGAACACGCAATCCTGCATCTTTATTCACATCAAACCAACTCGAGCTGTGTTCCACTGGAACTCCTGATGGCCTTGGAATAAATCTCTTTGTTCTGGGCCCCTGACAGGAAGGTGTTCAGCCCCACTCTGATGGAGAGCAGGTGAGCATGGCTGCGCCTCAGCTGAATTCTGCTTTGAGGCACCAGCTGAAACCTTCACAAAAGGTTCCCTTCAATATCTGCCTCCCATTACAGCATCAGACCAGTCAGTGCCTTCATAATTGTCCTGGGGTTTATTTATGGTGCCCAGGACAAACTCCCAGTAGGGAAACTAAAGGGAACTCCAGCAATTTACTGCATGGTCCTGCCCAGGGAGCCCAACAGCCGGGGAGGAATGAGAACCTGTATTTTAACAGCTACTGAATGGCAGCAAAGGCTGTCTCACCATGAATAGCAAAGAAAAACAAACCGAAACATAAAATCCCCTTTCCCACTGTAGGAACAGCATGGCTTTCTTTGGGGAGAGCTCCTCCATGGCATTTGGAGGGGTAAAAACCACAGTGGCAGTGAAAGCCTTCACACCACGGCCATTGAGGGCACAATGGAGCTTTCATTCTGCTCCTCGCTGACATGTTTACACTAAAACTTTTGCTCTTATTCATATTGCTAAACTGCAGCTAAATAGGTTATTTTGTTTACAAGAATGAATGATAAAGTAAATTTCACCTTCAAAGGAAAACTCCAGCTCCGGTTCTTTGAAGGCCTCCCCTCCCCTGCACTGTTTATAAAGCAACTGGATATGGAGTTTATAAACTTCCGAGGCTGGAAACAGTGCCTTCTACTCCTCCTTGATACCAGCTCCTTTGTGTGTTTTGGCTTCGTGATCCCGGGTGGAAGGACCAGGAGAGCAAATGGAAACAGGCTCAAAGAGCTGTAAATACAATTTAGGCCCCCAGAAAAATCCCCAAACACCAGACCCTGAGCACTGGAGCCTTCAAGTGAACTTGCTTAGAAAAACTGTTGCCCCTGCACCCTGCAGAGAATGGCCTCTCTCGTTTGCTTCTCAGACTCTCCAAAGGACACTGTGCTGCTTTTCCTTGTGCTTGCAGGGACAGGAGTACCCCTGTATTCTTTTAAAGCTGGATGTAAACACCTCCTTGGAACAGTAGCTGTTAAACTTTGTTGAAAAGTGCTTAGCAATGACAAAAAAATGTTATTTCCGAAAGGATCTCTAGCACTGAGGGGTTTTTTTTGCAAATGAAAGTCCAAATTTACCACAAAAATGTCCCTGTAACCTCTTATAATTCAAAACATATTCCTTGCCTTTCAAAAGCACAGGCAAATTACCAGGGAGCCTTTCTAAAATAAGACCGAGGTTAGATGTTTGAGTTTGTGGACAATGCTGCTCGATAATCAACATTTCCTTTTTTGAGTTTCCCTGTGTCACAGTAAGAAAGGAACTTTGCTTTGTGTGGTTTGTGCTGACCTGTTCCAGGTGAGGAGAGCACGAACAACGCCTGTGCTGCAGCACTGGGATAGAAACAGGAGTATCCCATTCCCTTCTTTTCCTGATAAATGCAGCATTTGTGTCTCCAGCAAAACAAACAATGGAAATCTTGTCTTTGTTCTTGTTTTTTGGGCCGTGCTGCATCCTGGCTTTCAAGGATGCAGACATTCCTAAGCTAGACATCTCCAGTGTCTGGCAGCTGGTTCTCTGACTCCGTGTTAGTTACGGAACTTAAACCCCTTTGAGGAAACGCCAGGGAAAACCAGATCCGTGTGAAGTGTAAAGCTCTTTAAGCCTGGTATGAAACCCTAAGAGCTGGACTTGATAGGAAACTGAAGGAAAGCTGAACGATTTTGAAAATATTGGGAATATTTGGCTTCCTTTTTCCAATCAGTTGATAGAAAACATGTTTTCCATTAAGGACTTAGATTTTTGGAGACTTAAAGGGGGGCTGCTTTTTGTCAAAATGAGTCTCGTTTTTAACCAAACATCTTGGCTGCCTGGTTTGATTTTCGGTGCTGTCCCTGTGTCCCTGTGGGCAGTGGGGGAGAGCTGGTGCCAGGCTGGCATCCAGAATGCTGGAATCATGGGTGCTGTGGGGTTTGGATGCAGAGTGCTCCTGTCCTGAGGAGCAGAGCAGTGCCAGGCTCCGGCTGGGCAGGAGTGGGAAAGTCAGGAAAGCGCAATGAGGGACGCCCATCTCTTGAAAGATGCCACATGTACCATCCCCTGCCATGCAGGAGATGAGCAGCAATGTGAATCTCAATCTTTGTATCCCTAAAGAGTGCCTGATTGATTTTGTCCTGCTTTTCTGCTGGGTTTCTGGATCTTGGATGCTCTCAGGGAGGAGCCAAGGTGGCACCTGCTGCTCGCTGGATGAGCCATTGGAGCAGGAAGATCTTCACTGTTCCCAGGGCTGCTCTGAGGGGATGGTGTGGGTTTGGGGCTCTGCTCTCACACCACAGGCTGTGATTGACTTCAGGGGCCAGCCCAGATGTGTTGCTACTGGATTTAGGGAGGAAACTCCTGTCAATCTTGGCCTTCTCCCAGGGGTTTCTGTCCGTGACTGAACCTGGCTGCTCAGCTGCTTTGCCGAGAGGCTGTTTGTTGGAGTTAGTGAGCAGGCCCTGTGCAGAGGCACACATCACTTGTTTTACTGTACAAACAAAAATGTGTTTTGTTGCAAACTTTGTAGCTGAATCATGGAAACTGTAGAATTGGGTCCCAGTATTTGAAAATCTTGAACTCCATCTGATACATTTTAACCTTCTGCCTTTCCAGTATTGTCCTTGTACCTAGGAAAAAAATAACATGAGTTAAATGCAATAAACTTGGTGAATTTTGAAGACATTGTGGCCCTTTGACCAAATGAAAGGAATAATTTGCTAGGGTTACATTTACTAATGTGCACTTAAACCACAATAAATCACAGGAGGGACAGGTGAGCAGGTTCTTACAGAAAGACTGGCTTGGTCAGTGTCAGGTTCGTGTTGTAGGAGTGATGTGGGAAGCTCAAACATTGAAGTGGTCAGGATCAGTATTGTGGTTTGGGTTTTTTTATCAAGTCACTTTTGCTGCATTTTGAAGGCTTCTCTCTGCCCGTAGGTGGTTCTTTGTCAGAAATCTCGTGCTAGCAGTAATTCCCACTCCACTTTCCCATCCTTTGTGCAGTGCCAAAGGATTTTTCACAAGTGCCAAATTCTCTGCTTTTTTGATGAGCAGGGTAAGCCCCATAGCCAATCTGGGAAAGCTTTCAGGGGACAAAATCCCCACCCCCTTTCATATGTAGATGTATTGGCTTGGCTTGTTTAAGACAAATGAGCAGCCTCTGTTTATCCTAATGAGGTACTTGATGTGGAAGCTGATAGCACTAATGGCCAGATCCCAAATAATTTGCTGTGTAGGAAAATTGCCCAATTGTGCCCACCCATCTGGTCATCCCTGGGTGTCACATGGAGAGTGGGAGCCTTTGATTCACTCCCTGAGTAATGGAGTGCAATGGATATTTTGCAAACTAAAAGTTACTATCACTGAAGACAGTGATTTGTGTTTTGACCTCAGTTTTGATACTCTTTGTACACTCCAGTGCTCTGAGTGCCAAATAGTCCCTTTTTTTTTTCATCATGGGGTGAAACTAACTTGAAAAAACATCCTATTCCATATCAGGTACAAACCATCCATTTATCCATGAGGACAGGGGAGGAGCAGTGTGAGCGAGCAGCACTGACAAGCTCAAGCATTCCCTGGTTTTGTGTTCTGCTTTCTGACATTTAAGCCTTTGAGATATTCTGTGGTTGTTTCAAACTTCACAGTGATGAACGCTAAAAACCTCTGAATAAGGGTGAAGATGGTTGTGTTCTTTTTACTCCAGGAGGATGTATTTTCAGAAAATACAATAGTTATCATGATACACATGGAATAAATCACAAGTGGTGAACTTTATTTCTCAGACTTGTTTTTCCCTCCCTGCTCAGTGCTGCTGCCACTGCCACTGTCCCCTTGGGTTGTCCAGGATTAACTTGTCCTGCCATGGAGTTTTCACCCCAAGGATTCTGACTTTGATATTGCATCTTTCACTCAGAGTGGAAAAGTGGAGTAGTTTTCAGTCTCACACAAATTTTGAATGAACACAGAAAGTAATGGCAATAGATGGATTTTTATGGAGCAGATGATGTCAGAATTCCCTTTCACGGGAACTGTATTGTCACACAAGAACTGAGGGGGTTTGGGAGGGATGTTCCTGCCCTTAGGTGCTTTCAGGTGCTGGTGTTAATGCCTGGGAACTGATTTGACTGGAAAAAGGATCTTTCGCTTCTCTGCTCAGGATCCCCAAGGGCCTTCCAGAGTGGGAACTGGTGGCACAAGGTGATGCTGGGACTCCTGCTGGCTCAGGGTGACAGACCTTCCTCAGCATTCCATTCCCAGTGACCCCCTGCTCCTCCCTGTCCCATGGGAGAGCTCGTAGGTCTCAATGGAAACGCTCTTTTCTGAGCTTTTTTATCATAGAATGTTAAAGGCTTGGAAGGGACCTTAAAGATCGTCTCATCCCATGATGGGCAGGGACACCTCCCCCTAGACCAGGCTGCTCAAGGCCTCATCCAGCCTGGCCTTGAACACTTCCAGAGTTGGGGCATCCCCAGCTTCCCTGGGCAACCTGTTCCAGTGTCTCACCATCCTCACGGTAAGAAATTTCTTCCTAATACCTAAGCTGAATTTCCCCTCTCTCCGTTTGTACCTATTCCCCCTTGTCCTGTTACTGCAGTTCCTGACAAAGAGTCCCTCTCCAGCTTCCCTGTAGCCCCTTCAGACCCTGGAAGGTGCTGTGAGGTCCCCACACAATCTTCTTGTCTCCAGGCTGTGGTAATGTTAATTTGTGCTAATATTTCCTTTCCAGCACAGTTATCTTGGTGGCAGCCTTAGAGGGGCTGAAGGGCCCTGCTCTCAGCCAGCACCTGCCCCTCTGGAAGCCACAGGAGCCTGACAGTCTTACCCTGGTGCAAGTCCTTGTTTTGCTGTTTAATCCTGTGCATAATGACAGGATGGATCATTTTCTGGTGCTTCTGGATGCCACTACAGTGTTTGTCACTCTTTTGCTTCAGGGATTTCACATTTGCAGAGGGTAACTGGCACCTCTTCATGTGCCTTGGATTTTTCTTGTTAGATTTGCATTGAGTTGCATCATAGAGAAGTTGAAATAGCAATAATAAACCACTTCCTATTAAGTGGATACCATCTCTTGTCTCGCTATGACTTGCTTTCTTACCCAGTGGATTGTGGGATCTCCTGAAAACTCATTTGTTTGATCATACTTGGGAAGATGGTTTGGAAGATTTGTTCCTCTAATTCCAAATATAACCATCCTCTGATCTCAATCAACATTTGCTTTAAAATTGTCCAGCTGGAAATTAACTCCCTGGCAAATCTGGCCAACTCCAGTGGCAATGTGAAGGTGGCTTTTGTTTTTTGATTTTGGACTTGGTTCCTTCTTTTGTGTGTACAGATATGACTGTGGTAGGGGAGCACTTCGGGATTTCCTCCAAAGATGACTCATGGTTGCCAGATCCACCTATAGCAAAAATAGGCCAGGCCTATTCTGTGTATTATTGAGGCTACTGAATATTTTATCCAGTAGTGAGTGAACTTTCCCTGGTAGCCTGTAGAGGTTGATTTGCTTTTGTTCCCCCATTTGTCCACCAAAGACTGACAGAACCCCGGGGTGAGGGTGGAGTGTGTCTCTGTTCGTGGGTTTGCTGCTCCCCTGCCCTCCCATCTGCCTCGATTTTGTAAGTGGGAGTGAAAATTGCCCAAGGTCACCGCTGAGAGAACAACACTCTGTTACTGCTGCCAGTCCTGTGCCTCGTGGCTGGTTTCTGTAGACCTCGGACTCCTGCTTGCAGGAGTGTGGGAGTCCCGGTTGTTAATTAGTATTAATTTCCTAGATAGGCTTATCTCCATTTCGGTGATACTTTCGCCTTGCAAAACCTCAGCTGCAGCAAGGAGCTGCTTGGGGGTGGTGAGCTGGTGGTAGGTGCACTTCCCAGGGGCTGTGGAGCTGATGGGATGGGCATGAGAGAGCTGGGGGAAACCCTCAGTCTGGAATTTGTGCTCAGATTTGCTCTCACTGGAACGGTGAGAACTGTTCTGATCGGAGACAGATAACTGACCCCCAGCTGCTGCCTAGCACTGCCATCTGCTCTGGGAACATCATCTCCTGAAGCATCCAGAGAGGTGGGCAAAGTTCCTGATGCCTTATCCAAAGCGAGATCTTCCTGACAGAAACTTCATCACCGGTAGCAGCATCTGCAGTTGGGCCTGGAGTGGCAGCTCTCACATTCTGCTGTGATGAACTTCAACACACAACTGGAATAGAAGTTGGAAAGATTCGTAGTTGAGATTTTTTTTTTTTTTGTCTGCTCAAGATGCTCCTTCCTGTTCTTTTCCATTCTCCAGCATTTTGTTGCTGCCATCTTTGTCCACTGTCCTCTGGTCCTTTATAAAGAGTTTGGTTGGAGGCAGGAGCACTTGCTTTGGTGTGTCTGTATCACAGACGTTTAGAGAGGAATTCCTTTTGGAAGTAATGAGGAGGTTAAATGGAAGGCAGTTGTCTCCACTTATGGATTCTGTGAGTGAAGTTAAACACTGGATCTAAACAAAAGTGTGAGCTCTGTATTTTCAGGATGAAATTATCCTGATTCAGTGCTTCTTTTGGGTTTCCATAATTTACAGTTACTTCCTAATATGTACAGATATTACTTCCTAAAAGGAAATTCTTATCAATTCTTTAGTGCTCCCTCGGGGCTCCAGTGGCAGGGTGACCTGACCAGGTTCATTCCTCCCAATTTAAACTCCTTTTGTCGAAACAGGAATAACTCCTTGGATAGGGAGATGCTTATAGCAGGACCCCACCTGCTCGGTGCTGGCCCAGCTTCCCTGGATTCAGGCTGGCAGCGTCACAGGGAGGGAGGTGCTGTGCAGCCCTGTGATTATGGGATGCACTCCACCCTTGGAAGCTCCTGCTGCTGCTGCTGCCCTGGCCTGGCCGTTGTGTAACGTCCTGCAGGGAGAAGCGGCCCCGGGACTGCTCCGCGCCGGTGATTAATCGGGGAAGCATTCGGACAACCTTACATGGCAGCACATTTATTTTGGCAGGTGGAGACTCAGAAAGTCCCTGCTGCCACGGGGTGAGCGTTGCTCTGAAGAGCTTGGCTCACATTTTGTTTGCTGTAACACTTCTGTCTCAAACTTTTACCACAGCACTGACATCTCCTTTTTGCACAGCTTTGTGCCATGTTTCCCACCCAGGTCAGCATGTGGGATGACGCTTTTTCAGACCCTCACTAAACGTTGTGAAGAAGTGCCAGTGCTTCAGAGAATGCAGGGCATGTACCTATGGATGAGGGGGGAAGTGTCCCTGTGCAGTGACACGGTGACAGCTCCAGCTTTGTGCTAAGGTTTGTCTTTCCAAGCCATATGAACTGGCATTGCAGATAATCCCGTGTATCCACTGGGAGACTGGGCAGGATGAAGTCATGTACCAGCCTGCCAGACCGAATATTTCAAATATTCTTGGTATAATCTCTCTGAAGGTGAATAAGTAAATAGGTTCATCTGAGAGTTTTCTTTAGGAGTATCCTGGATTAAGATTGGGGGGTTTTAGTTTTAACAAGACAGTAACCCACCCTTAAAGGATCCTTGAGAAGCCAGAGATAAGGGAGAATTGATTACTCTGATAATTTTAGTAATGTTCAAGATGTGAATTATTTTCTATTCAAAAGCTCCAAATTCTCAGGTCTTCTGCTGTGTATTTTGAAGTGGAATTTAGTTTTGACTTGAGGAATAGTTTGCTGGAATTTCTCTTTTTTAATCTCCCTGTTGGCCAACACCAGTTTTGTTGGTGCACCCATAAATTTCATGGAAGTTTGTTTCTTTTACCAAGGCTCTGTTCAGGACAGAATGTACATACCTAAACGTAAATTTTACATGCTCTAGAAAACTTTCAGCTTCTCTCTCAGATTGCAGTGGTTAGGTAGGACTCAAAATGCTCTTTCTATCATGTTGTTATTGCCCGAGATGTCTGTGGCCAGCACTGGCTTTGGTTATAGAGGTATTCTTAATTCTTAAATTAATTCTTTCTCTAACCAGCAGAAGTTGTAACGTGTTTTGTTTGCTTCCAACCCTGAGCTAAAGTAAAGGCAGTCAGCAGGCAGGGAACGGCACAGCAGTGAAGGCCCAGAGTTGGTGTTTGCCTTTAAAAAACCCAATAGCACAGACTTGAGACAGTCAATCTCTCTGCACAGACGAGCTGTTAGTCTGGCAGGATGTAATTCCATTTTCCTGAGTAGTTTGATTTCCTTTTGGCCTGTCTGTGCTTCAGCTCGTCACTGCTCTTGTGCAGAATTGGTGTTGACTCTAAGGTAGTTTTCTGAGTAATTAAAGCAAAGGATATTTGTGAAAAGATGATGATTTGCTTTTATCTGTAGCAAATACAGGCTATCAAGAGAACTTATAAATGCTAAACCTATAGGCCCATCTGTACATAATTTTCCAAGTCCCATTTTATGGCTGCACATGGTGGTTGCAGCTCCTAGTGCAGAGAACCAGCTGGCAGACACTGTTCCTTGCTTTTTAATAGGGTATGAAGGCACAACACACGTCTGACACAGCCCAGAAATTGCCGTGGCTTAAGAGTTCATTCAGTTTACTTAAAATCCTAAAGCAACTCTGATTTAAGGCATGTTGATTTCCTCAGAAGGCTTTTGTTAGTTTGGCTAGTGGCCATATGATGTAAGATATAATTATTTGGCCTCAAACTAGTGATCTTAGCTAGGAAACAGTGTAAAGCTGGATGTGGGCTCTGCTGTGGCAGCACCATTCCCAGAGACACAGGTGAGATGTGGCCATAAGGGCTCCTTGGTGCCTGTATCCCATTCCCACACGTGCCTGTGGCTGTCCTCAGTGCCAACGGGCAGCAAAATCAGAAGATAACCAGGAAAATCTTCTCTGTTCATGTTTTCCAAAGGGCTTTGTGGCTGCAGTTTGTAGCTCCCATGTGTCTCCTCGTGGACACGCTCCAAGAGGTGCCACAGCCAGAGCGGACTCTGGAGCAGCCCCAGGGGAATGTCCTGGGTGGCTTTGCCCGGGATGAGGTGGGGTCCTACCAGAGCTGTGTTCAGAGAACCAAGAGCTGCGGTTCTGTTGGCTCAGTAGCCACAGCTGAGGTGTTTTTAAATCTGTTTTCCTGATACTGAAAAGAATTGTTAGGAACCTCCTTAAATTCCCTTTAACCAGCTACTTAATTTTACTTGGTTTGGTTTTTTTTTTCCTTTGCCCTAAATGGAGTCAAGGCAGTCTGGAATAACGTGTGTGGAATCGACAGGCCCTGTTCTGTTGCACACAGCTTTCCTTTGAGATGACCTTTAAGCCTTGTATTAGTTGCATTCCCATTTAGGGAATCCTTGAGCTTTTTGATATTATTGGGGGGGGGAGGCTGAGATAGAATCAGAATTTTCAGTGTTTGTTTTCTGATAGTAAATTGCCTTCTTGTGTGTCCTCCAAGAGTTCACACAGCCAACGCTACAAACTGGGCTGCTCTCAGAGGTGGCAGCAGCAGCAGCTCGTGGGCTGAGGAGCACTGTGGGGCAGAGCAGGGACACCCCAAGTGACAGGGGACGCAGGGCTGGTGTCCTGCTCGTGTCCTGCTTGGCTGCAGCAGGGGACAAGAGCAAAGGTCAGGCACTGAAAATGTTCCCTGAAGTATACTGGAGATGCAGGATTTCCCAAGATCCTGACACATTTTAAGTTTAGGAGAAACTGTGCCTTAGTGCAGCACCAGGGAAGGCTCTGGAGGGCAGGTCCTCGTTGGGTCATTCTGTCCCTCTTCAAATTCGGGGACAGCAGAGCTTGACAGGAGCTCGATTGTATCGGGAGCTTTGGCCTGTGCTCGTCCGTGCATCTCCGAGCTGCACTTTAGTGCCTAATCCTGTTTTGGAAACTCACTTCCTTTTCCTCTTCTTATGCCATTTTATGATTAGAGGCAGTGTTCACATGATGTTTCACTACTGTGTTGAACATAAACTGTGGTTTCCTGAGTTCTCCAGCGTTCACATCCGTATCGGTGACCGGGAATGGTCCTGGGGCTCAGGACCCCTCCTGCTCCCTCTGCCCCTTCCTCCCTGGCCCTCCTGAAAGAAACAGTCCTGGGGGGTGCCCTGGCACAAAGATCCCTCTGCCCTAAGAAGTAAGAACAGTCCTGCATTCCAGTTCAATACCTGGGTGAATGTTTGAAGCTTCTCAGCCCTGAGACAAAGCAGGGAATGTCACCAGCAGTGTAGGAATTAACTTGCTTAAAAGTGGTTTTCCTGTCTAAAGCTTTTATGACTCTGGGAGGTGGCATCAACTGTCATCTTGGGACAGCTCAAATTAGTATTACATGGTGAAAATACTTGTCATATATTTACTCTGGATTTATTAGGTTCTGAAGGGATGAACCGAGTTAATGACTGCTGACAGACCACCTTGGACAAAGTGGTGAAGGGTTGATTTTCAAAGTTACATCCCTTTTACTGAAGGTACTGGCCTGACACAGCCTTGCTTTGCTATGGAGGAAGGTGCAGGTCTTTCTGCTGGAGGGTTTTGTGGTCCCCAAGTCACTGAACCTGGTTTACAGCTATTTTTATTGTCTTCATTTCCTTCAGAACTATCCAGGATGCTTGTTCTCTTCATGTCCTAGTTTTTGTAGTGATTCTGGACTGCGAGTGCCAGCTGTGAGGGAGGCACTGCTGTAACTGCAGCTCTGCCTGGGAGTGCCAGCACCTTGTGTCCTGCTGCCGTGTCAGACCTGGCTGTTTGAGACAGGCCCTTGTTTGGATGCCTCCCTGAATAATCTGTCAATAGCTGAAATAATACCTTGATCCCAGAGCGAGTGGTGCTGCCAGAAATGCCTCTTGCTGGCCTGGCTGGCCCCGTGTCACAGCTAATAAATAACCTGTCCCAGTGCTCCCAACCTGCCCCTCCTGTGCCAGCCCAGGGCAGGCAGTTCCCTCTGCTGGAATGGGTACAAACCATGCTTTCATGGTGGGAGCACCAGCACAGACACCTGTCCAAATTCTGGCTGACCACGGCCAAAATCGTGGCATAGCTGGTCTTCTCTCTTCACTGCTGTCAGTTGTGGGGTGAAGGCAGTTGTGTCTAACCAGTTTCCCCCCATTTTTTTTTCCTTTTAATTAAGCTTGGGTACAATGTGAGGGAGAGACAGGAACGTGAGGGGGCCACGAACCGATTCCAGGGTTCAAGAAGCAGCAATAAAGGTGCTATTATGAATGAGCAATGGCTTGTAAAGGGCTGCAATCTGCTAGTGTAGGTTACTGGGTTGATACCATTGCTTTAGTAACGGTTCTTGAGTCTGGTTAGATGTTGTGACAATCCTTTCAGCTTGACTGGGAGGAACTGGTCCCTTGTGAATTCTGGATTATTTCTCCAGAACACTTTACCAGTTGCAGAACGTGTGTAATAACACTGAGCTGCAGAGCACGCTGCTCCTGATGGAACTGTGACGATCACAGCCTCAGTAATTGCAGTGGTGTTGATGTAATTATCACCCAACAAGCTGTAATTTGAAAACGGGCCCCACTGCTTGGCCGATGTGGTGCTGGAGTTTGGAAGCTTTTAAAATACTGATGCCTTTGTTTTGTTATACACCGCTTCTATCTGATCAGCCTGTGATGAAAGCCTCCCACGTGCCCTTTGCCTCGTAATTACACATTTACAAACAGTCGGTGCTGTGGGGAAAGTGCAGCAGGAGGCTGTGTTTAAAGAAGCAGTCCCACACTAGTGCAGTTTGTGCACGTGCCATATGGTGTGTGATGTGTGGTTGTGTAGGAGCAGTTGGTCAGTGTTTTATGAAGTGGTGTCACAGCACCGGGTTGGTTTTCCCTACTGGGAACAGAAGGAAGGACTGTTCGGTACCTTTGGAGACACAAGTGTTACACAGCCAGGGCAGCCTCACCTCACTGCTCATACCAGAGCAGCTTAGGTACCTGTCCTCCCAGGTCTCTTTGGAAACAGGGTTCAAACAGGGGATCAGGAAGGACTTTGGGAGCAAAACAATCTGAACCCAACCAGTTAAACCAGGAATACCAGTACTGCCCTCGTTTGGGAGCAGTCATCAGTCTGTGGGGAGGCAATAACTGATCAAAAAGGATCCCAAATTTCTGCAAGTGCCCGTGGTTCGTGAGGTGATGTTTTATGTTGTGTGTGTAGTTACACTGTTTGAAACTGAATTGGTGCTTTACATTCTCAGTAACACCTGGGTGTTCACACCCTCTTCTCTCCTGAACTGCTAAGGAAGATGAGTGGCTTAAAAACAAGACAGTCCAGCAGCAGCGAGTTAATGTTTAGTTATAATAATATCTGTTTTATTTCCTGTACATTTAATCCTCAGCTGCCCTGGAGTGTCTGACCTGGTTGCAGATTAACCACAGCATTGATAAAGGTGCACGTGAGGCGCATTCAGAGCCAGCTGGGTCCTGGCAGGGCACAGCAGTCCAGGTGTGGAGATGGGAGAACGTTCCCGTGCTGCTTCCAGGTGGGGAGCTGGGTCACTGCTTCTTGTGAAGCTGCAGAGCTGAGGGGGCTCTACACAGAGAGATTTTGGCCTTTTGCCACCATGATCTCAAAGCAGGAACCCTGGGGAAGAATCTGTGGGGATCTATCAGGAGGTGATCCCCACTTGTGCAGCGTGGGCACCATACAGGAGTTAGTGGGGTTAAGGTCTCTTTATCTGGTCAGTGGAAACCTGGTCAGTGCGGTGGGTGAATCAGCCCCAACACTTGAGCTGCCCCAATGCAGGGATCCAGGGGCAGGTTTGTGGCTGGTGAGCCCAGGGGCAGGGCTGGCAGCTGGGAATGCAGGGCTGGCAGCTGGGAATGCAGGGATTTGGCAGGGGTTTGGTAGCCTGGCTTTGGCCTGCAGGGCTGCTCAAATGGAAAAGACGGGACCTGGCCTACACTCCGGTGTAGGTGTCTGTCTGGTGCCCTGTGGGAAACGAGTGGCTGTTGGAGAGCTCTGGGAGTGTGAACAGCCCTGTTGAAAAAGATCCCTGTCCCAGGACTGCTGGCGGTGCTGGGCAGGAGCTGGCGGGGACACTGGGCTTGTGAGGGGACCAGGAACCTCCTGCAGCGATCACAGAGCTGAGGTGGCTTTTGTAAAAACGAGGTTCACAACGTCAGCGCTGCCCGGCCGGGGGAGGTGGGGCTGCTCCCGAAGGTGCTGGATCGCCGTGGATGTAACCCAATTATCCAGAGCGCTGAGCCATTCATTTCCAGCTGAGTAATGGGCTGTGAATGGCAGGGTCACGGCGCAGGGCAGAGGGTGAGGAGAGGACACCACGCTCTGTGTGACACCAGGCACCAGCTCTGGGAGCTTCGTGAGTGCAGGGATGCTGTGGGAGGAGATGCACTCAGGAAAGACAAGGAAATGTTGGTATGACTTCATAAAATACCAGCAGGCTTTTGTCTTAATAACTGTAAACAGGTTTGTTCTCTTTATTTAAAACAAGATAAATTAGAAAAAATGGAAATCATTGTTGTGGTGATGAGTTGCGAGTGGTTTGTGGAGGACAGTAAATCAAGTTTGAATTAATAAACTAAAAGTGGAAACAAACCCCCAAACCTGAGCTGATGGAATTACAGTGTCTGTTATCTCCTCTCCCCTGCTTCTCCTCACTCCCCATATCCCCACTGAAAAAGGGGAAAGAGAAAGAATTCCAGGCATATCACGGGTAAAGCAGCACTGGGTGGCAGGGGGAAGCGGTGAGCTCTCGTTGCTGGCTGTTGCACCGCTGGGTTGTTTGTTTGGACAGACTGCCCCTGTGTCCTGGGGCTTCCACTCGGTGTTTGCAGACCACGCAGGAATCCTCCGTCCTTGGCTGCTGGGGATCTGTTGTTCTCTTCTCCAGAACTGGATGAGCCACGGCCCAGATGAGATATTTCCAGAGTCCTCTGTGAGTGGTGTTAAAGTGTTTTGGATCCCTGGTCTGTCTTGCTTGAGGTTACATCAACAGATCTGGACTAAAGGAAGGATTTTTCTTGTATCAGGTTACTGGACAGTTTAGGAGGGTTTTTGCATGGCCCATTTCCTGGAACCCTTGGCATTTCCACTGCTGAACTGTGATTATTTTAGGACTGAGACAGACATTTCAATCCTCAAGCAAATACCTTCAAAAAACGACTCCTGCTTGCTTGAGAGAGAAGTAGAAGGAATAATTAGTTGGGGTTTACCTCTTCTGACCTGGGACTTTGACAGAGGTGCAGATAAGGTGATAGTAAGTGTCCTTATCAGCATAATGGCCTGTGCAGTTTATCAAAGCTACTGATTTTCTATATGTGGGACCATTTCCTTAACTATCAGTGCCACTCTGTACCCAGCTAAAGGCCAAAGAATGGTTTAAGATGAGTGTAGATATGAAGTGTCAAATTCCTCTGTTCTCCTGCTCAAAGGACAGAGATGCGAACAGGAAATAACTGAGCTTTATTTCTTTTCCCGCAAGTCTCTCTTGAATATATTTAGGAGGAAAAGAGTCATTTCATAAATACATTCCACTCTCCTTTTGACAAAACCAGGATTTGTAGTAGTTTTGTTGGCACTGCATGAAAGTGCTGTGACTGAAACACTTGAACCCTGTCTTTATCTGCAAGTCCATCAGGCCATGTCATTGTATCCAAAGCTATAGATGTGTTTTCTGACTGGATTTTGTTTCTCAGATTCAGTCAGAAGAGCAGGTCAGAAGAGTGTGTGCAGTATTTGCTAGGAGGAGCCTTGTGTAAATTTAAACCTTCAAAGTTAATTTTACATGTATATATCAAAAATAAAGAATCATGGAATCACAGGATGGTTTGGGTTGGAAGGGACCTTAAAGCCCATCCAGTGCCACTGCCTGCCATGGGCAGGGACACCTTCCCTGACTTCCCCACACTATCCCAGATGGCTCCAAGCCCTGTCCAACCTGGCCTTGGACACTTCCAGGGATGGGGCAGCCACAGCTGCTCTGGGCAGCCTGTGCCAGGGCCTCCCCACCCTCACAGAGCAGAATTTCCTCCTAATATCAAATCTAACCCTGCCCTCCTTCAGCTGAAAGCCATGGTTACATTAGATAACAAGAACATAAAAATACTGTAATACTTGAGGATTTGGATGTGTGTGAGCCATAGAATCACAGAATGAACTAGGTTGGAAAAGACCTTTGAGATCATCAAGTCCAACCTATGACCTATCCCCTCCTCATCAACTAAACCATGGCACTGAGTACCACATCCAGTCTTTTTTTATACATGTCCAGGGAGGGTGACTCCACCACCTCCCTGGGCAGACGATTCTGGTGCCCATGGATCAGTGACTGTTGCATTACATTCTATAAAATCTCTAAAACACAAGTAATCAGAGTTGTGTGTATTGGGGGTTCAAATTCTTTCCTTCAAAGCTGTGAGCAGAATGTCTTTAGTTAACCAAGGGCTGCTTTGGGGTGAGCTTTGCTGCTCATGGATACTCACGGATCAGCTGATGTCATGGTGTGTGTGCTGGTATGTAATGGTTGGCAGTTGGATTCCACTATGGATTGCCAGCTAATTGTATGGATTGTCAGTGCTTTCCCACTGACACAGCAAAATGTTTTGAGAAACTTGAAGCACTCCGTTGTTTTCAGAAGTCTTTGGAAAGCTGGCAGTAGAGCCATTCCCCTCATTTGGTATTGCCTGCTGGAGGGTGATCACTGAGGGTGTGGGGAGCTGATAGTGATGTTTGTAATTACTGATAATTGAGGAAGATCTTGATTATTCCAACTGCACAGTATGGATGAGATGTCCACTGATCTCTTGTGCAGCAGGGATGTGTGTGAGAAGGGTAACACAAACCACTTAACTTACACCGTAGAAAAATAACAGAAAATATGTTTTCCTTCTAATAGATGTTTTTCTGTATGTTTTTAAGATGTGTGAAGATCCTGACAGTTTGTGACTGCCAGACTTGTTGATTCCGTGTGTTTCTTTGTGTTTCAGGCTGTTCGTGAGGGTTTAGCAGCTCATTGCTCAGGGGAGGGAGGGACATAGCTGCCTTTGGAGGAGGATGTGTCGGCTCTGAACTGTTAATTAAGCTGATTTCAAAAAAAAAAAAACAATCTAAATAAAGCTGATAGCAAAATCAATTGGAAAACCTGTGTTGCTCTTACTGGAAATCACAGTTGTGTTCAGCTGTCACCTGAAGCTGCTTGTGAGTGTCAGAGCTTGGCAGGTGCTGTTTGAGGGCACCCGGGGAGGGTCCAGCACCCCTGCCCTGAACTGGGCCAGCGGCTCTGCTGCTGGAGTGAACGTGGATGTGATCAGCTGGAAATGAGCAGCAGTTTTAGTCCGTGCTGCTGCTTGCAGTGTGTAATTGGGTCCGCCAAAGCTGAGGGTATTCACTTCACCACCACTCCAGGCTAAATCAGTAAATGACTGGTGGCTGAAAACTTCATTGTTAAACTTTTCGATAGACAGCGTGGCACTGCTCTGACTTTCGGAGATTGTCACTAATGCTCGTTACCTTACAAACGATACTGCACAGAAGTAGGAGCCTGCCTGAATCCTTGGGTTGATTTGCCCTTCAAAAAATCCTGTTTTAAATAATTTCACAGGGCTCCGAATTCTACTGGCCTAGAATTAAAAATTTGGTGGTGTGGTCAAAGTCAGCTTGGCTTGTGGCAGATAAGTTGTAGCTATTTTTCAGGTTATCTGCGTGTTAATTCTGATTTGAGTGATATTTTTGCTGTCTCACATTATTGTTATTTGAGTAGTCTTACAGCTTGTGAGTGGGAGCTGTCTGTGACAGAAAAAATTATGACAAATGAAAGGGAAGTAAATGAACACAATCTTTCCGGTGATAATTTGAACCGATAAACCAAGCAGCATGTAAATCAAGTAATCTGTTTTACTAATCAAACCTTTCAAGTCCTTTTCCATATTGCTAATGTTCCCCTGGGTTATCTGTGTACAGTTGCCATTTAGGAATTCACTCTTTTTGCAGTGGATGATGAATGCATAAATAGCAGCTCTCCTACTGCTCAGCTGCTTTTCCATTCAAGGAATGTAAAGTGAGGTACTTCAGGCCACTGTGCAAATTCATTTGCTTATCTTGCCGGTCCTACCCTGCACTTCCAGACCCACAAGGGTGTTTGAAGCATTCCCTGTGTTGTTCCTTCTCTTTTTCCCTTTTTGAACTTGACTTTCAGTGAGAGGGAGAAAGATCCTGATACTGAATCTGCCAGGTCAGTCACACTCGTGACTTTAATTGAACCCACTGCACTTGGCTGTAGTTAAAAAAACCTTTTATTTCTCATCCAAATGCCCTGTAAAATATTAGTTGCTCTTTAATTGGAACGACAAACCTCGTGTATTTACTGGGCCTTTTCAGTACTGATACACAGACATGACCTTGTCCCTCCAGAGCCTGAGGGTTTGTCTTCCAGGGCACCTGCTGCTCCCTCCTTGGTGATGGGAGAGACTGGGAGATGGAGAAGAGGGATTTCAGTACAGTTCCATTCAGGTCACCTTTTGGGACATGAAACTTTTCCAGTACAAAGCAGAAAATACAAGAAAAAAAACCCCACAAGAAACCTGAGCCAAACCTATATCCAGAATGGGAAGCTTTTCCTGACTAGCCGTGCTTTCAAGGGAGCACGAGGAAAAGTCCTTTCAGCCTGAGCAGTTAGCGGACATATTGTTGAAACGTATTTGCTTTGTGATTTGCAAACTTAATTTTCCACTCCACTGCTCGTGGCTCTTTGTCCACGTGCTCTGGCTGAAGCCGTTGGTGTCTGAAAGCGTCGGTGGCAATCTGGGGGTGGCCGAGGTCACAGCTGTCCCTCCTTGTCCCTGCAGCAGATGTGGCAGAAGGGAATCTTTGGCTGAGGGGCCGGATGGGCAGCTGGAGGTGGAATATCTTCATCTGCTGCTCGGAGACGCGGTGGTTTGTCCACCAGAGCCCTTGGCTGGCACTGGGAAGGGCTGGAACAGGGCAGGAACAGGGCAGCTCGTGGGCCAAACCACGGAGCTGAGTCATCAACCATGTGCTGGAAAAGCCAGGGGTGCCTGGAGAAGCCCAGTGTCACAGCCCAGTGTAACTCACAGCCTGGTCTCACTGCTCAGTGTCACATCCCAATGTCACAGCCTGGTGTAACAGCCACAGAACACACAGGCCTGTGTAAGGACTGTCAGTATTTGGGTTGGGGTGACATGGTGCAGATCACTGCAACAACTCTAAAAGAAACCCTAATGATGCAGAAACATAAGCCATTATTTGCATATTCTGCATCATTATTTTTGCATGGTCTGCACGGCCTGTTTTCCTATAAATAAGACACCCAATTGTATTTTAGATGTAACATTACCAGAGGACTGAGCAAGTCTTTTGGAGTGCTGGCAGATGGGCTTCTGTATCTTAATGCTGCAAGATGATTCTTGGGTTTTCTGAGCCCTGTCCTAAACAATGCTGCATTCAGGGGCTCCAGCAGCATCCACAGATCAGCAGTGGCCACGAGCTTAACAAATCAGAATATTCCTTTCCAGCAGAACAATGAAGCAGCTGAACATCAGCAGCTCCCAGCCAGCTGACTGCTAAAGGAGTCTCCAGGCATTTCCAGAGAAAACCTGTGGAATACTGGGGCTGTACCTTGGCACTTGGGCTTGTGGGGGGAATAGAGGTGTAGTTACCACAAGGTTCTGTTAATTGTGCAACATTCCAAGGGCTCGAGGGACAGCAGGAGGAGAGAGGGCTGAATCTGTTCAGGGCTTCATTCAGTACCCTCTCACCACCCAAATCCATTCCTCCTTCACCTGCTCACCTTGACTTGTCCCTCCCTTTCTCCCCAGCTTGGCTGGTCCCACACCTGAAGACTTGTCAGGGTTTCCCTTCATCCCCTCTAAACGAGACAGTGTCAATTCCTCCCCCAGTTCAGCCAGAGTGTGGACAGAGTTGGGAAGGTGTCACACCAGATGTGTGTTAGAACAGGGCTTAGAAAATAAGGTTGGGAATCATCAGTGCCGGGGCTGATGGAGCTTCAGGTGATGTTATTTTGGAGCAGTTGTTGTTTCCTGAGTTACTGGAGAGCTGGGAGCAAGGAACAGGGACTCAGTCATGGACTTTGTTTTTCTACGTGTTTCTGGATCTTTCTGCTGAGTTGAAGGATTTTATAGTCCTTTGAGCATGCCTTGCAAGAAGGTTGTTATGCAGATCTGTCAGCTTGCCTGGACACCACTGGGACAAAGCCACCCTTGCAAAATTCACACCCCACTGAACCAGGGCGAGGGAATCAGGCAGGATCTTCCTCATAGTGCAAATCTGTCCAGCCACCAGTCAGTGCCCTGGTGTTTGCCTTCTGTGCAGGTGTTTTTGCAGTTTTGTCCCCTGATAAACCTGGAGGTAGCAAACCCTTTAACACAGCAGAGCATAGTCTCATGTGCAAAGCTGAATCCCAAAATTGAAGGCTGAGGTAATCATGGTGTGGCAGGTTACAGATAATATGGACAGAGGGTTTGGAAAGAGGAGATGAATGAAGGTAAAATGTCTTTTTTTGGGTACCCAGATGCTGTAGCATCAGAGTGGAAGGAACATAATGGATCATGAAGTCAGTTGTTGGTCAGTGCAGGAAGCCAAATCTTCTAAACACATCCATGAAAAAGCTCAGCCATATCCAGCAGGGCTCCCTAGTCCTTGCAGCTCCCACTGAGCTGCTTCCCCAGGATGCTCCCGTGGCAGGCAGCTTTCCCTCTCCTCCTGTGTTGGCCAGGGTCCTCCATTCCCATTTTCCCTTTGTTTGGGCCTGTGTAATGTTCTGTTTGATGGGTTCTTCTGGCTGCCTGGCAGGATGATTCTCATCTCTCCATGTATTTATAGGTGATCACTTCCTCCTTCTCCTCCTCCTCAGCAGTTCTGTGAGTCTTATGCATTTAAATGAGTTCCTTTGCATGACAAACTCAGTGCTCTCCTGTGCTCCAGCTGACTCGGCTGTGATGGGAGCAGACAGAACCTACCCGACTTTTGAGCTTTCTTTTGCTTTTTACTGTCCTTTTATAGTTTATGTGCTTTTATTTGACAGATTAAAAAGTTAGAGATCACGGGCAAATGGCAGTCTCTTGTTTGCTGCTGTCCCAAGCCTGTTCTACTCTTTTCTGGTTAGATCTGGGATCACAGGATAGTTCCCCCTCAGGACAGCATTGAGGGCACCGTCCTGCCCAGAGCTCAGTAGTGTGGTTACTGCACTAGGATTTTACGGTGTTCCAGCCAGATTTTCACGTGGAAACCAGGAGTGGGTTTTACTGCTCCACACCCAGCAACCAGGAGCAAACCGCTTCCCTCTACCTGCGCTGGCAGCAACTTCCTCCTGTGCGGCTTGGAATAAACCCACAAAGCATTGTGTTGTCCTGGAGGCTTTTCAAAGAACTTCCCTTTGTCTCGTTATCTATTTCAAGTCTGCTTGTGCCTTGTGCTCTGCTTGCAGAGCTGGAAAAGGAGCCTGCGCTGCTCCCCTGCTGCACGGAGCTCGGCCCGTCTGATGCAAATAGAAATGAAAGTTCAGTGACTCCTGTGTTTAGTGGTTTGGCATTTTTTCAATGCAAGGTTAGTACTTTATATTTAAGGAGAGGGATTTTAATATTATTCCCGGTTCTACATCGCTCGGTTTTAGAGTTTATTCAGCGTTCATTAGGGCTGGCTTAGCATCCATCTCCCATTTTCCTTCCCTGACCTTACCCAGTGGGTTTGCAGAGCTGGTGGATGACTCAAGGGTCAGCTGGGTTGGAGCTGAACCAGCCTCATCGAATTACAGTCCATTTGCTTAAAGCTTGGTTTGTTGAGGAAGATGTGGCGGTGGTCACTCGTAGTTTGCTAATTTTCTTTAGACAAAAATGACATCATTACAAAGAACTCTTTTAACCTAATTTGCAAAGCTGGCTGGAGGCTGCAGATGAATGGAGAGTTCCTCACCCTGCCCTGTCTGCTCCCTCCGTACAGGAAAGGAGTGGTGCAGAACACGCTCCAAATGGCATTTCCTATTTTGTTCAGCTGGCAGCATCTGAAAACCGGGTCCATGCAGGCCAACTGCAAGCAAAAATCTCACCTGCACATGAAATGAATTTAATTGCAGTTTTTCTGGCCCTCAAGGTGGATCAGAACCTTGTAGACTTGCAGATTTTGACTGTTGAAGACATGCATATTCATGATCAGGACAGACTTGGATCGTTTTCCTAGTGCAGGGAGGTTATACTGACTGGACAGTTTTTTGGTGTGTTTTTCCAAGAGCAGCAGGAATATTTTAGCCATAGTTCTGCCAACGCAAATCCTGTTTATCTGAGTGCTCTTGTGAGAGGCTGATTTGCTGTGAGGCAGTTTATGGGCAATTTACTGAGAGACTTCAAGTCCTGCTTGACAGTTGAGTTTATTTTGAGATTTACCTAAAATAAAGTCCTTAAGTGGCACTGAACTCTCAGTAGAGAGACCTGGTATCACATAGAAAAGGCACAAGTACCTGAGGCAGAGACTGAAGTTTGCTTTAGGAAAGTCTCTTGCCTCTCAAAGCATGAGGAGAATGGGGTTGTTCCCTTGGGTGAGTGCAGGCCACACATTCTTGCATTTAAAAACCAGGTAAATATGGTTTCACTGCCAGAAGTCTGCTAAAATCCCCTTCCTTAGTGAACACATCCTAAATGTCCATCCTTGACTGTCTATGTACATCTCTTCAAGAGCACAAGTTTTAATTGAATGTCTTCACACAAGCTTGCAAAGAGAATGGGCTCAAAGCCTGCAGTCATGGATTTTTAATGTATAGTATTAATGGAAAAAAATAACTAAGACTTGTGACCCCATTTGGGAAAGTAATCCAAACCACATGGGGTGTTTGCAGTGGGAAAAGGAATTGTCCCTGCTCCATGTGCCAGAGGTGTGCAGTGCTGCATCATTCTGCTCATGCACAGAGGAGGAAGGAAGAAAAAGCTGTGTGCTCATACTCAATATTTCAGTTTGTGCTTTGGGGCTCACAAATAAGCTGGAAATAGAGAATAGTTTGAAACCATCAGTTTTTATTCTCTTAACCTTCAGTGGGACTAGGTTAGCTGTTGACTGAGGCATCTGTAGCACTCCTGATTCTGTCCTGAATTATTTGCTTTTCCTTAACATTTCCTTCCCTTTAAGCTGCTGCTGCACAGCCAAACTGAACGTCTTTGCTCAGGGGATGGCTCTGCTGTGACTGACAGAGCAGGTTCTGTCCTGAGGTGTCTGTGGAGCACCAGGAAGGGCTGGGACCAAGGAGCTTCAGGGAGCACCTGTCAACAGGGAAAGCTTTGGTGTGTCTGTGAAGCAGAATGTGCTCGGTCTGGGAGCAGTGCTGAGAAAGGAGCAGTTCAGGATGAGAGAAGGGCTTTTGCCAGTAGAGAGTGATCCCTGATACCGATAGTTGAGCTCTCCTAAAGCACCAGCCAGCTGGTGACTTGCTGTGCTTTCCAGCAGCTGCTCTGCCCTCGGATGTTGGACAGATGGGCACGGACTGGCAAAGTGGGTCAGTGAGGAGGGTTTGCCCCGTGCTCAGGGCTGGCAGTGCTGCCCCACGGGCTGCTTGGCTCAGCAGAGGAGTTCCATGTGAATGATTAATTAGGAATTCCCTGTGTGATGGGAGTGCTCGGAGCGGCGGTGGCCGGGGGGTGTCTGTGTAACGGTCCCGTCCTGCAGATGTTGTTTGGGAGTGTGGGTTCCCAGTCTTGCCAGCTAACTCTTTTCTTTATTTGTACTGAGTGCATTTGAAGTTGCATCATTTCCTCGGTAAGAACAGTTTTATTTTTGACTGGAGTGTTTGTCAGGTGGGGGAAATCCTAAATGTGAGTGCTCTCTGGTGGTGGAGATTTCTGCTTCAGGGTTCCCATTTCTGCAGTGTATCTTGCAGGAGAAACTGCATGTGAACATACCCTGTCTGGACCTAAGGATGTATTTTTTTTCAACTCCCTTCCCTAAAATAAAAACTACAAAACGAAGTAAGCCTTTTTTCTTGCCTTAGTGGTCTTCGTTCCTAGAGAAGAATTTCTCTCCCTTTAGATGATTTATACTCCATGACTCACTGGTTTTTATTTTCTCATTATCAATTGATGTTTTAATGAGGTAATAAAAACTGAAGTATGAGGTATAAAAACTTCTCATGAAAGAGCTGATGTTCCTCCTCAAAATAACCCACAAGGATTGAATACTGTGAATTTCTTTTTGGCTGCTGAGCTGCTGGGGAGAGGGGCCTGGGGGGAGACTCACCGTGGGCTGCAGCTCCTCCCCAGGGCCAGCTCCGATCAATCTCTGCTCCCTGTGACAGGGACAGGACCCCGGGAATGGCTGGAGCTGTGCAAGGGGATGTTCAGGCTGGGGATCAGGACAAGGCTCTTCCCCCAGAGAGTGCTGGGCACTGACCAGGGAATGGTCCCGGCCCCAAGGCTGCCAGAGCCCCAGGAGCATTTGGACAACGCTCTCAGGGATGCACAGGGTGGGATTGTTGAGGTGTCTGTGCAGGGCCAGGGGTTGGACTGGATGATCCTTGGGGGTCCATTCCAGCTCAGGACATTCTGTGATTATCTGACATTGATACAGAAATTATTCAAATGGAATTATTACCAGGAAATGTTTTGTTGTAGCAGGAGCTGATGTGATTTCCATGAGATACAAAACAAGGTTTGACCGTGGGGGTGCCACCCTAGGAGTGGATACTGGGGTTCATTTTATCAAGGAACTTCTAGCAAGGACCTTTTTCAAGGAACTGCGCTGTTGCTGCTTTGAATAACAAACTCTCAGTTCTACATGTTACACCTCAGCACTAAAATGACTGTGCTGGCTGTGAAAAGCACCAAATAAATGTGTCATCTTGTTTTGTGACCTTGCCTTGCAGAGGAATAGCAGATTTAACACAGCTCGAACCTCCCGTTTGCACTTCCCTTGTGGGTTGTTTTCTTAAGTTTTCCTGAAGTTCTCCATGGGCAAGGCAAGCCCTGGCTCTCCCACCGGAGCTGTGCAGCCGGGAAAACAGGCCCTGCTGTTCTTGGCCTGCTGCTGTGCTGAGCCCTGCTCAGGGATGAAAAGGGGCTTTATCAGCAAGGAGGGGCGAGGAGCTGCAGCTCCTGATGGGAACAACTCAGCACAGCTCTGCAATTTAAACTCCGGTGCTGAGAAATAAAGAGAAGTGAACTGAGAGGTAAATGGAGGGGTCAGTAGTTCATAAACGCTGTATCCCTAAAGCCAAGCTGAGGAGATGCCTGTTTGTCAAGCCCAGAGATGGACCCTTCTTCTCCCTCGTCTCCATCTGCCTCTTGCCACAGAGCTGAAGACACAACTCGTCAGAGCCCAGTAAAACCTTCTAGAACTTGGCTTGGAGGCCCAGTGTGGGATCTGTCGTCTGAGCCGAGCTGTGGGGAAGCACAGGCAGGATGTGAGCCTGCTGCCTGTGCCAGCATCCCAGCTGGAACCCCTCTGGAGCAGGGGCTCTGCAGGGACAGATTTGGCTGGCAGGGCCGATCTGGAGGTTCAGCTCAGAGGCAGAGGGTGTTGGGCACTGAACAGGCTCCCCAGGGAATGGTCCCGGCCCCAAGGCTGCCAGAGCTCCAGGAGTGTTTGGACAACGCTCTCAGGGATGCACAGGCTGGGATTGTTGGGGTGTCTGTGCAGGGCCAGGAGCTGGGCTGGATGATCCTTGGGGGTCCCTTGCAGCTCAGGATATTCCATGATTCTATAATTCACTCAGGGACGCTGAACTGTCACGGGAGGAAACTTAAACTGGGCTCTGGCAATGCAAGTTTACATAATTCATTACTTAAGGAAGAGGTCAGAGTATTGGGTGCTGTGATGGTGGCTTGGCACGACCCTGCAGCAGGGATGGCCTTTACTTCTTTATTTCCTCTCAGCTAAAACAACCCCACTCACCCTCTCTGTGGCCATGAACCCTCCAGCTGCACATGGGGCTAAAACCTCACCCACAATCTGCTGTATCTTTATTTTCATCATCATTAGTACCTTGAGCAGCAGTTCTGTGCTGCTGGGCAGGGACTTTGGAGAGCAGCTTGTGTGTTCTCCAGTGGGTAACTCACCTTTTTCAGGTGTCCATGTCCAAAAGGTGGGAAGGATTGTGCTGACTGTGGAGTCCTTGTGGTGTCCATTACATACTGATGAGCCAGTGTGACTTGATCTCAATAGCAACCGTGTTGTGTGGGTTTGGTTTTTCAAGCTCTCCTATGTCTATGCACAGTTCCTCATGGGCTCCCAGCCTGGTATCTGGTCCCTTTTTGGACCTTCTGCCTGTTTGGGATCTTCAAAAAAATTAAAATTAGGGGTATTGGTATTACTAATTATGTTGACCTTATCTTTTCTAGAACATTATTGGTACCTTTCAAACAGCATATATCTCAAAAATGTAAAATATCTCAGCATTTTAAGGTCACTGATGTTTTGAGAGATGAGTATCAGGACACCTTTAGTTGAAGCTGATGCAGGAACAAGAGGATGTTTTGCAGTTCTTGTGTCTTTTCAGTGCAATATTCCAGGAGGAAGCTGGAATTGGAGGTATGAGCACTTCTAGAAAGTGAATGCTGGTTGCTGGCTGATATTTCTCGAGTTTTATTACACCTGCTAAAATCTGACTCTGCCAAGATGCTGCAGAAAATTCTCAAATGAACAATAGAAAATGTCAGGGCTGTCACCACATGGGGGTGGTAATAAATTCAATAAAGTAATGCTGGAATTTGTGCCGGAGTCCATCAGGATTCGAGGCTCCTGAGCTCTGTGGAGGGGTTTTGGTGCCATCTAATGTCCCGAGGTTTAAGTACAGCTGCAGGCAGGGATTGGTGCTGGCAATCCAGGATTTGTGTGTTGATCCCTAAACCTGCTGTTGTCCTTTCTCCTCCTGAGAAGGAAATCCTGTATGAATTCCTCAGCTGTTAATCTGGAATTCTTCTGAGCTCTCCTGGTAGGCAACATTCGATAAAATGTGCATTTGTTTGGAAACATCTTCTAACTTAAACACTTTTTTTAAACTAACAGTAAGTTATTTTCTGTCTTGTTTGCAAAAAGAATCAAAGGGCCAGGTGTAGTTTAGGGTTGTTTTCACACATTCTTGGAAATATTCCCCTCTGGTTTGACAGCAGTGGTGATACTAAAGTGCCCTCCAGCAAAAAGGACTCATTGCTGGAACTGAGAGGCTGCAATTCCCTCCTGGGCTTCTGTCTTTGTTTACTTTCGAGTGTGATTAGACCTCTCAGTCAGGGCTTCAGAACTTCTGCTCTGGCCTGAGCTGGGTCATGGACAACTACAGAACACGAAAAAAGAATTTGCCTGTGAATCCCCTTTATGAAGCAGATTAGATCTGCTCCTCACACTCGTGTTTATTTATTGTCAGTTGTAGAAACAGTAAATTCCATGTCATGTGTCTGGAAGTGAAACAGAGGTAGAAATGTCCTTTGTAGGTGGTAAGACTCAAACCCAGTCGTGAGATAGTCCTTGTCCCCTCAGGTCTCTCTGTATCTGCTGCTGGGCCATCCCTGCTCGGGGGATGTCCAGGGCCAAGGTTTTGTTGTAGGATTTCCGTGGGGTGATGGATGGAAGAGTTCACCTGATGGGCCGGGCAGCTGCGTGTGCTGACCCTCTGCATTCGTCTGATTTCTGCCTTTTGTCTCCTCCGGGCAGGTTCGAGAAGGGGCGGATTTACACCTTTATCGGGGAGGTGGTTGTTTCCATGAATCCTTACAAAAACCTGAACATCTACGGGCGGGACACGATCGAGCAGTACAAAGGCAGGGAGCTCTACGAGAGGCCTCCCCACCTCTTCGCCATCGCCGACGCCGCTTACAAAGCCATGAAGAGACGCTCCAAAGACACCTGCATTGTCATCTCAGGTGGGCTGGGAGGGCTGTGCATTGTGATGAGCACTTGATCCGTGTGAAATTCCAGGCGGAAGGAGAATAATGGTTTGGCTAATGACAGCGTTTTATAAAAGAAACTTCATTAATCTTAAAGCTGCTCATTTGCATTTGAATCCGCGTGTGGAGACCGGCACAATTATTTCTTATCTCATTCGAGAGCTGGTGCCAGTCAGGAGCTGGATCTGTGCCTGCAGAGGGATAATGTGAGCAGGAGCCCTGTGTCTGCTCCGGGCTGTGACCTGGGATCGGGAGTGACCTGGGATCAAGTGGGACTGGATGATCCTTGGGGGTCCATTAGCAGAGCTGGGATCAGCGGAGCTGGGCTCAGCAGAGCTGGGATCACCAGAGCTGGGACCAGCAGAGCTGGCCTTGTCCCTCCTCAGGAGCTGCTGACTTTTGTCCCTGCCCTGGCTGGCCCCTGTTTGTTCCCTGCTCCAGTGGCCGTGGCTCCAGCGCCGGGAGCGAGGCTTGTACCAGAGCGGTCCCTGTCTGGATCCTGGCACTTCGTTTCCTTGATGTCCCCGTGCTCGGGCAGCTCTGAAAGGAGAGAGCCCCGAGCTGGGGTGCTGAACAGTGGCCCCTTGTGCTGCTGCAGCCAGGCTTTCTCCTCTAACAATATTCCTTTGATCCTCTGTGTGCCAGCTCTTTTCCCGACCTGTGAAATCTCCCAGCACAATTGCTCAAAGTCAGCCCAGCAGCAGCAGCAGCCGGGCAGGGTTGTGGCTGTGTTTAGAAAACGTCCCAAGTGCACACAAAGATTGCTTTAAAAAGAAAAAAATCAACCCCCCCTCAGCCACCGTTGGGGTAGAATTAAGATCTTCTGTCCAGTGATTTGCTTTGCTTTTGTCATCTGTTTGGTCACTGTGGTGTTTCTGCCCCCAGGTGAAAGCGGGGCTGGGAAAACTGAGGCCAGTAAATACATTATGCAGTACATTGCAGCCATCACCAACCCCGGGCAGAGGGCTGAGGTGGAGAGGTAAGGCCTGGGCTGGAAAACGGGGGAAATTCTCCTGCTTGTGGATCTCTTTCTGTGGGCTCTGTAGCACCACATTATCAGATGGTCTCCTATACCTGCTGATTTATACTTCTTCAGGTACTGCTTTTACTCTGGGAATTTTGCAATATTAATTGCTGAAATTGTGTCAAAAAGTTTATTTTGACAATTCAAACTTTCAAAATCCAAACAGTGTCTAGAAATACCATCCAGCCAATATCAATCATCTAACAGCAGGATGATGGTTTAGAGGTCTTTTCCAAACTAAATGATTCTAATTCACTTTTCTTGGGGCAAATTACTCAAAATTTGGGTGTGTTAGAACACCATGGTTAGTGCAAGGAGTGTATTCTGTGACCTTCCAGGCTCACATGATTCTGAATTGCAAAATGTCCCTCTCTGTTCTGGAGTAAAAGTTTTGGAGCAAAGAATGTGGCTTTCTGCTGAAACAGACTTAAACCTACCCCAAAAATTGAAAATTACTTACAAAAGAATTCGCTAAATTGGTTTCAGAATTCAAATATGGAAAGAAACTGAATTTTGGGGCTGCTTTCAGGGGGGAATCTGGTGTTTGAACCAAAGAGCATTTGCTTGCTCTAAGGAGCATTTGCTGACAGCTCCCAGCTGATTTCCCATGGGATTGCTGATGTCATCCCCATCTGCCCAAATATGTCATCAGAGAGCATCACTGCTGTCACTGAACTCTTCTGGAGAAATGGCTGTGACAAAAAACCCCGTGGTGTGAGTGTTGAAGTCTTACCCTGCTCCCTTTGCCATCCATCCCTGGTGCAGAGTGAAGAACATCCTGCTGAAATCCAACTGCGTGTTGGAGGCCTTTGGCAATGCCAAGACAAACCGCAACGACAACTCCAGCCGGTTTGGGAAGTACATGGACATCAACTTCGATTTTAAGGGAGACCCAATAGGTGGGCACATCAATAATTACCTGCTAGAGAAGGTAAGGCACCCTCCCTTCCAGGGTTAGAGCCTTTGCTGGAGTTACTTTTGCAATGTGGGCTTTGCCAATAGAAAGTGTTCCATTCAGACATGAACAGCAGGTGAGGTGTGAGGGCATGGAAAATAAATCCAGGGCTTAATTCTTCCTTAGGAGTCAGGAAAGTCACTGCAGTGCTGGCAGTGCCCTGTTCCTGGGGCACCACGACTTGCAGAGCTCACCAGGAACGGGGCTGTGTTACCCAAAGGACTTTGTGCATATGGGGGTGTGAAGTTTAATCTCAGCTTTTATTTTGGATACGATTCACCCTCTGCACAGCTCCTGCTTTGTAGGTCCCTGCATGGAGCTCTCCCTGGTGGAGGAGGAGATCTCCAGGGGTGTAGGGAGCAAGTCTGCTTGAGAAGTGTTGTTTTGGGATAATGCCACAGCCTAGGGTGATCTGTTGGTAGCACTGTTTTTATATATTCCAAGTGATCCTGAGCATAATTATTTTTTTCATGTCATTAAGTTGTGTCTGAAAACATTGGAATATGTAAACCTGGAGAAACCAGGCGTGAGCCATTAGCAGTTCTTGTTGTGTGAGACTCGTCTGGCTTTGATTATGTGTTTGACCACATCTGCCAACACCCTTTTTTGTTTGTGTTTCTTGTTTACTTCTCCCCCTATTTCCCTGAAGTCTATTTTCAGAATAAACACTTTATTTTAAAAAACAAAACAGCAAACCCAAACATTTAACTTGGGATACTTTGATGTAAAATGAGGGCTGGGACTCCAGCTGCAGTGACTTAAATCCTGATGATTTATTTATCCTGATTGTTTATTTCATGTTCTTGACTTCTCCCAAGTTAAATTTGTTTCTGTTTGAAAGCAGTGGAGGCTCCGGCCCAAACACAAGCGGTAACAGGCAGTGGCTTTGCACTGCAGCAGGAACACATCGAATCCTGGAATATCCTGGGTTGGAAGGGACGCCCAAGGATCATCCAGTCCAGGTCCTGGCCCTGCACAGACACCCCAACAATCCCACCCTGTGCATCCCTGGGAGCGTTGTCCAAATGCTCCTGGAGCTCTGGCAGCCTTGGGGCCGTGCCCATTCCCTGGGGAGCCTGTTCAGTGCCCAGCACCCTCTGGGAGAAGAACCTTTCCCTGATATCCAACCTAACCCTCCCCAGGACAGCTTTGTGCCTCATCACTCTTCATAGCTCAATCTTGTAGCACAAAATAAGGATACGTTGCCTGTTGACTGAATGTCTGCTGCATTTAACCCTTTTTTGTGCTGTTCTACAACAGTTTGGAATGAGTATTGTGGGATGGAGCTACAGCTCCCTGAAACAAGGCCCTTGTGTCAGAGCAGAGCATTCCCTGGTACCATGGCTGGGTGCTGTGGGCAGCCTGTCCTGGGGGTGTGGAAGTGGTGACCACCAGGCCCTGAGCATCTGTCTGGAGTCACAGAGTCCTGGTTTTCATTTCCAGTGATTAAATAATTCTAAAACTAAAATGACATTTCATTTGAGTCTTCCATGCAAGCAATCCTGTGGTTCCCACGTGGCATTCCTGGGTGGAAGTGGGACGTGGCAGCTGTTACACAGGCTGGTGCTTTGGATTATAGACTTCAAACTCCATGGTCACACATGTGTGATGGAGCTCAGAAGAGCCTGAGTGTGGGGTAGGACAGGTTTGGGGTGTCGTGGTGGTCTGGGTGTCTGAGGGGAGGTGCAGATGTCCCACTAACACCCGGCTCTGGGTTTTGTTTCCCCCAGTCCCGTGTGATTGTGCAGCAGCCTGGGGAGCGAAGCTTCCACTCCTTTTACCAGGTTTGTGTTCCTTTCTCAAACAAATGATTTGTCTCCAGTTTCCCAGACACTTTGGGCAGAGCACTCAGGGCTTTCACCCTCCCCTGTGTTTTGCAGAGGGTTCCCTTTTGCAGCATCTTGGGTGATCTTGTGTTCTTTAGTTCTCTGTGGAGGCCTGGGCTGGGAGGGAGCCTGGGAAGACTGATTGTTTTCTATCCTCCAGTCCCATATTAACACATTTATAAACTTAAAAGGAGGCTGACTAAACAAATATGGTAGGACATTGGACATTGACTCACTATTTTATTTGTAGTAAGTCTAATCCCTCTATTTTCTCTTGAGGCCTTTAGTCCATATGGAAGTGATTTTATGACACCAAGTTGACTTTCTTGGTTTTTTGGATGTTCTTCTTAATGTCTTCCACATTGGATGGTGGTTCCTTGTGTGTCCTTTGGGGGATATGGTCAGCCTATTAGTATAACCTTGATTCTGCAGAGAGGGGAGTGTAGGTTTGTTTATTTTTTTCCCTCTTTTTCAGTACTCCATGATGGCACGTGACCACTTTCCTCACAGACGTGTCATTTCCATGTGGAAAATGTTTCTGTGAGGGAAATGTGTTTGCCAGGACACAGCTGTGGCATGGCACAGGTGTAAACAGGTCTGTGAGGGGCTTCAGGCTGGTTTTTGTACAGTTGTGACATTAAAAGACAATGATTTGGGCAACCTCCTTCAGGTCGTGTGCCAGTGCAGACTCTGCATCTCACACACGTTGTGCTCCTGACTGCAGATACTTCAGTAATTAATATTTTTATAATTTTGCTTGTCAAGCAGATGAATAAGAGACAGAAAAAGGAAGGTTTTTCTATTTTTCATTCACCATTTCTTAAAACACTCTTTGTGCAGCTCCTGCAGGGAGGTTCTGAGCAGCTCTTGCGTTCTCTGCACCTCCAGAAGGATGCGTCTGCCTACAGCTACATCTGCCCTGGGGCACAGCTCAAGGTGAGGGGGTCTCAGGGACAACTTAACCTTGGAAATGCAGCTGGAAATGCTCAAAGCACTGCTGAACAAGCAGGAGCTGAGATGGAATATGGAAAGGTGACGCTGGTGTGCCATTTGTAATGGAGTTTCTGGCCCTACAAGACAAAGCATGTGTGTACTTAGAGAGAAAATATACTTGTGTAATGCTTAAAATATACAAATATATAAATATATGTGCATATTACATTTGTGTCTGCTTATAAACAGCAGTAAAATGGTTTGTTAATAAATGCAGGTGTAGATACGTGACCCATTACCCGGGCAGGCATCCCATGCTCCATAATGGATAACCTAAACTGCTTTCTGCAGCAAAAAGCCATAAGGACTCATTTTTTTACAGCAGGATCATTGAGTTACTGAAGCATTCAGTCTTCACGTCTGACTTGTCCTCGAGGGGGAACTCTGAGCAGGAAAGAAGGGAACAAACCCATAAAGTTTTTAGGACAACAAGATCCTGAATACTTCGAATACGTCTGGAGTTGTCCCTGGTGTTGTCCCTCAGGAGCAGGGTCCAGACAAAAGTCTCCCTGATTTTCTACTTGCTTTGTGAGATGCACTTTGGTACAGAAACCCAGAGACCTTCTCACGTGCCTGGTGACTTTCTCTAGAAATGTGCACTGAAAACAAACCCAGGAGGCTGCAAGGAGGGAGGGAGAGGCTCACCTTGGAAAAGGTGGGGATCAGAGATTCCCTGCTGGTGCTCTGCAGCCTTTGCTCAGAGGGTCTGTGACTGCACAACTTGTCACTGTTCTTCTGGGGTTTTTTATGAACTGCTTCTGCTCTTTCCCAGCAAATTCCACTGGGAAATTTATTGTGCTGTGGTGGATTTCTGTGTCTCCTGCTGCCAGAATACGTGTGCAGTGCAGGCTTGAGTGTCCAAGCACTCAATGTCCAGTGCCAATGAGATGGCATTGAAAAAAGCTGAGAAACCTCGTGGCAGTGTCTTACATCTGAGAAACATCAAATGCATATCTCTTTCCCATGGGCTTGTGAAATCCTTGCTTCCTCACTGCTGACTTCCATTAAACCCCCCCATCCCAAACTTCCCTCTCCCCTCAGTGCTCCATCAACGACGGGGCCGAGTTCAAGGCAGTCGCTGATGCCATGAAAGTGATCGGCTTCAAGCAGGAGGAGATTCAGACTGTCTACAAAATCGTGGCAGCCATTCTGCACCTGGTAAGCTCCCTGCCCTTGGGTATCCCTCCCTGTATCCATCCCTATATCCATCCTGGGCTGTTCCTCAGGAGGCCTTGTACTGCCAGCAGCTCTGATTTTCCTGCTGCAGAAGCCCTTGGAAGATCTGTTGGCTGGGAAAGTGTGTCCATTTCACAGCTGCAGTGGTGGGAAAAAGTCCTTGCTGGAACAGGACACTGCAGTGGTGATGGAAGATCATAAATATTCCTGCATATTCCAGATCCCAAACCAGACGTACCACTAAGTACTGAGAGCTGTTGAATGTTCTGGAAAAGGAATTATTGGGATTTGGCAGTGAGGGGATAGGAGCTTCTGTCCCTTTTTGCCCTCACACTCACCATCACCACAGTGGTTCTGCTTCACTTCACAGGGGAGGCTTGAGCATAGGAGACCTCTTAATTCTTTGTGTTCTGAGGCAAAGGAAATCCTTCCTCCTTCTGATTCTCCTGGGAGCCTCAGAGCCTCCTCCCCTGCAGTGTCCCTGTAGCTCAGCTCTTGTGTTTCCTGCAGGACAGAGGTGTGCAGGTGGGCAGGAGGAGTGTGGCAAAGAACAGCTTTGTTCCCAGTCCTTCTCCTCCTTGGAATAGCAATGCTGGGAAGGAATGGAGGCAGAGCAGAGTGGGGCCATGCAGGCAGGATGGGAGACCACCCTCTGCTGTGGGTCACACAGGGGTGTCACTGCTCGATCCTGGCACAGCAGTACCCAGGAGCAGAGCTGTGGTGGTGCAGTGCTGCCAGTCCAGTCCCACTGGCACTGACCTCTCAGCTGTCCCACACCCTTCCCATTGCCTCTGGGAGCAGTAGCACTGCCAGGAGAACTGCAGCCAGTGGTTCCATGGTGAGCTGCAGTGAAGGTAAATGCTACATCCAGCATTTGTGTACGTGCTGTAATTTCCTATCCCTGGACTCGGTGTTTGATTAAATCTTGGGAAGTGTTTGATGTCATTTTTCCCAAAAGCTGAGCTGAACACTGAGCAGAATGCTTTGCTTTGGAAAAAGCTTTGCTGCTCCCACTGACGTTGGAGCTCTGTGAATGTGTGGATATGCAAGGCCCACCCTTCCAGTGTGGCGGGAGAGTTCCTGCCTGGAATAGCCGATGGGGAATGTGGATGGACTTGGGGTGTGCCGCTTCCTGTTAATAAAGGGCAGTTTAGCAATGCCGCTCGTTGCAGGGGAACCTGAAGTTCTTCGTGGACGGAGACACTCCCATCATCGAGAACGGGAAGGTGGTGTCGGTCATTGCCGAGCTCCTGTCCACCAAGGCCGAGCTGGTGGAGAAGGCGCTGCTGTTCCGCACCGTGGCCACGGGCAGGGACGTCATCGACAAGCAGCACACGGAGCAGGAGGCCACCTACGGCAGAGACGCCTTCGCAAAGGTGGGTTCAGTCTCCCCTCCCTGCCCCGGGGGTGTGGGACACTCACCCAAACACGTTTCTCCTGCCTTTGCCTTTGGCTGAGGTGCTCTGGGTGCAGCAAAGAACGGTGATGCCCGAGGCATTTGAGGTGGAATTGCTGTCAGAACTGCACATTTTTCAGTGCTCAGGCCCCAGGAAGGTTCCTGGGTGGATCAGTCAGTGCTTGCTGTACATCCTGCAGATTTCCTTCTGAATGTGCTCCTGAGTTCTGTAGGGGTTTGTGGCACGGCCCCATCCCTGCCCTTGCAGCAGGGGTCCGGCTCCCACAGCCAGCAATGCTGGGCACACTCAGGAGGGGACAGGCTGCAGGTAGAGCTGGCATCTGCAAATGTGTCATACAGCTGGCATTTTTTGTGAAAGGGGATTCTCAACTTCGTTTTGTAGTTAAATTCAAAGAGTAGGGAGTGGAACTGTAACATCTAGAACTCAGGTTGGAAACACAAAGTGGTTGGTTTGGTTTTTTTTAAAGAATCACAGAATGGTTTGATTTGGAAGGGACCTTAAAAACCATCTCGTTCCCATCCCCTGCCATGGACAGGGACATCTCCAACTAGAAAAATGATGGCAGGAGTGACAATTGTCCCTACTTTGCAAAGAAATCGAATGATAAGGGAAGAACAGATAAAGTTATGAAGGTCCTTGGTTATTAACTTGACTTCTTTCCCTGAGATAATATATTTACCCAGCTTCTCAGCACATTTTGTACATGTAGACTTTGAAGACACCTCTGCCTACAGAACGTTTTCTTTGTGAAAGATGAACAGGATTATTTTCCTGCCATTGTGTTCAGTTGTTGGATTTGTATAACTGACCTCTCACTTGCTCTTCACTATTGTTAAATAATTCTCAGGAATGGTACTTATTAGGCAGCTGAAAAGCCAACTGGAATCAAATTAGGGAACTGCTGTACCCAGTGACCTCACTGGGATTTCAACTCCCTGTAAAGGAGTTTTGGAAGAAAGAAAAAAATACTTCCATAGTGTTTTCTCCAGTCGGTAGCTGCTCACTTTTATCAGAACGTTGCCTGTAACTGTGGTGGAGGTCTGGAATGAGCTGTGTTGCATTTCCTGGGAAGAGCTGAGGCAGGTGCAGGCAGGAGCCCTGAGTCTGTGTTTCCTGCAGGCCATTTACGAGCGGCTCTTCTGCTGGATCGTGACACACATCAACGATGTCATCGAGGTGAAGAACTACGACACCACCGTGCATGGGAAGAACACGGTCATTGGGGTCCTGGACATCTACGGCTTTGAGATATTTGACAATAACAGGTGAGCCACCTTGCTAAAGCCCAGTGTTAAACCCTTGTTAAAGCCTTCACCTTTCCCAGAACATTCATCACCTTTTCTTCTTGTGTTCTTGCAGTTTTGAACAATTCTGCATTAATTACTGCAATGAAAAGCTGCAGCAGCTCTTCATTCAGCTGGTTCTAAAGCAGGAGCAGGAGGAGTACCAGCGAGAGGGCATTCCCTGGAAGCATGTGAGTGCTCTGACAGGGAGGGAGAGGTCGCGCTGAGGTCAGTGTACCAGCACAAGTCCCAGATCTGAAGTTGCTCCACATGCAGGCTCCAGTCGATAGGATGTGTGTCCCTGTCAGGCTGGGGTCAGGCTGGGGCAGGAGCTAACCAGTCACCTCACCTCGTGTCTCCTTGGGAAAATGAGGCACTCCAAGTCTGAGACGAAACCTATTGTGGCATCTCTGTGCTGCCACACACATCACTGTGGGTTTCTGTTCTGAGTGCTTATGGGTTTTTTTCTAGTTGTTGATAGTAACACATAGAAGTCTTGACTCTTGGCTTTTCCTGTTCAAAGTCTCTTCAGAATGCCAAGGACAGGATGTGCAGCGTTCACTGTGGTGACTGCACACAGCTGAATTGTAAAAGACAGTTTAAAGGGCGTTCTGCAGCAGAGGTCTTGAGATCTGTCTGAGGGGGTTGAAAAATCACTTTCTTTGCTGTTCAGTGTAGGAGAGCAGCCTGCTTGATTTGGAATTAGAGATGTGCATATTCAGAGCTGACTGCTCCCCACTGTCACACTGTGGCCAGCACTGATGCCCTCCCATTTCTCCAGCCAAGGTCACCAATACCCCTGTCCTTTGTCTCCTGCAGATTGATTACTTTAACAACCAGGTCATCGTGGACCTGGTGGAGCAGCAGCACAAAGGGATCATTGCCATTCTGGACGACGCCTGCATGAACGTGGGGAAGGTCACGGATGAGATGTTCCTCGAGGCCCTCAACAACAAGCTGGGGAAGCACGCACACTTCTCCAGCAGGAAGGTAACCCACCCACTCACCTCTGACCTTCAGACTTCTGCCATCCCTTTTCCATGCTCTGAGGTGGAATGGAATGGGGAAAAAGGGGTTTAGGCATGGCTGGGTTGGAATCATTGCAACTGAGTACGAAATGAGGAGCCTGGAGCAGCTCCAGCCGCAGCGCCCAACCCGGCAGAGGGAGCTCCAGCACATCCAATGGCATATCCCTTTTATTCCGGGATAAAAGGAGCCTGAGCTCGTGCCTTGACAGATCATGATGTCATCTGTAACCAATCGATGCACCGGCTCAGCCCACGTGTTGTTCTTCCCAGGCTGCCCTAATACATAGTGACAGTGAAATTATTCACACTCCTGCATTATTACAGCGCTGTGATTTGGGTTTTTTCATCGTCATTGGCTGCAGAACGTGCTCATCTCCCACTGCACCTCAGAGCACCCAGGCCCCTCGCCCGGCTTTGTCTGGGGCACAATGGGCGAATTAAAAGGCTTCATTTATTCCTCACTTGGCAGCAGATTGCAAAATGGTCACCAGCCTGATTAATTTGAGAATCTTTCACACTGAGTAATCAAATAAGGGCCTTTAATTTATTGATGTGTCTCTACTCAGAAACGTTGTCTGAAATGCCTCGCTCGCAGCGCTGGTTCCCCCTGCTCCCCCCACCCCGGCACAATATTTTATGTAGGTCAGAAATACCAAATTAGCCTGGTTGTGTAAGATATGTGCTAAAGGCTGCCTCCGGCAGGCCCGGCATAAACAATGGATCTGGCTGGGGCTGTCTGGGGAGAGGCCAGGATGAAAATAAACCAAACCCACTTTTTCCTCCCAGATGTTGCTTTCCTTAAATGCCCTTTCTCTGCAGCACACCTGACGTCTCACCTGCCACGTGCACCCGAGCTCAGGGAGGGGAGCAGGGAGCTGGATTCCAGTACTGACCCAGATTTCACGTGCTTGAGCAGTGACACGGCACGTTCTGAGCAAACCCACCTGAAAACACGTGTGGGGCCTGCTCTGAGTTCCTGTTTGAATGCAGACTGCTTCCTTTAGTGCTAAGCCTTGGGGGGATGGAGCCTGGAATCCTCTGCAGTGGGGTGCTGTGGGGGTGGTCCAGTTTCTGGAGCTGCCCGGACAGTGGATGTAGAGAAAGGAGCTGGTGGAGAGAGGAGTTTGGTTTCTGTTCTGTCCTTGCTCCCACGTCTGCCCAGGGGAGGGGGCTCCCCCATGGAGGGAGCAGGTGCTCCTTCGGTGCAGCGGCAGAAGGGGATGGAATTTCAGGAGGTATTATGGAAGGCTATAAAATGAACATTTAAAAATAAAATCTGCTCGAGTCCTTGCCTTCAGGAGTCCCCTCCCAGCAAGGAGACATTAAAGGACAGCACTGCCAGCTGCAGCGTTCCTCAGCAGGAGGTGGCGTTGTCAGAAACTGCCTGCACAGGCTAACAGGGAGACAAGGAATCCTGCTATAAATAATGTTTATGGGGGGATGATGTATCTGCCTGGTTTGCTAATTTCTAGTTAAATCAATAGAGCCTTGAAAACATTGACCCATAAAACTCTCAGCATAATTACTGTTTTTTCTCCCTGTTGCACCTCTGCAGAGGTCCCGTACCAGCACCTCAGAGCTCTTCCTCAGTCCCACCCAGACCTGCTGTGGGAAGCCTGAGCCTTCTGAGCCAGGCTTTTCTAGCTTGGATTAAAACAAAGGGCTTGATTCCATCTCATCCCCTGCCCTTGCACACTGCAGTGGTTCCATGCAGATCCTGTGAAGTTCCGTGTGGATGGAAGCTGTTCCCAAAGAGTTAAAGAGCGTGTGTTGGGAACAGCTCCCATCCTTCAGCCCGAGTTCATGCTCCACTGCTCCCTGCAGAGCATGTTGCACACAGGCTCCATGTGGATAAGCTCTAGGGGGCTGTGGTGCCCTAAATAGTCGTGTCCTACTTTGTGTACTTGGCTGATCGCGCTGCCGGCTCCGCTGTCCTGGGGAAGGCCAAACAAACCAGGAGAATGCTGGTTAACATTTCCACCAGCAGTATTTGTGGCAGGACGTCGTGTTCCTGGAGCATGGGTTGTCCTCCTTGGAGCTGTCCAACGCTAATTGGGATGTGCAGATGTGCCACTTGTTCTGGTGGCCCTTCTCAGCACCACTGTTCATTTCCTCAACCTCTCCAAGTTCCATTTCTTTTCCATTGATATTAGACTTTGGAAGGATCAAGTGCAGTAATAGACAGTCCATGAACACCTAAATCTTCAGATTGTGGAGAACATCAGTCTCGACAAACTGGTTGTGAAGGGAAGAGTATCAGCAGGTCCATTCCAGTCCAGCTGAGGTTGTGTCTCCCGAGACACTGGACAGTGGTGAATGCCCAGTGAGAGACCAGTGTGGGACAAATGTGCAGTGATAAATTGACATGCTCCCAGTCTCCGGGGATCTGCAGCCCAGGAACCTCCTGGTGTCCTTAATAGGGGTTTTTGTGTGGGTTTTTGGTTTCTTAAATTGAGTAAGAATTCCACTGCTTAGATACATCAAGAGCTCCTTCCTTCTGTTTTTCTCCCTCCTCCCTTTTCCATTTTAAGTTACATCTCTCACCTCCTCATTTTTAAATGGCAAAACACAGTTCACTTTGTCTCCCACTACGTCATCTCCACTTTTGTCCCATCATCCCTGGGCATTTCTTTCTTAACCTGGAGAGGCCGAGTTCATTGGCCCATCCTCCCAGAGCAGTCAGTCAGCAGTTGGTGGTTCTACCCTTCATCAATCCTCTTCCAGTTCTTCCATGGCCTTTTTGGGATGGAGGGTAATTGAGATCTGTGTTGAATCAGGAGGGGACGGTTTGGGGCCCATTTTCCTGTGAACTTTGCCCTTTCTCAGTGGGAATCACTGCCCTGATGGGGAGTTCCATTTGCTCTGCTTTGCCCTCATTTAATCTCCTGCAGTTCTTCCCAGGCAGCCCTGCCTTCCCTGCCCTCAATGATTAAGTGGCCTTACCCAGCCCCACAACCTTCCCATTTTCCTCAGATTATGGCTCATTTCAGATGCTGTGAGCAGAGCAGACTCGGCACAGGCACCCGCAGGATTCCCAGCTTTCCAACACCTTTCTCTTGCCTTTACCAGGCCTCAGATCCTGTGAGCTGTCAGTGAGGAGCCTTTGGAAGGGCTCACAGAAACCCAAGCACATGATTACTGTATCCATAGATTCACTGATCTTTTTATTTACTGATTTCAGTTGCTTTGCCCAGTAGACATAAAGTGTGGAGAGAATCACTCCCTAGGGAAAAACACCAGCAAATAACAAAATCCCTGATCATTGTGTTACAGCACCTTCCAGCCCCCCCAGGGCTGGATGAGTTTTAGGAGGAGCTTGTGCTGCCAACTGTGCCCTGTCTGGTAGCACAGACACATTTCTTTTTCCATCTCATATTTACTCTTTTATTGACTTGTTGGTTTGAGCTGTGTGTTTGGGTGGCTGAAAAAGGCACTCCGTGCTCCCCAGCCCCATGCTGGGAACACAGCTGCAGCAAGAAAAATGACTTTGTTTTCCTGGTATTGCCTGGTTTCTTCATTTTCTCCGTGTTCTGCTGCACCTTGGTCATCCATCAGCTCTGCAGCTCCCAGTGCTCCCTGCTCCTGCCATGCTGGACTTCCCACATCTCTCTGACCTCCTGGGGACCTTGGTACTCACACTCCTCGGCTTGTGATTAATTTTGTGTAAAATATATTCTATTTTAATTTTTTTCACCTGTTCTTACTGTTTGAGCCAATCTATTTTCTGCTCTTGGACACAGGTGAATTTTTGGAGTGTATCTTCCTGCTCCTATTCATCCCCCCTGCCCTGCACTTCAACCACGCTAATTTCCTCTGTTATTTCTCCAGGACTTTTGGTGGATAGCAGATATCTGCTGAGAGCCCTCAGTGATTCAACATTCATTTGTTGAATGCTGCCTGCAAAGACTTGATTCATCTCCTGCCCCTTTTGCCTATAACAAAATCCTCATTCTTATCTCATTCTCCTTTTTTAATTAAGCCAAACCTGATGGATTTTTTGGCTCCTGCTATTCCTGAAGGGATGAGTGTGATACAGCCACTGCTGCTGAACAGCTGCCATGTGGTCACTGGACATCTTCATTGTACAGAAGGAATGGGATGGGATGGGAATCTGAGCCGGGAGCAGGAGGCTGGAGCAGCGGATCCGCAGGGGGGTCCCTGTTCGAGGGGTGTCAGATGACCAGGAGGGATTTGGGCCAGAACAAGCCTTGCTGTTGTCCCAGCAGTTGGCTCATTGCTTTGCTGAGGAGTGACACTGCAATGGCACAAAATGTAAAGGAAGGCTTAATAAAAGTCATAAATTAACTCGTGGGTGCAGTATTTCTCTACATGCACAAGTGTTCTCTTTGCAGAATGGTGTTTCTGAGGCAATATCAATTTCTTAATAAAATTGTAGGCTCTTGCAGCTTCATTTGTACAAGTACATGTTCTTACAGTGATCCATGAAAACATATTACCCAGCAGTGCATTTCACATCTGCACATGCACATATGAAGTGGAATTACTGCAGTTCCCAGTGCTATTTTGAAGGCACGTTGCTCTTCCATGGAGCTTGTAAATCCAGGGGTGGTGTTTTAATGCCAATCCACGGGTGATGTTTTAACCTCTGTGAATTTATTTCAGCTTTGTGCCTCGGACAAAACGCTGGAGTTCGACAGAGACTTCCGGATCAAGCACTACGCTGGAGATGTGATGTGAGTTCCCTTCGGAAGGAAAGTTACACCTTCTATTTTTGCCTTGCCAGCAGCTCTGAGGTGGTACAATATTCTGATTTACTGCTGCTTCTGGTGCGAGCCAGAATAGCTGTCACACACAATTACAGAGTGCAGCACTTGCTTATCAATTAAATCTTCTGCTGGTGACTTGCTCCACAGAGTGGGAATTTGTACTTGGAGTGAAACAAAAGGAGAACGAGGGGTGGGGGGTGAGGCAAGAGCAGTGCTCCAAGGGAAGAAAGGAGGGGAAAAAAGGCAGCAGTGTTTATGCAAGAAAGCTACACTGAGCTAATAAAATCTGGTTTAGACATCTGTTTGGTGTGATTATATAACTCTGGCTTTAAATTCTCCAATCAGTTGGAGCAGGCTGGAAGCACAGGGCAGTGGTAACCTGCAGGAGGGTTGGGAAGTGCATGCCTGGAGCCTGCAGGAATGAGTGCAGGAGGTGACAGCACTGGGAAGGGAGAGTAAGTGAAAGTGAAAGATGCACATGGTAGAAACCATTTGCTGGGAAAGCTGTTGTGTGGAATATCACTGGAGTCATTTAATGGTTTAGGATTTGTGTAACTTCCTGGGTCAGAGGAATCTAAAGGGACTTACTGAGGGAATAATTCAGGATTTCTTTTACCTTGAGATTAATTTTACCTTTAATTTCCAAGGATAACTGCTATGATCAGACGGGATCCCATGTAGCACAGGCAAGTTGGCTTCTGGAGCCTTTGCTGAGCAATTCCTGACACACATGCCTGATTTCAGAGCGTTTTGGAGGAGAAAATATAAGGCCATCTTAGTGGTTGAACCTTCTGCACTGCCAGCAGCTAAGTGGTTTATGAGAAAACTGAAATGTGGAAGGAAGCACAGATAACAAAGTTAAACCTCAAATCTTACGTGGAGCCCTAAGGTTTGAGGGTGGGGAGGCCCTGGCACAGGCTGCCCGGAGAAGCTGTGGCTGCTCCGTCCCTGGAAGTGTCCAAGGCCAGGTTGGATGGGGCTTGGAGCACCCTGGGATAGTGGAAGGTGTCCCTGCCCATGGCAGGGGGTGGAATAAGATGACCTTTAGAAGGTCCTATTCCACAATTCTGTGATTTGAGGATGCCTTCATTCAGGAATTTGCAGGTTGTGGGCCTCTGGATCCCAGAGCCTGCAGGTTGGGTGCAGCTTCCCAGGGTGGGATCTGGAGAAAACAGAAAACAACTGAGTGGGAGTCACCAAATGGGGAGATTTTGGACCTTTTCCATGAGGACAGAACAGTGTCTGCCTTGAGTCTTGGAGAAGAGATGAAACTCGGAAACAGTGACCTTCCAGGGTGCTGTTCCTGTGGGAATAGAGGGAGGAAGGAGTCCAAAATGTGTGTGTGTGGATTTCCAGTAGAGTTCCCCAGTCACTGGTCAGAGGCTGCTCTGGAATTCAAACTCTCTCCCACCAGAGAATCTCCCCTGCCACCAAGAGAGGGGCAGAAACTGCACATATTGAAACACAAACCTGAATTTCTCTAGGATTTAACACAAACACACACTCAGTTTGGAGGCACAAGTCTTGAGTGTAACTCCTGAATTTGGGCCATCTCCAACCTGTGAGGTGTCTCAGCCATCACCTGCACAGCCCCAGGAGCTCTCTGACCCCAGGGGTGTTGTTCCTGTGCTGGAGGTGGGAGCTGGGCCCAAGGATCCAGGTCTCCCTGTGCTCCTGCAGCAGTCAGTGCTAGGCTGGGAGCAGGGCTGGATTCCCCATTAGCATCTGCTGTCTGTAGGAGGGCAGGGGTGCTGATTCCACAACCAGCAGCTCACTGAAGGACTTTGCTGCTTTGCAATTAACTCTGTTTTCCTTTTTTTTAGTTACTCAGTCACTGGATTTATTGACAAAAACAAGGACACTTTGTTTCAAGACTTCAAACGCCTCATGTACAACAGGTAAGAATATTAATGAGGTGAACTTTAATCTGATTAGTCAGAATCCTTTTTTGTGGAATGATGCTATCAGAGACCAAGGTTTTCAGTGATTCTGTCCTTACTGTGTGTGAATAAACACATTGCTTTGGGGTTTGATCTTTGTACACCTCCCGTGACCCAAAGGCTGTCAGTTTGATTTTTCAGGTTAGAGTCCTTGTTCTGCACATGTTGGTTTTGTTCTGATGCAGCCTTTAATTGAACTGAATTGAAAGTGTTTGTTTGAAACCAACTGATTGTGCAATCAAGACAGGGCAGAGCTTGCTTGTACTGCCTGATTTGTCATTAACCAGTTGCAGATGAACCATCACTGCTCTGTCTGTAATCAGGGCTAAAGATACTGAGCAGCTCTGGTCAACAACAGATATCCTTGGCCTCAGCTAAAACACCCTGTTTTGAGAGAAGGTATGGGGGAAAATGGGCAAATAGATTTGAATCCTTTCATGTGTGCAGTGACATGAAAAGTGCAAACCATGAGGTCACGAGTTGGGCAAGCAAAAGTTGCCTTTGAGAAGCAGATTTGAAAGCCCATCAGAGTGTGGGTGTAAGAGCTGTTTTCCTTCACCTGGCATTAAACATGTCCTGATTTTGCAATCTGCAGCTTTCAGAGGCTCTGCTCAGAGGACAGTGGGCACGAACACCCTGCAGTGGTGGGCACTGTTTACCCGGGCAAGGGTTAACGTGGTCTGCAGTCCTTTGGGTTGGCTGGATGTGCTCCCCTGAACAGTCCCACTGTTCCTGTTTTCAACACTTCCCATTGACCAGAAACCTTGCAAAATATTTGCATTGTGGAGGTTTTATTAAATTTAGCCTGTTTTCTGTGAAGTCTCTGGAAAATCCTGTTCCCAAACACCACTTCCAGCACATTAAAGCCCGTGACAGATTTGCCATCAGATTGCTGTAAATGTGCTCAGTTTTTGTCTGTTCCTGAACTCTTGCCATCCATCAGGGCCAGTTTACCTCACCCTGAACCCTTCAAAAATACAGGCTGAAGCGTATAAATTACTTTATATATCAAGAGTGGTGCAGAGATGCAGCTTGAAAACAGGTGACAAGTTCAAAGGGACGATGCCGTGGGTCTTGCTCTCTTCTGTGTTGATCAAATTCTTTCTGTTGTGTCGGTGAGGCAGCCCCTGCCTTTGATGGATCACTCTGAGGGATTTTCACTGTCCATTCCTGCACATCTTGATCTGAAGGGAGAATGTGCTGGTCATTTTTCCAGAATATTCAGTTGTAAGCTTGAACTTGCTCTTAAGAGCACAAGATGTTGTGCCCAGGAATGTCACTCTGGCTTGGCTGATGCACTGTGAGCTGGAAGCAGCAGTGGGTCTGGGTGGAACAAGCTGCTGAATTTTCAGTGGAGTGGAAGTGCTGTGAGTGTGTAATTAAAGAAACTCTCCCATAGCTCCAACCCTGTGCTGAAGATGATGTGGCCTGAAGGGAAACTGAGCATCACTGAGGTCACCAAGAGACCTCTGACAGCAGCTGCTCTGTTCAAGAACTCCATGATTGCACTGGTGGACAACCTGGCACTGAAGGTAAAGATTTCTGTTTCAAAATCCACTCTGACTTTTGATGAGAAGAGTTTGGCTTCTCCCTGGGGAGATTCCCACATTCCCATTGCTGCCATCCATCGGGAGCTGAGCTGATCAAAGGCAGAGGAGCTCTGGCTGTGCCAGTGGGAAGATCTCGTGGGAGGGTCACCTCCATCCCCCATCAAGAACATGGATTTTTGGTTCCTCTGTGACCAGGGCATCTTTCATTCATGGGACAGCCAGTCTGTCTTAGGTAATGGAGCCAGGGAATGGTCCCGGCCCCGAGGCTGCCAGAGCTCCAGGAGCATTTGGACAACACTCCCAGGGGTGCACAGGGTGAGATTGTTGGGGTGTGTGTGCAGGGCCAGGAGCTGGACTGGATGATCCTTGGGGGTCCCTCCCAACTCAGGACATTCTGTGATTCCATGATCTCTATTTTTGGTTTGATCTGCAGCTCTGCAGGAGGCTCTGGGAGCCCACCAAAGCTGCCTGGAGGTGCCAGCTGAGCTTCCCAGGTGGGGAATGGAGCCCCATGGCTCCTCACAGGATGTTTTGCTTCAGGGCTGCTGAGAAGATGCCCTTGCAAGCCCAGCCCAATGCCAGGCCTTGCTAAAACAGGCACTATTGCTTGAAATTGAGAGAGATCCTACCCCAGTCCTGTGCAGCCAGAGAGGAGCTGTCCTGGATGGCAGATCGGGAGCTGTTGGAGCTGGGAAGGTGGCTGTGACCCTGATGGGAGATGGGGACAGATTCTAGTCTGCTTTCCAAGGAGTCAAGATTGACCTGATCTGTCCATCTTCCAAATAGTCTGCTGGCTGGCCCTAAGCTGAATCTGCTACACAGGTGCCAGGAACCCAGGGGGTTTCTTTGTGTTGTGAAAGGAGCAGTTGGGGAAGGAAAAGTTTCTCCTTGGTGCTGCTGGTTGTTTTTGCAGGTCTGCATCCCACAGAGTGGCCACGGTCACTCGTGCCCAGCCCAGAGTGGGGGAGCCTGAGGCAGCCCAGGAGGGGGTTCAGTACAGCCAGAATCACTGGGAGGTGTTGTGGGGAGGGCTGTGATCAGGGCACAGCAGGGAGCTGGGAGTGGGGAGGTTCAGCAGGTGTCCATGGAAAAACTTCCTTTCCTTGTTTATTGGAAAAATTATTCCAGGCCACCTGGTAGTTGTAAAAATAGAATAGTCCAGAGAATGCTGAGCACTGTGTTGGTTTGAACAATCCCTGCAGCTCCCAGCAGGGCATGAAGAGTTGAAATCCCACCTTATCCATCTTGAGTCAGTGGGTACCAGCACTGCTCACCGAAGGCTGCCTGGCTTGGCTGGAATTAATTTACTTCAGTCCATTTATCATCAGTATCTCCATCACAAATACCAGCCTTTTCCAGGGGTAGGCATAACCAGGAGCTGTTTCCAAGTCTAATTCACTCGGGGGTTCCTGTGTGTGTGTCAGTGTAGTCCTTCCCCATGCTTTACCTTCCCTAAGCTTTCACTGAGAAACTTGGATTGAAGATGTTGGGGTTTTCATGATTTTCTGTTGAACAGCAATGGAGAAAAGAAGATTTCAGCAATATTGAGATACCAGTGCTGATAAGCATAGTTTAAACTCAGCATGCTCCAAAAACAGATTTCATGGAGTCACAGAATTGTTCAGGCTGGAAAAGCCCTCTGAGATCGAGTCCATTGATCCCCAGCACAGCCAAGGCCACCACTGCCCCATGTCCTCAAGTGCCACATCCACACATCTTTTGAACACTTCCAGGGATGGTGACTCCAACACTGCCCTGGGCAGCCTCTTCCAGGGTTTGACAACTCTTTCCATGAAGAAACTTTCCCTAATATCCAACCTAAAACTCCCCTGCACAGCTTGAGGCCGTTTCCTCTTGTCCTGTCCCTTGTTCCCTGGGAGCAGAGCCTGCCCCCCCCCAGCTGCCCCCTCCTGTCAGGGAGTTGTGTTGGTGAGACCCATCCTGCAGCCAGGCTTCTGTCACTCTAAAGGGTCTAAATTTTGGGGATGTTGCTTAGATAAGGCCCCTGAACACAACCTTTGTGTGCTTCCAACAGGAAATCAGAGTGCAGAGAGCTTTGGCCGCTCTGCCCTGAGCATCTCAGCGAGGTGACTTCGGGCACAGTTAATGATATGCACATGTCATTAGCAAGCCAATAATTGGGCATTCAGGCCATGCCAGCAAGATGCTGGTTATGCACAAAGAGCTGGATGCTCTGCCTCGAGTCACTGCCAGTTTGGACACTTGTCTGGGCTCTTCCTTCTGCTGGGGCTGGAAGCAGGGGCTGTTCTGGGCTGCTGAAGCCACTCTCTTTTGGGGACGCCATCACTGCAGCTCCAGGTGCTCCCATCCTTCCCTGGGGCCATGGTACTCATTTTTCCCGAGCTGAACGTGGGACTGGAGTAGCTCTTGTGCAATGTCTGTGTGTCTTGACTGTGGCTTGACTTTTTTGGGAAGCCTGTGGTCACAGCTGATGGAAACAGCTCTGAAAACAGGGTTGCACAAGTTGCTGTGGTCTAGGGATGTCAGAGGATTAAGGTTCCCTAGGGAGAGGTGACACCAGTTCATGTTATTCTCAGCTGTTTCTCAAAAACCAAGTTGAGGACAGGCTTGAGTTTTGTGCAGTTTGAGCTGATGGTTTATTGACATTACCTGAGTGACCCCAGTGCAGTCAGTGCTCCTTGTCTCATCCTGGCCTCCCATTCCTGGGCTGTTCTGGCTCAGTGCTTCTCTGAAAACTCCTTTAAACGATATTTATATGCCCAGTTTCTGTAGTCCTTGAACAGGATGCCATCCAAGAGCTCCTCTTTACTGACATTCATTTGGCCTTCCTGGAAAGCTGCAGGGTTTTTGGCTGTAGCAGCAATATCTTTAAACCTCTCCTTTGGGGGAATTGTCTCCAAAAGTGCCAGTTTGGTGAGCAGGAATAACAATAATCATGGACTCATAGAACTGTTAAGGTGGGAAAAGACCTTTAATGAAGATCAAGTTCAACCGTCAGCCCAGCACCAGCGGAATATCAAAGTGTGTGACTACACCACCTGCAGCATTAGTGGTTGTTTAACTTTTCTGGTATTTAAAATAACAACCTTTAAAGGTTGTTTTGTTGCTATTCCAGTTTAAACCTGGAATTTGGTGGTGAAGCCGAGCTCTGCAGTCACTGAGAGGAAGGGGGAGGTGTTGTGGTTATTGGGGTGTGTCAGGAGCTCCCATAGGGTCAGTGGCATGGCACTGGTGGTGGTAACAGTGCAGGGGCTGTTCTCAAATCTGGTTTTAATTTCAGTAAACACAAGCCCATATGGAGACACTGGAAATGTGGCTGGAAAGGCCCCACCTCCAATCCTGGGGTCAGTTTTGGGGCCCCCATAACAAAAAGAACATTGAGGGGCTGGAGCATGTCCAGGGAAGGGAACGGAGCTGGAGAAGGGTCTGGAGCACCAGGAGTGACTGAGGGAGCTGGGAGGGCTCAGCCTGGAGAAAAGGAGGCTCAGGGGGACCTTCTGGCTCTCCACAACTCCTCACAGGAGGGGGGAGGCCGGGGGAGGTCAGGCTCTGCTCCCAGGAGACAGGGGCAGGACAAGAGGAAATGGCCTCAAGCTGTGCCAGGGGAGTTTTAGGTTGGATATTACGGAAAATTTCTTCATGGAAGAGGTGGTTGGGCATTGGAACAGGCTGCCCAGGGCAGTGGTGGAGTCCCCATCCCTGGAGGGATTTAACAGCCATGTGGATGTGGCACTTGGGGACATGGGGCAGTGGTGACCTTGGCTGTGCTGGGGAATGGTTGGAGTCGATGATCTGAGAGGGCTTTTCCAGCCCGAACAATTCTGTGACTCCATGAAATCTGTTTTTGGAGCATGCTGAGTTTAAACTGTGCTTATCAGCACTGGTATCTCAATGCTGCTGAAATCCTCCAGATTTCCAGAATCTTTTGGGCAGAAACCTCTTGTGGGTAGAAATAAGTGCTATTTATTTTTCCAAAACCAAACCCCTCAAAACAAAATCCAGCTTTTCCAGTTGCCATGTGCTATTTCTCAAGCACATGTTTTACTGCCTAAGCTTTTCTCTCAAGGATTTGGTGTCTCTGTGATGGATTATTTTGGGTGGCTTTTTTGTAAATTCTGACACAGGAAGCCCTGTGGCTGCCCCAGCTGTGAATGATGAGGAGTCTGAGAACTCTTCCTTTTTTATTTTCTTTTTTTCCCTTCCTCTGTAGCTCCTTTTGTCTGAGACTCCTTTCCATCCCTCCCCTCTCCTATCCAGGCTGACAGGCATCATCTCTGGTGAGTTATAATGTCACCACTGTGACTGATTGGACACATCCAGCACAAATTTGTCAGTCCTGTGTCCCATCCCTTCTCTTGTGTAAGGAGCTATAAAGTACAGAATAGAAACCTCTCAAGGAGGGCTTTGTTTAGGGTGCAATGGCTTAAAACTGGGATGGTTTCTTTTGAGCACTTAAAAATCTAAAAATCGCTCAGCTTGATTGAAAGAAATAAAATCAGTTGCAATTAGACATCTGAAGAGCTTTCAGAGCCAGGGCCTTTGTCTCTGCATTTCAGTTCTTCCCTTCACAAACTGCAGCTCTCTGACAGCAAAAATGGGAGCTCCATAATTATCCCCCTGAAGAGCTGGGGCTGGGGGGATTGGAAGCATGGAATAATCTACTTTAGAATTTACTCCAGGAGCTGTCGTTTCTGAGAGGCTTTAATTACACTGTAATTGCACTGATAGATGATCTCCTGTCTGTGCAGGCACTTCCCATCCCTGCTTTCCGAAGGATTTCAGCCTTTTATATCAAATGCAGGCACAGTCGCTGCCATTTGTGCTGGACCTGAAGTCCCAGATTTGAGAGGTTCTGCATTTTTGAGGGGCAGAGCTGTGCCCCACAGCCCGAGCTGTGCTGCTGAGGGCTCTGTGTCAGCAATGATGAACAGCTGAGAAGTGGCTGCTGTCGTGTCAGCAGTGAGTGAGTGACACTTCCTTGACTTCATGCTCCTAATGACATGTCCAGAGAAACTGTGGCTGCCCCATCCCTGGAAGTGTCCAAGGCCAGGCTGAACGGGGCTTGGAGCAGCCTGGGATAGTGCGAGGTGTCCCTGCCCATGACAGGGGATGCAACTGGATGATCTTCAAGGTCTCTTCCAACCCAAACCATTCCATGTTTCTTTAACTTGGATTCTGTGTTCCCAAGGTGTTGCAGTTCTGTGGATTGAATGTGGAATATTTGTGATACCAACCTCACCCAGGGATTTAGATGATTTATGTTCATCCTGCTATCAGATGCAGGGCGGGTCTGGCCTGGCCTGGCACCATCTGGTGTTGGTGACCCTGCTCCTGACACTGAGAGAGGTTTGTCCCTGATGATGATGAAGGTGTGGATGGAGAAGTGGCCCAGGGTGAAGACCAGCAGGAGCAGATGGGGGGGAAGTGCTGCCCATTCACCTGCACAGCTTTGGGCTCTTTCCCAGCTTCCAAGTCCGGGTGTAACTGAGAGTTCTCTGTGTATCCAGCATTTCCCTACCCAGCTCATTCCCAGTCGTACAGGAGCCAGGTTTCAGCAGCTCAGGGCTCTGCCTCCTGCCATGCAGCTGGGAGGGTCCAAACTGCAGGCAGCAGGGCCAGCAACTCCCCCTCCTCACAGTCCCAGCTGCTGTGCCCACACCAAACCCACTTGGGCATTGATGTGACATTCCTGGAGCTGCTGCTGCCCCCAGGTGAGACCCAGAGCCTCAGCTCTGAGCCCCTGTCAGCTGCATTCCCACAGCCCTGCAGCTGAGGGGAAACCAGCACCCACACCCACGGCGAGTTCTGAGAGCTGCCAGGAGACTCTCGAGGGAATGAAGAGCCTTGCAAACCTTCTCACCTTCCATGCAAAGAGAATTTTCAGGAGAAAGCCAAAAAGGATAATATGGAAGTCTCTTTAAACTCTTCAGATTGTACCAGCACGTTGTCTGTCACCTTTTTGTCCTTAAGGAAAGGAGAACAAGTGTCACTGGGATGGTTTGAGTTGAAAAAGATGATCTTTACAACTCCCTGAGAGGAAGGTGGAGCCAGGTGGGGGTCGGGCTCTGCTCCCAGGTAACAAGTGACAGGAAAAGAGGAAACAGCCTCAGGTTGTGCCAGGAGAGGTTTAGGTTGGATTTGAGGAAAACTGTTTTCACTGGAATGGTTGTCCTGCCCTGGTACACCTGCCCAGGGTAGTGGTGGAGACCCCAACCCTGGAAGTGTTCAAAAAGCGTTGTGAATGTGGCACCTGGGGAACATGGTTTAGTGGTGAACATGTGGGTTCAGCAGTTGGATTTGATGGTCTTAAAGGTCTTTTCCAGCCTTAATGATTTGGTGAGTCTGTGGATTGCTGTGGCAGAAGAAAGTGCTCGGTGGTGGTAGCCCTGAAGAAGGCCTCACACAGAGCAGAGCTGTCGCTCGTGTGCCTGGTGTCACATCGTGGAACCATCATGGAATGCTTTGGGTTGGAAGGGACCCTAAAGCTCATCTCAGAATCACAGAATCTCCTGAGTTGGGAGGGACCCACAAGGATCATCCAGTCCAAGTCCTGGCCCTGCACTGACACCCCAACAATCCCACCCTGTGCCTGAGAGCGTTGTCCAAATGCTCCTTGAGAATTGGGGCCGGGACCATTCCCTGGGGAGCCTGTTCAGTCCATTCCACCCCCTGCCATGGGCAGGGACCCCTTCCACTCCACCAGGTTGCTCCAAGCCCATCCAGCCTGGCCTTGGGAAGCTGTGTCCTTAGTGCTCCTTCCTTCTCTGAGCTCCCTGCTCTGAGGAAGAGCTGGATGAGGAGAGTGCCGCTGGTTTTCTGGGATCTGGGCAGTGCTTCCCTGTGTGCCGCTTTGCCTCAGTTCCCTGGCAGGGAGAGGAGCCAAACAAGGCTGTGAAGGAGCTGTTCCTGACGCACTTGGGGAGCGCTGGAGTCGCTGGGAGAAGGGAGATGGGATAGGAACGGATGTTGCCCACACATCCCTCTGTGTATCCGCACTCCTCACACCTATCCCTGCTCCTGGGCTGCTGCCGGAGGGTGGGCAGTACCAGGATGCTGCCAGCTCCTTGTGGGTGCTTGGCTCAGCTTTTGCTGTCTAATCCCCCCCAAGGACAACCCTCCTGGAGGAATCACAGCCTGGTGCTGCTGATCCCATCCCTACGAAAGCAGGGAAACATTCCAGCCCAGCACCTTCCCCAGCAGATCCAGTGGCTTATGTCAGGCCTATCTTGGCCTGTTCAAGGTTCACACCCATCAGGGAGTGGAAGATCCGTGGGCTGGTCCTTAGTGCTGCAAACCTCCAGGTCGTGTCAGGACCAGCCAGGATAGCCAAGGATGATCCTGTTCCTTCAGTGTTACTGAAGGGAAATGGCAATTTGGGGCCTTTCATATTATCCTGAGATTAGGTAAGTGACCTCAAACCATAGAAATAAGGCTGAATCATAGCTAAATCACAGAAAATAGGGCTGAGGGGGACCTTGGGAGTGCACCTCATTCACCTCCTGTTTTAGGACGCCTCTGCCTGTATCTTCCCTTTGCAGATGCTTGTTCAGGCTGTTCTCCCTAGTGATGGACGTTCCCTCCTTCCCACAGGCATTCTGTTCCCACTCCTTGTTTTCTTGAAGCTTAATTTGAATGTTTATACTGTGGTTAAAGCCAGTATTTCTTTGTCCTAAAACTGAATGTTTGCATTTCCTCGTATCTATCCTTTAAATACACAAAATCTCCCACCAGGATGGTTCTGTGCCTCCTTGGTCCTTCTAGACTAAACTCATAGTTCCTCTGAGTCACATTTGCTGGATTTTTGATCTTTCCTGGTCTTCCCTGCACTGACTCACATTCCCACTTGAACTGCAGTGCCCTGGGTGCCTGAGATGCTCAGAGAAATCTGTTGGTTTTTTGTCTTGCAATTTTCCTGTTCCTATGCCCTTCCCTAGAAAAACATGGGCTTGCCTCATCTCAGCTGAAACTTCTGGATCTCTTTAGCATCAGGATCAAATCAGTTTTTCATTCTTTACTATTTCTGCTAAATGTGGAACTTTGCATTTATTCTCACTAAACTGACACCCTTTTTTTTTCCCAGACCACTCCTCCCCTTTGTTACCCTTGTGGGTTCTTGAGGCCATCCAGTAGTGCTGGAACAGAACAGGCTCCTCTGAAGAACCCCTGGGCTTTCCCTTTTGGGATCCCTCTGGTTCCTCAGGGCAGTGTTGGAGGTGGTTTCACAGCACTGTGAAAAGGTGGTGCAGGAAAAGGAACCCACGTGCTGCTGGTTTGTGTTTGTTCTGAGCAGGGTGTGGGCTGGGAGCTCCATCATTTCCATTGTTCAGGTGGGTTGGAACTGGATGTGTTTGACTTGGTTCAGCACAGTTAAAAGTGATGGAGCGACCAGACTGCCTTTGGAGGTCATGCTGGGAATGCCATATCTCACAGGGCAGTGAATTCCATGGGTTCCATGGGTTTGGTATCTTTTCTGAGGATCGGTGGTGTTATCCTCAAAGCGGAGGAGGAGGATGTGGCGCTGGGTGGGTGCACAGCAAAGGCCAGTGCAGCTCAAGTGGGGAACACGTGGGTCCTGTAACGGGGTCATTGCAGAGTACAAAGGGAAGGAACACGTTACAGAATCACAGAATCAGCCAGGTTGGAAAAGACCTTTGAGGTCGTCGAGTCCAACCTATGACCTAACGCCACCTTCTCAGCCGGACCGCGGCACCGAGTGCCGCGTCCAGCCTTTCCTTAAACCGTGTTACCGTCCCTCCTGTTCGACCCTGCTGCCTCCCGNCACCAGGTGGAGTACCTGGGGCTGCTGGAGAACGTGCGCGTGCGCCGCGCCGGCTTCGCCTACCGCCAGACCTACGAGAAGTTCCTGCACAGGTGAGAGGCCGCCGGGGCCCCGCTCGCGGATGAGCTCAAACGGATCCCGCGGGGCCGCGGCCGCCCCGGTTCGCCCGTGCCGAGGCGCTGGTGCTGCTCGGGCTCAGCCCCTCGTCTGCTAAAACTCAGTTGCTGATGCTGTGCGGCAGGAACGTGTAATGAGGTTCTTCCCCGGAGTGTCCCCCTAAAACCCGAGCTAATTAACCGGTGTTTTCTCTCTGAACGTTGTGTAATTGTTGCGGTGAGAGAGGCACACGGACGTGCTGTGTCTGGGGGAGCACGTGATGGGGCACGGTGACATTATGAGGGAAAAACCCCTGGCCTTTAAAACTGGAATTCTGAAAAGGGAATAGTATCATGACCCCATTAAATATGGGTTTGGTACTTCGTGCCCTCTTAATTCCTACCAGGCTTGTGACAAATGACATGTTTTAGATTGAAATTTGTCTTAAGGCTTCAGTAAATTAATGTGGGCCCTGCAAGTTCAACCTGCTCTGATGGAACAATGAATGGAGTTTTTGTTCTGTTATTGAATCAGGTGAGGAAAGGGCCTTGAGGGTTGAAAAAAATTAAACTATCCAAGCAGGTGGGATGTCATGAGTTAGTAACAGAGTGCTGGTGAAAGGTCTTTTGCTGTTCACAGTGGAGATTTGCCTGGATCTATCATCATACCCAAGATGGAATGAAAGGCTCTGGCTTCCTAAATCCAGCCTGCAATGCTGGGGATCAGTTTCCTTAAACATTCTGCAGTGGATAGAGTGTACTTTTGCCTCACATGTGGAATTCATTACAATTTACTCTTAAGATTTGTGTAATCACTATTAATATAAACAGCTGCTTTGTTTTTAATGAATGTTTGATGAGCTCCCGTGAGCTCCAGCCCAGGAGTGTTTGCAGCCAGGAAAGCAAATAAGCACATGGCAACTGCTTCAGCTTTTGGGCTGCTGGAACAGGAGTTCTGCCCAGCCCTGGAGTGGGATTAGACCTCCAGAGTGAGGGATCAGACCCTGTTTGTGTGTGTGGTGTTGCTCCAAGCCTGGTCTGCAATGGCTTCTCTAAATTTAAAAAAAGGCGAAAAATATTCTTCTGGCCTGGATATTGGTTTTAGGTTTTTTTCAATAATTCCTTTGTCTTTGGGTGAGCCATTCCCTCTGAGGGGCTGGGGGATATGATCTGTGGTACAAGCTGCACATTTCTGAGCTGGTTTTGAGCAGGGATCACGTGGGATTTCTGTTTCTTTATATTTACCAGGCTTTTTGGGAGACTGGGAATGTGGAGGAGACTCCAGGCCCTTCAGCTCTGGACTCTTGCACTGCATGCAGGGCATGTCTTAAGACAGATCTTGAGTAACTCAGCAAGAGGCAATTTTGGGATGTAACTTCATCATCTGTTTGCTTACATTCACAGAAATATAAAGTTCAGGCCCACAAACAGACATTTAACTCCCTGACAGGCCCCTGAGGCTTTCAGGTCTTCTGAGCCCAGAACTGATCCCTGGGTTTTGTTTTGCTGACTCCTCTTGGAGGGGACAGGAGATCTAGATCAGGATATAGAGAGATAAGAGATCACATACACGTATATAAATATTTATATGAGTGCATGTATGCCTGGTTTTTATCTAAATGTGTATATAAACCAGAAAAATAACTTCCCTTTCTGTAGAAGAGTTTGTTGCTATTTAGCCCTAAATCCTGTAAGGTGGTTGACATCTCCTCTCTCCCAGTAGGGAATGAAGTGAAGCACAGTTAAGACTGTTATAAATGTCCTTTTCAAGCTTTCCTTGGATAAAGGAGCTCTGTGCAAGCCGGGCTGCCCTTTCCAATTTGTAGAAAGTGAGATCTGAATATTTTCTGTTGGACCAGAAGAAGTTGTCCCTTCCCATGATCACAGCATCATAGTTGGGTGACACACGTGGCACTTACACGGGGGGGTGCATTCTCTTGGTTTAATATATAAGTTGCCATCAAAAAAAAAGCTGATTGGGTTTCAGGAAGGGGTTTGTGAGTGTAATCCAAGCCTTTCCACACGAAGGCATCCACATGCCTATCCCAGGCCGTGCCAAACATAGCATGGAATCACACCCAGGGCTGTGAACAGCAGGGTGGAAAGGGTGAGTGTGGCCCAGCTGCATCTGCACACCCAATATTGTCCATTAAAACTTTATAATTTAGTGGCTTGCAGAAATCTTGGCTCTTAGGAGAGCTGGACTGGGAATTGTTAACTCCAGGAGCAGCCTCGTCCATGCCGGGTGTTTCCATAGGGAGGTACAGAGGGGAAGGAGAAACAAAGGTGGTTGGAAATGGATGTCCCGTGTGTGTGAGTGACCTTGGAAGCTGTGGGGACCTGCAGGCAGGAGCAGGGCAGGGCTGTGGTGTCGGGGAGCAGGTTTATCCCAGACTCTGGCTGTATTTAGTGAGTGGCTGTGGCAGCCAGGCCGTGCCCTGTGCTGTGGGGAAGCGCTGGCATTGGTGACGCGTGTGGGAGCAGCAATGGGAACAGCCACAGAGCTGGGATATTCCACCCCCGGTGGGCAGGGAGGGAGGGGGCCCTCGGCATTGGGGTGTCTTTGATGCCATAGCCCCGGTTGCTTTGGAAAGGAGGAGGGGATTTAACATTTGGGGCAGGTTTTCAGTTCTATGGCATCCCTTTTCTTCTGCGCCCCTTGGTGGGGCAGGCCTGGCTCAAAGCCTGGGTGCCAGCCTTGGCCCTGGCCTGGGTCCCAGCCTGATCCACAGCCTGGTTTCCAGCCTGGTCCATAGCCTGGTCCACAGCCTTGTTCCCAGCCTGGTCCATAGCCTGGATCCCAGTCTGATCCATAGCCTGGCTCCCAGCCTGATCCGTAGCCTGCTCCATAGCCTTATTCCCAGCATGGTTCCCAGCCTGGTCCATAGCTGATCTGGATCCCAGTCTGATCTGTAGCCCGGGGGCTGCACTGCCACTCCTTTGCTCTTTTGTTTCTTCTTTTTCCTAACATAAATGTCTCAAGGTGAGAGATTTTCCCAGTGAATTAATTATTGCAGGAGCATTTTCCTGATGAGAATAGGGAAGAGAATCCAGTGTTCAGCACTGATGTCCTGTGTGCCCGTGTATGTGAGAGCAGGAACGCTTTTGCCAGCACGTGCTAAATCTTCTCCTGGGAGTCTGAAGGGGGTTCTTATAAACCTGTTTATTTATCAGTGAGATCCCTGTAGCCCCCAGGAATGGTGTTCCCTGCTTAGGCACAGTGTGCACCTCGATTTTCCCCTCTCCCACAGCGTATTCCAAGGGCTAATTTGTGAATGAGCGCGACGCTGGGCTGTGTTTCCATTCAGGCTGTTCAGAGCCTCCTGCAGAGCCGGCACTCCCAGGAAAAGGGTGATTGTGAGGCCGTTTAAGTGTAACTGAGAATTGAGAGTGTCTGAAGCATTGAGATTGATGCCTGCCTTGACTGGGGGCTTTGAAGTGCGAAGTGGCTGAGCTCGCTGAGTGCTTGTTTTATTTAGAATACGGCTGCGGGTTCCATTCCAGGGAAAACGTCTATTACAGCTTTTATTGTGTCCATAAATCTTATGCAGAAAATTCATTGTTGCTTTTTGCAAATGCCTGTTCCCCTAATCAGCATTTGCAGGGCTGGTAAATCTTACAGAGAGCTCGGGCTGATCCCGTTACTTCGGGGTTGATTTGTAGTTCTCTTCGTTCCACTCTGCATCTCTCTCTGATGGAAAAAGGAGTTTGGAGAGGGAGGGTGGGAGGAATGGCTAACCCACAGTTACAGGGGTATTTGCATAGACAGTCAAAGATCTGCTGCTGGGGGAAGTGGCAGAGTTTGTTAGAAAGGGCTCCCAAAGTGATGCATGAGAAAAAATTATTTGCAGAGTTTTTAAATCCAGGTTTTCTGACAAAGCAGTTGGTTGCAGGTGGCCGCTTATGCAGAATGTGAACAAATCAAAGCTTTCCTTCCTCACGAAAAATGCAAAACCCAACCAAACAGCCAAAAATTAAAATTGGATACTGAAGGTGTGAATAATGGAACAGGCAAATCTGCAGGAGGCCAGTGCTGAGTTTGTCCCATTGCATCAGTTCAGTGCTGATGAATTGAGCTTCTCCCAGTATTATTTTTCAGCATCTCACAAAATCACGAATCCCTTATAGTCATTTTACTTTGAAGATCATGATTCCTGCAGAGGATGTCTTGAGGCTCTTCCTCCTATACCGAGTTTTATTACAATTTAAATGATCATTATTTCTAAAACCTGTTGAAATTTGTCCTTCTTGAGCGTCCCGGTGCCAAGTTCCCATTTGTAAGTTGTTCCTTTGAATTGCAGGTACAAGATGATCTCGGAATTCACGTGGCCCAACCACGACCTGCCCTCGGACAAGGATGCCGTGAGGAAGCTCATCGAGTGCCACGGCTTCCAGCACGACGTGGCCTACGGCAAGACCAAGCTCTTCATCCGCACGCCGCGGACCCTCTTCACCCTGGAGGAGCTGCACGCCAAGATGCTCGTCAGGATCGTCCTCTTCCTGCAGAAGGTAAAGCTTCCACTGCCCCGAGAACTCAGCTCCAGCTCCTTAACCCGCCTGGGCTCTCCTGTCTGGCTGTGTTGCTGCACAGATCCCAGAACGCTGCGGTTTGGGCGCTGCTTGGTTTTTTCCGACTCTTTCCATGGTGCTCTCTGAAGCCTTGGAGTGCTGGGATGTGCCGTGAGCTGTAGCACCTAAGAAGTTGTTTATTTCTGTTGAAAAACTCCTCTTTCCTTGCTGGAAGGAGGATGCCTGGGAGTTTTAGGGATTTTTATGGCTGAAATGTAGAATCCCAGAATCCCAGACTGGTTTGGGTTAGGAGGGACCTGAAAGCCCATCCAGTCCCACCAGGCCCTGGCACAAGTTGCCCAAAGAAGCTGTGTCTGTGCCATCCCTGCAAGTGTCCAAGGCCAGGTTGGACAGGGCTTGGAGCCACCTGAGCCAGTGGAAGGTGTCCCTGCCCATGGCAGGGGTGGCACTGGATGGTTTATAAGGTCCCTTCCAACCCAAACCATCCCATGACTCCCTGGTTTTAGTACTTGCTGAAAACTGTGTCTGTATGAGGTGTGTCTGGCAAAGAGCAGAAATGGTGGGACTGACTTTGTCCTAACAGGGGTTATTGATTAGTTCAAGATTTTTAGAAATGTATTTCTTAGAATGTGTCTTTTCTTTGTCATTCTTGGAACCTGGAAAAGAACAGAACTTCTGAACCCCTTCCTGTCCCTCACAAACACAAACTGCTGACAGATGGATGTGAAAACTTGACAGAGCAAAAGCTCTGCTCTAAAACTCTGCACAGAACACAGGTTTGAACAAACTCTCCAAATCTGATGCACTCCTGGGCAAGAGCCTGAAGAAGTTCTGCACTGGAAGCTCTGATAGTTCTGTGGAACACTCACATTTGTGGTGTTTGCAGTGCAGTAGATGTGATTCCCTTTCTGGAAAACCAACCAATTTGACCAGAATGGGAGGAGAAAGCATCAAGTCCAGGGTTGATCTCTTGGTATTTCTTGTGCTGAATGGTTTGTATTTAGTAGGGAATTCTGCATGTTTTGTGTGCAGTGAGTTTCTCTGGGAATGCCAAGCTCACACTGTGGAGGATGCAGGCCCTGCCTGTCTCTGAGCTTTGTGGTTCAGAGTTTTCTTCCTTATTCTGAGCATGTCCTGCTGCTGAGCTTCCTTGGACTACTCATCATCTTCTTCCCCCTTCCTTCCCTGGAAAGGGCAGCACTTTTCCAGAAGCTTTGTCTGGCTTATTCTTTCGGGGTGACCTGGGGCTAATCTGTGGGGCCCCTGGGAGGTGTTCCTGGATCATTAGCTGTGCTCCCCCCGTGCTCACCGAGATTTCTTGGGAAGAATTTCCTGCCTGGAGCCACTCCGGTCTCATTTGGTGCTTTCAGGGAGGTCACTGGGCCACGGCTCTAACCCGGAGTCTCTTTCTTCCTGAGGCGGAATGGGTTGAGCTAATGAGCTCCTTGTGGAATAAAGCTGCAGGGGGGACACCTTGCTCCCAGGTGACCCCGGGTTTCATATTAAACCAGGGAGGAATGGAGCGGTGACCTTTTTGGAAATTGTGAGGTGCAACTACTGGAGAATAATTGAGGAGCCCCAGGCTGTGTGTGCTGGGGGAGCAGATCGTGGCTCACTGAGCTCCAGGCTCCTCCTTCACATAAATCAGTGAGAGGCACAATTTTAACAGCAACTTGTCGGTTTTGGGAGTTTGCTGCCAGCTCCAGAATTGCATAGTCTGGGCTGGGACCTGGACGGGGCTCGACCTCGGAGGAGAGCAGGGTGAAGGATTTTTTGCCCTTGGGAGGTAAATACCTGCTTAGGAGTAATGCATCAACTCTCTGGGTCCTCAGGGGGTTTTGCTGCTGTGGTTTTGTGTGGCATCAGGTGTGCTGGGGGATGTATGGAGTAACTGTGGTGCTTCTGGGGGCTCCCTTTTTGCCACAGTCAACAAAAGTGACAGAAGTGAAATTGCTGGTGCACGTTGTCCTGTGGCTTCACAAACCTCCCTCCCTGGGGTGGAGAGGGACTAACATGGATGTAAATGGAGGATTAAAGTAGGACATGGAGGTATCTTTTTGTTGTTTCTCTGTGAGAAATCTCCAGGGAGGTTCTGACTTAACTCATAAAGGATTTGTGGGGAAAAGACAAGCTCCTTCTCCAGTGCTCCGGGTCCTGAGGACTCTGAAGAAATCTGGATGGCCAGAGCTCCTTGCCTGTAGCTGAACCCTCTCTGCTTGCACTCACTGGATGTTCTTTAACCAGACTCTCCAGTGCTGGCAAGGGGATATAAAGGAGCTCTTCAGAGTCCTGGAACTTGCAGCTAAACCGGGAAACACTTAATGAATCATTAAATGCTTATTAAACAGCCCATCAGCTACAGAGCAGGTGTTGGGCTGATGTCTGTAGGTATGGATTAGATACCTTGTACAGTGTCAAATATACCTGGAAAATGCTTGACTTTGTCTCCATTTCCAGTGTTTCTCTTGTTTCCCTGTCCACTCTGCTCCCAGCCCTGTCTGGGATCCCTCCAGTGTGGAGCTGCCAGCAGATGGGGCCGGTGGAGTCGGGCAGTGCTGGAAAGGGAACAGTCAACAATCAAAAATCAAACCAGAGAAGGGGTCTGGTGGGCCTTCTCTGAGCTCTGAAAGCATCAAGGCAATTTTGCCTGTCAATTCTGTTCTCAACTTGCTTTCAATTGTTCATTATAAACTCACAGGGAAATTTAATTCTTGCTCCTTTTTCCTTCCTGTAGTTTTGCCTGTGAGCATCAAAGGCTGAAGGAGGCAGACTGTGAGCACATCTACAAGGATTTGATTTTCTTGTAAATAATTGAGCCTTCTGTTGCATTGGAGATCCTCAAATTTGAATTTAGGAAAAGAGAAAGCCGAGAGGAGCTGAAATGTGTTGTTGTGACAATGGGCACTTGTGTGACACAAGCTGAGGCAGATGTGAGGAGCAGCCTTAGAGCAGCTGATCCCAGCCTGGGGCCCAGGGGTGTTTTCCTCAGCACAGGAATGAGTGTAAGTGAAAGAATCCACATTTAGCAGCTCTGTTTCTGCATGGCTTTAAATGTATGGCCTCCTTTCTAATGATGTGTATTCTGTGGCTTTATTGCTGTCCTACAAATCACAAGGCTTTCCAGAAGGGATTCAGTAATTATCTGGAGAGCTTCATCATCTGAGTGACCCTTGACCTTTCAAACAGTGCTGCTGCCTTTGTTTAATCGTGCTTACGAGTTTGCTTAAATTGAATTAAAACCGACTTCTACTTTAAATAGATAATTTTACTTTCTTTTGTTCCACATCTCCTGGATGTCTTCACCTTTAGATTTATCTTGCATGCTCCTTTTTTTCCGTGGTAGAATGTCAGTGAGATTCCAGGCTGTAATTTTCCTGCAGCCCCAGCGCAGGCAGTGAGCAGATGTGATGTGATTTAACCGTGGCAACTTGCTGGCTCCAGGAGAATTCAGCAAGTGAGAGCTGTGTCCAGTGTCACAAACCCCATATGGCAGCGGGGACGTCACACCAAAGGGTCACTCCAGAAGCCCCACCTGAGATTGTCGCTGCTTCCTGTGGTGCTTTGGGGTTTATTTGCCGTACCTGCGCTCCTGCCAGCTCTGCGATTGTCACCCTGAATGCAAATGGAGCAGCTCTAATGTTAATCACGAAAATAAAAAATAAAAAATAAAAAACCTGCCATAAAGCTCTGCTGCTCTCCCTGCCCTTGGAAGCGTTCCCACAGGCTCATTAGCTGTGCAGAGCAGCGCTTTGTTCGGGGAAGAAAGCCCGGGCAGGCGGCACGTGCGGGCTGCGGGATGATGGCTGCTGTCACTATAATTTACTGCGCTATTTCGGTGTCATTTTATCAGCCCGGCGCAGCTGCGGGTGGAAATCGCTCCCGAAATCTTCCTGCCTGGCACGGAGGCGGCGGGAATGTCCTTGAGTGCAGCCCGGCCCCTCCTGGGACACAGCCCCGGAGCGGGCCGAGCCCGGGGGGCAGCGGGGCTGGAAGGGGCGGCACCGACCCCGGGGTGTGAGCCGGGTATCCCGGCGTGTCCCCGCGTGTCCGTGGGCATCCCAGCGTGTCCCCGGAGCCCGGGTGGGCTGTGCAGAGGCTCGGGAGCTGCCATCACCATGGCAACGTTCCCCCAACCCGCGGGAGGAGCGGCACAGAGCCATGGCTGACGTGTCATCCTTTCGTGTGTCACCTTCCCTTCCCTCTCCAGCCCCGCGAGCCCTGGCAGCTCAGGACAGAGGGAATGTCAGCCACACAGGGAAGCTCCCCCATGGACACGGGAGGTGTTTCCTGGCAGGTTATGGAGGGGCAGGAGTGACCCAGTGGGGCTTGGGCCAGTGACCCAGATAAAAGGGATGCAGTGTGTTTGCCTCTGGACTGCAGGCGTTTTCCATCCCCAGGGAACGTGTGTGCCTATCAGTGGGAATAGGTCTATAATGACATGTGGGTTTGTATCCTGAACCCAGGCTTTGATCTGCAGAGGCTTTGGCAGGGAGGAGCTGTGGCAGGAGATGCTGTGGCTCCTTCCCAAGGAGCAGGGGGTGGGAGTTGCCAGGACCAGGTGGAGGGAAGGAGGAAGAGCTGGCTGTGTCTCCTGCTCCAACACCGACTGATTCCACGGCTCCTGCCGTGCTGCTCCCCTACCCTAGCCTAGGAACACCCCTTGTGTGCTTCCCGTGAATGCACTGAGGCAAAAAGTACACCATGCCCACCCTCAAAAATACCAAAACAACCAAAAAACCCCACCTCTTACCAAAAAAACAAAGGAGAAGAGGGAATTTTCTGCCAGTTTAGCCCCACAACAGCTCAGCTGCCTTCAGAGGAATGGTCATGATGGGGACAAGGAGAATTGAGGACATGCCCGTGGGGGAAAAGCAGGAGAGTTGGACCCTTCCTGCCCTTTGAGTAGCAGGTGCCTGGGGACACTTGGATGCTTTCTTCTTGTCCTTCTCCTGCTCCAGGAAATGTTGTGGAATCAGACTCCAACCTAAATAAATGTAAATATCCATTGCTTGTTGAGCAAGAGGAGAAGAGAGAGTGTGCTGTGTGTGTGCACCACTGTGTAAAATAGGGTCCAGCAGAGTGTGGAGAGCAGGGAAACGGCCTGTGCCAGGGTCTGGTGTCCCAGCTTGGAGACCTGGAGCTTCATGGCTGTTGGAGTCATCCTAAAGCTTGGTTTGTTACCTCCAGTGCATGTGGGGAAAAACAAAACACAAAGAAAACCCCAGACTTTTTCCCGAGCCTGTTGCCAGCGTCAGAGAGAACATTTGTGCTTTGATGAGGTGGTTAAACAAACCTTTTGTGCTCTGATCTTGTAAATTATTTCAAGTTCTATCTCTGCCTTTCACAGTTGGAGAGGATTTTTTTCCTTGCTCATCCATGTGGACCACAGACAAATTGGGAAGAGCAGATTCCACAGCCATTGCTGCTGGAGCTTCCACGTTGTTTTCATGGAAGGGAATGAGCTTTTGTTGTGCCTGAGCTTTTCACCTTTTCAAAGGTTCTGATCTGCTGCACTTCAAGGTGTCTTTAAGCCTTGTTTGAAGTGCACCAGAACTGCCAGCGTGGGGCAAATGAAGGGCAAAGCACAAACAGGGGTCAGTGACCCGAACTTGAGACAGATCTGAATTTCAGGAGATAGCAAAAATACCAGGATTACATGAGCTGGGCCTGTAACAAGAGCATTTCTGTGTGGATCTTCGTTCCCAACCAGACATTTTGGGATAAATCACATTCCCTGTGAGGGAGTTTGTCACTTGTGCTGGTTGTGGGACTTGGTGGTAAGAACAAGTGTGCAGTGATTGATCTGTGTTTGCTGACGGATTTCTGGATACGTGACCCAGGACACGTTCCTGTGTCACCTGCTCCAGGTGACCCTCCCTGGGCAGGAGTTGGGCTGGATGATCTCCAGAGGGCCCTTCCAACCCCAGCAGTTCTGTGATTCTGTGGATTTCGTTTCTTGTCCCCCATGACTCAAACTGCTGTCCCCAGCAGCAGAGTGCCTTAGTGGTGTTTGTGTAACATTTTCTAGGTCTTTGCTTGGCTGTTTTCCCTGTATTTGCTTTGTTCTGGAAAGGCTTTCACCAGAGCAGGGCAGCCACAGCTCCAGACATGGAGCTGAGTCCTCAACTGCTTCACTCAAGGGTGTTTTCACTCATTAGATGTAGGGTTTGATTTTCATCCTCATTAAATGCAGGGTTTGGTTTTCATCCTCATTAGATGTAGGGTTTCTTCACTCAAGGTGTAGGGCTTGGTTTTCTCCCTCAAGAGATGTGGGGTTTGGTTTTCTCTCCCCATAGATGTAGGGTTTGGTTTTCTCCCTCAGTGGATGTGGAGTATGTTTTTTTCCCCTCAATAGATGTAGGGTTTTTCCCTCAATAGATGTAGGGTTTTTCCCTCAATAAATGCAGGTTTTGGGCTGCAGCAGCTGCTGTGCCGTGTCAGACCGAAGCTCCACGGACACCCCGCTCGTGTCTCCACGAGTGACAACCAAGGCAGTGCCTCGGGAGCACAGCAGCAGGGCCAGGGTGCACCATCTCTCCTGAACACTTCCCCAGTGCCTTTGGGTGTTTGGATTTGGGATGCTATGAGCTGGGAATGGGTTTTTCCATTCCACAACACCTGCTGGTTTTCCCTCTCGTGACATTGTCAGACATGTCCCAGCAGCTTTTGGGTTTTGCACCACTTTTGGCACAGTCAGCTGGACCCTGCAGGAAGGGACCTGGCTGTGTTTGGGTCCCTGCAGGCACCACCTCGTGTGACACCCGCTCGGTCCTGCACCAGCACAGCAGGACTGGAAGCTGTGAAGGAGAGGGAAGCTGGAAAGGGACTTTTTGCAAGGGCAGGGAGTGACAGAAGAGAGATTGGCTTTAAGCTGAAAGGGAGTAGATTTAGATTGGATATGAGGAAGAAATTCCTCCCTGTGAGGGTGGGGAGGCCCTGGCACAGGTTGCCCAGAGAAGCTGTGGCTGCCCCATCCCTGGAAGTGTCCCAGACCAGGCTGGACAGGGCTTGGAGCAACCTGGGATAGTGGAAGGGGTCCCTGCCCATGGCAGGGGATGGGACTGGATGGGGTTTAAGGTCCCTTCTAACCCAAAGCATTCCATGATTCCATGACTCTGGACATCTCTCACATCCCCTCTCAGTCCTCCCTTGCCATTAGAAGTGTCCCAGCTAATTTAATCCCTCCATGTTTGGAGGTTGTTCTGTGGTTCTGATTGTCCTTGCAGCCTTTCCCAGCAATAAACTCTGGAGATGATGAAATGACCTTTAGCTCAATATCTTCAGCATGAAAAACTCTACCTTGAATTTTCATGGGATGAGGGAAGGTTCCTGCCTTCTTCTGATGACAGCAGCCTTGTTCTAGTGATTGCAAACTTCTCTGCAGCCCTGGCACAGGAGCTTTGGCAGTTCTCTTCATCTCTTGGTAGAAAGTTGTCTCCTTTTTCCCAACATCTTCCTTCCCTGGAATGGGAAGTGGTCACAGTCCCAAGGCTGCCAGAGTGTTTGGACAACGCTCCCAGGCACAGGATGGGATTGTTGGAGTGTGTGTGCAGGGCCAGGAGCTGGACTGGATGATCCTTGTGGGTCCCTCCCAATGCAGGAGATGCTGTGATTCCTGGTTGTTGCCAGAGGCAGGGAATCGTGCAGGGTGCAGCCAGGATGGAGTAATGGAGTGCCCTGTCTGTCTCTGTGGGACACCACAAAGGGCACCCATGGACCAGCAGCACCGTGGGGGGTGGGTAGTCAGGAGCTTTCCCAAGGCTTGGAGGTTCATCCCTGTCCCAGAGCATGGAAGTATTTGCTGGAAGGAGCTGCAGGAGGAACCCAGAGCTCGGCTGAGACGTGGCTGCATCCCACACGTGGGACCTGCTACAGCCACTGTTCTTGGGTGATTTTTATGTTTATTGTTGCAGCTCTCATTAGTACCAGCTCATTAATCTCTGACTGGGACCCTTCTCTCTTTCCCAGCCTATGGAGTATTGTTGCTATTAAGCGAAGCAATGGAATGAGCACTGTTCAGCTGACTCATGTGAGCAGAGAAAACAGCTCTTAGCAAATGAAGCAGCTCTTCCCCCTCGCTGTCTCTGAGGTGCTCGGGGAGAACAGGGAGCCTTCGATTTAAACCCTTCACCTCCGAGCTTGATGGGCTCCGCATTTACTCCGACTGGGAAAAGGCAGAGCACAAACTGGGGGGTGTGAGCAGGATCTGAGCCGCTCCATCACAGCCCTGCCCTGCGAGGAGGTGCCCCTTTGGACCATCAGGAGTGAGCTCGCTGAAGATGGGAGCGTTCATCCGAGGCCCCGCGGCCGCCGCGCGTGCGGCTCCTCCGCGCTGGCGCGTAAATATTTAATGCCCCTGCCCCTGTGAGAGCCCTTAGAGCTGTGCGGGGAGCTTTGTGAATTATGGGGTTGGTTTTATTCTCTCCAGTTGGGCTGCCTGGAGGGCTGGGGCACATGGAATATTGATCATGGAGCGGCTGGGGCAGGGGAGAAGGAGGGTGGTGGGAGGAGGTGTTTGTGGTGCAGCCGGAATGGAGGAGTTTTCCAAGGTTTGCTTGCGTGCAGAACTGCTCCGAAATACAGCACTGGGGTTTAATTTAGCCAGGCTGGGTCTGTTTGCTGAATCCTGGGCATTTGTTTGCTCGCTCATGTGTTTGGACTGGGAGCTGTGTGGGTTTTCTTCTGCACTTGCAGGGATTGCAGCATCTAGGTCAAATCTAGATTATCCCTTTTTCCATGGAAGATCTACAGGCGAGGCGATCCTGGCATCCTGGGCCCACCCTGGCTGCTCTGCTGGCTTTCCCTGTGCTCCGCAGGGCCCATTTCATTGTTTTCTGTCCTTTCTTCCTTTTTTTTTTCTTTTTTTTAATGGGACATTCAGAGCCTGCAGTCTGCAGACAAGGCTGTAATGCATAGATTGGTGTGCAGGATTTATGTTCTGCTGAGGTGATGGATGTGATCTGTGTGAGGTTTTCTTTAATCTTAGAAACTCTGCTGGAAGCTCACTGAGGTTTTTAAACTGATTCTAAAGGTATGTTCAGATCTCCCCTGCCATTCATCTGAATTCTAATTTATTAAATTTTAATCAAAAAACACGTGAATTAAACATACTTTAGAAAAAAAAATCAGTGCTTCCTCTAAGCTGGGGTGTGGCTCTTGGTTTGGTGAATGCTTTGTTTGTGGAAGTCCCAATTTTTGAAGCAGCTGCTGCACTGGGAGTAGTGGGATGATCTCTGGGATCATCGCTGGGATCACTGAACAGCCAGGGCTGTGCAGGAGGATATCCCTGGGTCCAGAGCTTTCTGTGTCCCCAGGGCCACTTCCACCTCTGGAGTGGCCTTAACTGAAGGAGTAAAAGGGACTGTAGGAAAGCTGTGGCTGCCTCACCCCTGGGAGTGTCCAAGGCCAGGTCGGACAGGGCTTGGAGCAACCTGGGCTAGTGGAAGGTGTCTCTGCCCATGGCAGAGGTGGGACTGGATGGGCTTTAAGGTTCCTTCTGACCCAAACCAGTCTGGAATTCTGTGGCTGATGTTTCTATGAAATATCCCATTTAAAAGGCTGTGGAGTTGGTAGAGGTTTCTTGAGAGTGAAGAAAGAACAGCAAGGAACTCCTCACTGGAAGCAGCTGTAGAAATAAACACTCTTTGTAGTATTCAGGAGTTTCAACTGTGTTCAGGCTTTGTTTTTCCAACCTTTTCCTTTCTCTGTATCCCTCTCCCAGCCCTTTAGTCCTAATTTCATGTGCCCTCTTAATTTTTCCTACCCTGATCTTTAGGAGGACAAAGCATAGAGAAGGCAAAGGTATTGAAAGAGGTGAGAAGAGACTGTGGGCCAGGGCTGGATGGGAGAGTGTTGTTTGGTTGGTTTGTTGTTTGGTTTATGGTGTCAATTTTTTTTTTTTTTTGAGCCTAAACCCTCCTTTTCTTTCCATTTTCCACATAATCATTGTTGTATCTCTGCTCTTGAGTCCGTGATTTGTTCAGGGCCCCTTCCCTCCCTGCTCACACTGGGGAGCCAAAAATGCTGCTGGTTGTTCCCCTCCCCTGCCGTGTTTCCTTGGGCTCTCCTTGTAGGAACAATCCATTCCATGTCCTGTCCCTTTGCTCCTGCTTGTTCCCTGGGCTCTGCGCTGATCCATGACACAATCAACTGCTTTGGAGTCTGCTTCAGAGGGGTCAGTTGGAAAACTGTCATCAAACAGTTTTTTGGGAGCCGTCGCATCCCGCACTCCCTCCCTCGTGCCCTGCACACATCTCCACCTCCTCATCCCTCTGGAATGCTGCCGGATCCTCCTGGTGTCCTCTGCCTGTGGTGCTTGGCTGGCAGTCGGTGGCTCCGTGTGTGCTGGTTGGGATTTGGGATCTGTGGAGGCAGATGGCTCTGGAGCTCGAGCTGAAGCCGTTCCAGCACTGTCACTCTGATTTCAGGCTCGCTCTGCCCTGCGGCTGATTTCTCCTGAAAGAGAAAGGGCCTTTGCCTCCTCGAGTGTGCTGCTCCTCTGTCAGCTCGGGTGGGAGCTGGCTCGGGATTCGGGAGCTGTCAGGGCAATCTCGGGAGGTCAGGCGGGGACAGGGTTATCTTCAGTCTCATTCCCATGGGAAATCAGGTTAACCAGCAGGGAAAGCCACAGGAGGGGGGAAAGGGAAGTATTGATTCATCTGTGCTGGTGGGAGGGATCACACAGGGCTCTGCCATCCCAGCCTGGTTTACCCTGGCCCTGAGGATTTGCTAAATGCAAGTTCTGAAGCCCCAGCTGGCTGGGATGTGGCTGGATTGAAGGGGGAACGGAGAGCTGCCCCTGGCTGTCAGGGCTCTGAGAGCTGATCTGCTGGATCCCTTCCGAGCTGTGGATCCCTTGGATATTATCTTGGGTGCAGAGGCCCAAAGGAGAGAAGCAGAACCCTGGATGCACAAATCTTTCTGTTGGGGTTTGACCCCCTTTGTCCCCCACACACACACACACACCAGAGCAGTGCCTTCTGCAACAGGAGAATCTGTTACAGGCTGTGTAAACTTGGCTCTGGAAACTTGATTTTTCAAATTTCATTTTATGGTGCTTAAATTTTTGAGTTATGAACTGGAGGTGGGGAAAGAATTGAATGTTCTCCCAATATTCAAACCTGAGGAAGGTGCGTATTGGCAGGGAACACATTCTGGAAATGCTCTGGCACAGGTTGCCCAGAGAAGCTGTGGCTGCCCCATCCGTGGAAGTGTCCGAGGCCAGGCTGGATGGGACTTGGAGCAACCTGGGATAGTGGAAGGTTGCCCAAGGCAGAGGGGTTGAACTGGATGAGCTTAAGGCCCTTCCAGCCCAAACCACTCTGTGATTCCATGGTTCTGTGATCCTTGTTTGCCTGGGCTGTGTCTCACTGCTCACAACTCCACAAAGTGCCTGCCCCACAGGGAGTTTGCTGCTTTGACCTCTCCTCTTGTCCCTAGGATTGACCAGTCCGTGTTTCTGGAAGGGTCCGTGGGACCAGCAGGCAGCCAGGTCCCCGTGGCAGCTCCGTGTTGCTGAGGGGCTGCTTTGAGCTGAAATGAGCCCTGCGGTGGAAAAGGAAACCACCAAGCCAGAGAAACAGTTAATTTATATTAATACAAACAAATATTTGTTCTGTATTCCCAGGGAGAAGTTTGTCCTTACCTTTGACTGTTCCCTCACCTTTGGGAGGCACTGCTGTGGTGCTGTGGAAGGTCCTCACTGGCAGGGGGTTCTCCAGTTATGACAACTTGATTTGAGACATGCTTTTCATTAATAGTTTACTGTGTGTGTAGCCAGGGGCATGCCTGGGCTGGATAATTGGATTTGGGAGGCCAGTGTTTGTACAATGGTGACACCTCTTGCTGTGAAGCCAATTTCTGCAGCGATGCAGCTGATACAACATCGGGGCAATCTGTTCCAGCCTTTGTTCCAGGGATGTCTGACTGGTGGGAAAAGTAACCACAGCGAGAGACTTCCCTCAGGAGCGTGTCTGCTTCCAGCTCAAGGAAGCAAATCAAGGCCTTGTTCTGTGTCTAAAATGGTTCTGGGAAAAGCTGACAGAAGTGAAGCTCTACAAAGTTTCAAGCAGCTTACACAGATTTACCATCCATGTTCTTTTCTTGAGATCCTTTATAAGGCCCAAGGGCTGTTTCACTGCAGCCTGGAGCTCTTTGTTCCTCATTTCTGTTCTTAGTAAATTAAAAAATGAGAAGTTACCAATAGGGTTTTACCCAGTTGATCTTGTTTACTGTCCATACATCCCTTACAGGTACATTTTGTGCCTCCTTAGACTATGCTTAACTATCTCAAGCAATCCCACTCTTCTCTGCTTTTCTTTAAAAAGAGGTACAGATTACCCCAGTACTCTTTAGATTCTCAGTTATTGGATCCTAGTCGGTGATTCTGTCAAATTCATGGAGTCTGAGAGCCTGCTCTGCCCCCTCAAACAGGGAAATGCCAGCTTCAGTCCAGGCTTACACACTTTGGGTGAAATCCAGGCCCTGTGCAAGGCAGGTTTAGCCAGGAAGCTTTGAGTCTCAAGCTTCCAGCAGCTCTGAGGGCCTTTGCATGCTGGAGCTGTGCAGGTGATCTGAGATAGAACCACGACTGTAACCAGAAGTGACTGCTGAGCACAGCGTGTGCGGTGCAGGGGTGCTGCCTTCCCTCAGTCTGCCCAATGACTTCAAGGAATAAATCAGCAAAGTGTTATATATTATTTTATCTGCACACAGGGGTGAGATTCTCACTCCCAGCTCTCCAGGTTGGGTTGGTGTGCTCAGTACAGCGCTGCTGGTTTCTGCCCTGGCTGCAGGGATTGCTTTTGTGCTTCCTCCCCTTACCTTTCCCTTGGCTGTCCCGTGTCCTGCCTTGCTTCCCCAGCTCTCCTTCAACTGCTGAAATCATCTCTATTCCCACACCCACCTCGGGAGATCCAACCCTGGCAGGGTCTGGGTCTGGTAAGGAGCTCATTGCCATCGGTCACCTTGGATGTGTTGGGTTGTTCTCAGAATCCCACACTGGTTTGGGTTGGAAGGGACCTTAAAGCCCATCCAGTGCCACTGCCTGCCATGGGCAGGGACGCCTTCCACTATCCCAGGTGACTCTAAGCCCCGTCCAACCTGGACTTGGACACTTCCAGGGATGGGGCAGCCACAGCTTCTCTGGGAAACCTGTGCTGGGCCTCCCCATGCTCACAGGGAGGAATTCCTTCCCAATATCCCATCTAGCCCTGCCCTCTGGCAGTGGGAAGCCATTCCCTGTGTCCTGCCCCTCCATCCTTTGTCCAAAGTCCCTCTCCAGCTCTCCTGGAGCCCCCTTAGGCAATGGAAGTGGCTCTAAGGTCTCCCTGGAGCTTCTCCTCTCCAGGTGAATCCCCCCACCTCTCCCAGCCTGGCTCCAGAGCAGAGGGGCTCCAGCCCTTGGAGCATTTCCATGGCCTCCTCTGGATTTGCTCCAACAGGTCCACGCCTTTCTCGCGTTGGGATCTCGGTGGCGCACGCGCTGTTTCTCAGCGATGTTCTAACTGGATTTAAGTGGCGCCGAGCGGTCGCTTCCCTTGACGCAAAACAAATCCGCGTGCGGGAGTACGGACCGTGAACCGATCCGCCGCCGCTCCCGCTGAACCCGTGTCTCCCGGCAGGTGTGGAGGGGCACGCTGGCGCGGCTGCGCTACCGGCGCACGCGGGCGGCGCTGACCGTCGTGCGGCACTACCGGCGCCACAAGGTGCGCTCGTACCTGCGCGAGCTCCAGCGCCGCTTCCGCAACGTGCGGCTCATGCCCGACCGCGGCCGCGCTGTGCCCTGGCCCGCCCCGCCCAAGGTGCTGCGCCGCTTCGAGGAGGCTCTGCAGGACATCTACCGCAGGTACGGCCGCGGCCCGGGCAGCGGGGACACGGCACCGAAGCGCATCGGTGGGGTGTCGGTGCCTTCGTGCCCTTGACCAGGCAGATATTCTGTTCCAAAGACTGATCGTAGAATCCCAGTGTGGTTTGTGTCTCGAAGCCCATCCAGTTCCACCCCTGCCGTGGGCAAGGGCACCTTCCACCAGACCAAGTTGCTCCCATTTTGATGGAAATTGTGTTTCCTTCCTTGGCCCCTTTCTGGTTGGTTTTCAAAGGAAAGAGCAGCTGCTCTTGGATGAGGGGGAAGAGAAAAAGAATCTTCTCGATTTCCTCAACACTTCTCCTAGTGAGCCAGTGTTTCTGCAGTAAAATGAGCAATGTTCCCCTGGTCACCCATGTTCTGTGTGCAGAAGAGGGGTTTATACCTTTATTAAATCTCCCAGTGTCTAAAGGCTGGTGATTTTTTTTTTCTCTGGCAAGCTGTGGGCAAAGTAGTTACAATTTCAGTTTGAAAAATGATGACTTCTGAAAGTGTCTGAACGAGGGAAATATTGGCTGGAGGGGCTTTCAGAGATCTCCTGTCCAGCCAACAGCTTGCAGGGGCTTCCAGCAGCTCTAGATCAAAGCAGCTTTGTTATTTTCCCCAGCTGTCTCTTTCAGGAGAGACATCCATCCACCCACAGCCTGTCTGGGAAGAGAGTCCTGCTCTCAGAATTAGCTCAATTATCGTAACTACAGAATTTTAGTTGCTAAAAGTCTTTTTATAGCATTAATCCCGGAGCTCTGGTGCTGCCGCTGAAGGCTGTGGAGCAACAGATGGACTGCCCTGTCCCATCGTGCAGTTGGAATTGAAGGGCCAAATTCAGCTGTTAAAGGAGAATGATGCTGTAAATGAGCCCCAAAATGGGTTTGCAAACACTTTATTGCAAACAGATGCACCAGTAGTTGCCTTGTGGGTGTGGGATGGGGAGTGTGGCACCCAAACCTGTCGGGGTTTAGGTGATCTGTGACTTTAAAATGTCAACTGACATTTCCTAGAATGCACCGGAAGGACTTCCGAGGGGGGTCCTTGTGGTGCTGGTGGGGCAGCAGAGCCCTGCCCGTGGGGGCTCTGGGCCGTGGGGGCTCTGGGCCGTGGGGCTGAGCCAGGCTCGCTCTGTGGCAGGTGGAGAGCGGCTGAGCTGATCCGCAGCGTCCCCCCCGAGGTGCTCCCCCAGCTCAGGGCCAAGGTCGCTGCCGTGGAGCTGCTGAAGGGCCACAGGGCTGACATTGGCCTCCAGAGAGCCTGGCAGGGCAACTACATCGCTCTGGTGAGTGGGCACCTGGGGCTTGGGGGGCTGAAGGGGGGGGATACTGGGAAAAATGACTCTTGGTTTCTTGGGAGCAGGAAGTACTTGGAAGTTTGCTCTATAAATGGGTTTATGTGGGTTCAGAATCTTCACTTCCACTGCATTAGGAGTGATTTTGTGAATCCTGAGCAGCACCAGCAACATTAAAGCAGTGCCATCAGCTGGGTCTGCAGACAGGCAAAACCAGACCTCACTGGGAGACTGAAATGCTGGATATAATGGAAAATAGCAGAGAGTGAGCAGCAGCAAAGAAATTCTCTGGGGGCAGGTTTGATTGCTTCCCTTCACTCCATCCTTCCTTGGAGCATTTTGTTGTGTTGAGGTTTGGTGTCACAAGCACAGAAGGGTGGAGGGAGCCGTGCCCCAGCCATGCCACTGCCATCCCCTCTTGCTTCAGCCACCAAGGAGAGTGCTGAGCCTGTCTTTGCTCTTCCAGAAACCAGACAGCCCCCAGAGCTCGGGCTCCTTCACCCCCGTGGCCAACGAGCTGAAGCGCAAGGACAAGTACGGCAAGGGCACCTTCTCCTGCCATGTCCGCAAGGTAACGGCGCCATGGGTTCCTGGCTCTCCAGGGAAACCTTGGGAGCCAAGGGCAGGGGGTGACCCTGGGGGTGTTGGAACAGCAGTTCAGAGCAGTTCCCAGGAGCTGCATCCGTGATTTTTGGGTGCAGCAAGGTTGGGTGGCTGCTGGGGCCTCGTAGCGTCAGAGGCACAAATAAATTGTGGTTGTAGAGTCCCTGCCCATGGCAGAGGCTTGGAACTCAGTGGTCTTTAAGGACCCTTCAAACCAAATGATTCCATGGTAAAATCACTTCATTCTGCATAGCTGGTTTGGGTCTGTTTGGGTCTGACATTTTTCATAGCAGAATTGGGTTTTTTGTTAATTTGGTTGGAAGGTTTAAACAACTACTTGAAAAAACAAACCTATCTATTTTTATGGGTGGTTCCTAATGATGCTGGTTTGAAATGTCTGTCTGGGAGGGATATTTTGAATTTTACAAAGCTAACAGACAAACACAATTTCAGTGGCAGGCCAGGGGTGTGGATGTTCAGGTGTTTTTAAGAAGCTGTAAATTCTTTTTATTGCTAAAAACGTGCAACTGCAGTTGGTCCCCATATGCATGGTTATTCCTTATGATTCTGGAAGTATTATATCTACAAGTAACAGCATAATTCATTCTGCTGCATAAAATCTCACTTTATAATAAAACTTGCTAGTGGTAGTGATTATAAACACAGTGATTTGTGTTTATAAAAATACAAATCTCTAATTGCTTTCCAAGCAAAAATAGTCCAGTGGGGTGTTGTGTTGCTGTGACCACATCCTGTGTGAGAAGGGGGTTCACTGGTGGAGTGAGTGGTTTGGGTGAATGTTGGTGTCAGGATTAAAGGAGGAGCAGGTGAGTCTGAATCCAAACCTCCTCTTCACAACCTCGCAGAACTTGGGCTGGAACCTCCCCTAAAGGGCAGAGAAAGGCAGGAGAATCCTCCTGACTTTCTTCAGGTTAGGCTGAAAACAAAATAATTCCTCTTCTAACTGATTTAATGAACTCATTCCAGTTGTTGTAGTTTCTGGCTAAACTGGGATAACTGTAAAAAGGGCAATATTCAGTTGTTAGAGATGTGATGATGGGAATTGCGGGTCTGGATGGGAATGGAACGATGGTGAGGGCAATCACTCAGGGTCTGTGTGTGATGAACAGAGTCTGGGAGTTTTATCTTCCTCACTGTTACACAACTTTTCAGCTTTAAAGTCTTTGTGTTTGTCTCGCTCCTGGGTCAGCTCCCAAGGACAGTCTCCTGTGCAAGCACAGGGCAAAGCAGATTCCTGGAGCACAGATCCACACCTTATCCTGCTCCCTAATGGCAAGGACAGAGCTCCTGCCTTCAGACAAGTGTCTGAGCAGCAGTTTGTTGTTCTGGTGTATGAGGGAATCCCTGAGCATTCCAACAGGATGTGTTTGTGTACTGTGACTGTGCTGGAAAAATCCAGGTTTTGTGGGGTTTCTTGCATTGAGATCCCAGAACTTCAATAATAGAAGCAGTCTGGGGGTGGAATAGGTGTTACCCACCATAAAGTGGATTTCTCCTGAACCTGGAAGGTTCCTTTCAGTGCTCTCACAGGCAAAGCTTTAGCTGATCGTGGGTGCATAAAAAAGGCAGCTCAGCAGAAATCAGAAATACTGCAGGGACTGCAGGGTTCTGGACTTGCAGCCTTGTGAGTTTTAAATTATCTTGTGACTTCTTTTACCTTTTGAAAGGTTAAATTGTTGGTTGCTTTCTTCTCCCAGAGAGGCAAGGCTTGATCCCCTGCTGCCCTGCTCAGTTAGGGATCCTTGCCATGGCTTTTGGAGCCATCAGTAAGGAAGCCCCATCCCTGGAAGTGTCCAAGGCCAGGCTGGACAGGGCTGGGAGCAGCCTGGGATGGTGGAAGGTGTCCCTGCTCATGGCAGGGGTGGAACTGGGTGGTCTCTAAGGTTCCTCCCAACCCAAACCTTTCCATGGTTCTGTGGTCTCAGCACTGTTGAGGACAAGGCTGGAGCATTGTGAGATCTGCAGGGATGTGTGTGTGAGCCTGCTCATTCCAGAGCAACTCCGTGTTCCAGCTCAAATGCAGACAATCCCATCCAAACCCACACCTGGATGTAGCCCCTTCCTGAGGGAGCCATTTGTCTTCCTGCTTGTACAGACAAGAAATGTCCAGGTAAGCCTGAAGTGAACAGAGGAGCGAAGACAAACAATGCTGAAATTTGAAACAAGACAAGGATTTGACATTTGAAAATGTAGCATTTCCCTTCCCAACCAATGCACTTCTTCAGGTCATCTGTTATGGCTTAAACACTGGATTTGCAGGCTGAGCAGCAGTGAGAGCTGTTGGAGATGTGGGAGTGACTCCGTGCTCCGACTGCAGGAGCACAGGTTGGGAACAGCCTCAGCCTCCCCTTGTCCTCCGCAGGGAACAATTTCCATCCTAAGCTGTCTGTTTAAAATGAGTGCTTCTCTTGTCAGAGATCCAAGCTTTGGCATCCTGCCTCTTACCCCAGGGTCAGGGCAGTCCTGGGGTGACCCTCAGTGCTGGAGCAGAGGGAATCTCTCTTCACTGCTGCATCCTTCCCTTTGAATTGTTAATAAATAAGGGAAATCATCAGGTTTCTTCCTTTTAGCCTTGACTTCCCTGTGTCCTACTGAATATTCTTGGCACAGGGTGGCACTTGGTGCTGGCACGTGCAGCCTGGCCCCGTGCTCAGGGCAGGGGGTTTGACACTTCTCTGATGTTAAACCTGGTTCCTTGTGGGTTTGCAGATTGTGTTTGTTCTCTGCTGAAAATTGGTTCACGTGAAGCTCTAACAGGGGACTGAAGAGTGAATTATAGAAATGAAATTATAATTATCGAGTGATTTCATTGCTTCCCTTAAATAATTCTCCTGAACAAAGCAGCAGTGCACAGAAAGAGGCTGCTCGAGTTCATCCGTGGTGTGTTTTCATGATTCAGCTTATTTGAGGATTCTTGAGCAAAAAATGTGCTGCTCCTGCTGCTCCCTGAGGCAGGAAGGTGTTGGTGGGAAGGTGTTGGAGGGCACTTGGGTGAGCTGGGGTCAATGTTTCATTTCTGAGGCAGCATCAGCCTTGCTTTGTGGCTTCTGTGAGGCACCGAGTCCCCAAACCACGTGTGGGGGGTTGTTGACTGTCAGCAGCAATGCCGGGTGTGTGCTCTCTGAAATTCTCAGTATCTGCAGTCTGATCCACTTCTTTCTTTGGGCAGAAAACACTTTAAAAGCATAAATCCTGGGCAACTTGAATAGACACAGGTTAATCCCAGAGTTCACCTGTTCAAACACTTTTATGAGTAGAACACACCCTGTGACCTGTAAGTTCATTAAGTTCGTTGAGACGGAATCTTTTTAGCTCATGGCTGACACTGATCTAATGAATTCTTCAGGAAGAATCGAGAAGATTCTAAATCAGGAACAATTTCTTCATGGAAAGGGTGGTCAGGCATGGGAAGGGGCTGCCCAGGGAGCTTTGGAGCACATTCCCTGGAGGTGTCCAGGGAAGGACTGGACGTGGCACTCTGTGCTCTGGGCTGGGGACAAGGTGGGGATTGGTCACAGGTTGGACTCAGTGATCCTGGAGAGCTTTTCCAACCTCAGTGATTCTGGGATTGTAAGTCAAAGAAGTAAATTTATGCAGGAACTGCTCTCCAAGGTTTGAGAGCTGCTGGTAAAGTTTTCTTTGCATGTTTGGGGTCCCAATTTCAGCAGCTTGAGCTGAACAATAATGGGGGGCTCTGTTTGGACCACTTTTTGTAGAAGGGTTGTGAAGAGGCTTTGAAGCCTCACTGTGGGAGGTGGATGGGCTTTGTGGTTGCTTCCCTGCAGTAGGTGCAGGTAGAAGCAGGTCATTCCTGCCTATGGAAAAACCCATCTTTTCTGAGCATTGTGCTGCACTTCACTTTTTCAAAGGAAATTTTCAAGATTTTTGCCTTAGGAAACCAAATGCATATTTCATGCAAACCTCCGGATTTTGTTGGATCACCTAGGAAACAACTCTCCCTTTTTTTTTACATTTTAGAATAAGGCTTTTCTTCCCACTTTTCCCTTGTCACTTGTGGCACCAAGCTCCCTTGAGAGGAACATCTCTTCCAAAGGCCGGTGCCCTGCGGTGTCCAGAGGCCCCTGACAGACCTGAAAAACTTCCTTGAAGATTTCTCAGCTCGGGGCCAGACCTTCATTTCCCCCATAAGCTTGTCAAGAAGCTAAATTAGGACTGATTTGCATTTGAATCAACAAGATATAAATACGAAAGGCCCAGAAGGTGCAGAAAACACAATGCTGGGAAGGGCTGTTCTCCAGGAGGGAAAGAGCTGTAGCTGAGAACATGAGGCCTGTCCTTACTCCTACAAACCCCATAGTGGTATTTGCAGTGGTGTCTGAATCCCTTCTGTGCCTGCTCCCAGTGTGACAGTTTTTACTTTAAACCACAGCAGGTATTATTTACATAAATACAGCGTAGGTGCACGAGGCACCTGAAGCCTCTTTTGCTTGGGAAGAGCTGGAAGGACAGAAGCTGTGCAGCAAGAGGGGACAGGGACAGGAGGAGAGGGAACGGCCTCAAGCTGTGCCAGGCAGGTTGGATATTACAGAGAATTCTGTAATATTCTGTAATTCTTTTCACTGAAAGGGTGGTCAGGCATTGGAAGAGGCTGCCCGGGGCAGTGGTGGAGTCTCCATCCCTGAAGGGATTTAAAAGCCATGTGGATGTGGCACTTGGGGACATGGGTCGGGGGTGGCCTTGGCCGTGCTGGGGGGACAGTTGGACTGATGATCTCAGAGGGCTTTTCCAGCCTTTCTGATTCTGTGCAAGCTGAGTGTGCTTCCCATCTCTGCTTCCCAGGCAGCAGCCACGGCACCTCCTGCCCAGGGTGGCTCTGGTGTCACAGCCCAGTGAAATCTGCTCCCTTTGTCACCGGGGGCTCCGGGCTGGGGGTGGGCACGGACCTCAGCCAGGCGGGACCGTGGCAGCGGGCAGGGGGTGTTCACTGTGTCACACTCTTCAAAAAACTCACGATGATCTCAGAGCCACAGCACTCACACACTGTTGTGTGATCTGAGCTCTCTGAGGGGCAGATCCAGCCCCAGGGAATGGACTTTGGTTCAGCCCCCGGGTCCTGGAGCGTGGAGAGCCCAGAGCTGCCCCAGATCCTGGGCTGAGGAGCCTGTGCTGCTCTGCTGCAGCACCCTGACATGTGGCACCAGGCACTCCTAACCTACTTTCTCAGGGCCATTCAGTGTTTCGTAGCCTTTAGGCTTTTTTCTCCCATTCATCTGCTTCCTAAAATAATCCTGGTTACTCAGCATCTCTTCCTGTGAGACTTCCCAGGCCCTCAGTCTCATTCTTCACCTTCTGTGAACCATCAGAGTCTCCTTCACGCTCACTTCCTGGTCCCTCACAGGCTGTTCCAGGTGAGCCCACGGCTCCCAGGACGTTATTCCCGTGTTATTCCTTGCCCATGCCAACTCTCTGCTTTTTCTGAGCTGTCTCACTCTTTGTGCCAAGATCTCTCCAGAGCTGTCTGAAATCATCCTCAGTTGCTTTTTCCGAGTCGGTGCTGTTAATGTAAAGCTGTCACAGAGCTCCCCAATTTGCATTTTTTGCCTTTATCTGCTCTGAACTTTGTCACTCTGCTGCCTCTTCACTGAGGATATTTAAGTTCTCCCGTTGTCTCCTGATTTCACCCTGGAAAATCCTATTTATGTTCATCCTCCTCGTCACATCTTACCCTTGTCTCCCCTTCCCAGTTGATTAATAAATATCTCAGTGACTGTGATACAGCGATGGCTCCGGGTTTGCCTCAGTGAAAAACAATTTCTTCTTTGTGTCCTACTTTCTGACGTACTTCCAGCAAAACTTTGCATCCTGCCTTGGGAGTGTTCAGCACCGAGGGGCATCCAACAGCCTGGATGAGCTGGAGCTGCTGGAGTGAGTCCAGAGGCCATGGAAATGATCCAAGGGCTGGATCTGGGCCCCTCTGCTCTGGAGCCAGGCTGGCAGAGTTGGGGGAGTTCACCTGGAGAGGAGAAGCTCCAGGGAGACCTCAGAGCCCCTTGCAGTGCCTAAAGGGGCTCCAGGAGACCTGGAGAGGGACTTGGGAGAAGGGATGGAGTGGCAGAACCCAGAATAGGGATGGCCCAAAGCCTCAGGTCTGGGCTGTGACCCAGCCCTGGTGCAGCCTGGGCTCTGCAGGGCAGGGATTGTTCATGGAGCCTTTGGGGTGCCAAAGGAATTTCCCAGGGTGCCACAGCTCTGCTGGATAACTGGGAATGATGCTTCTCTGAGACTCTGCATTTCTCTGTTTGTAAAATGGGATTTCAGGGTCCATGTTCACTTTTCACCGTTCCAAGATCTGACAAGAAAACCAGTTGGGGGGCTGTGTGAGTTTGGGGTATTTGTTGTGTGAATTTGGGGTATTTTTGTGTGAGTTTAGGGTATTTGTTGTGTGAGTTTGGGGCATTTTTGTGTGGGTTTGGGGTATTTTTGTGTGAGTTTGGGGTATTTTTGTGTGAGTTTGGCACTTGCCACTGCCCAGTTTCCTTCTGTGTGTTCCTGCAGTGGTCAGTGGGACTCACAGGGTGTTTCTCTGCAGGTGAATCGCTTTAACAAGGTGGAGGACAGGGCAATTTTCATCACTGACAGGCACCTCTACAAGATGGACCCCATGAAGCAGTACAAGGTGATGAAGACCATCCCCCTGTATAACGTAAGTACCAGGGCTGGGGAACCTCACCTGAGGCTCTCCCAGGGCACTGTATTTACTCTGCAGCTCCATTTTCATATCCATAAAATGGAAGAAGTCCTTGGGTTACAGTTTTTAATATATTTAATGTCTTTATAACCGTTTTAATGCAGTTATTGCAACACCAAGGCATCGTGGTGGGATTGTTGGGGTGTCCTGGGCAGGGCCAGGAGCTGGACTGGATGATCCTGGTGGGTGCCTTCCAGCTCAGGTTATTCCATGGTTCTGTGGTTCTGTGATCATATTAGCTTTTAATTTCAGTGCATAAAATAAAAGCTAAACCCCAAACTGCCTCTTACACCCTTCTGCTCCCTCCCTATTTCGTTATTCCATGCTGTGTGCGGGATCCTGGCCCTGGAAGGGGGTGGCATTTCACAGCAGCCTGTGGCACTGTTCCTGTGTCTCTGAGGGTTTGTTTGATCCTTCATGTCGTGCTTGAATTTATTTATTTATTTTTTATATTTGTTCATGTTTAATGCAAATCTTACCAAAGCCAAACTCAGAATTACAGCAAGGTCTGGCCTTGGGGGTAGCGGGGTGGAGCTGCCAGGGATGAGGCAGTGGATTATCACAGGAGGAAGGGGGATGGGAGCACCTCAGCCTTGCTCCTCAGCATCCTGGAGCAGGGATTCAGCTGCCTGTCTGTCTCCCTTAGCCCGGGGTGACAGTGCTCTGGTTATCTCCAACCTCCAGAGCCTGCCTGGCTGCTGGGAAATGCCCTGCACAGATTTGCTGGAATGTTTGCATCCGGAGAAATGACAAACCTGGCATCTCTGTATTGCTGACAGGGCAGGGATGGGATTAGGGTGAGGGTGAAATCTCATCTGCAGATGTGGAGGGAATGATAAACTCGGGCTCCATCCGTAATGTTGGGTTTAGAGTCTCCTCCTGCCCTCCTTGCTGGGCATCAGCCTCAGCTGGGCACCCACCACAGCGTGTCCGTGGAGTAGCTACTCCCAGTGGGAATACTGGCTGCAGCAGGCAGTGTCTCCATGGCAGGGCCTCTTGTTTTGAAAGGGCACCGCTGCCCCGAGCAGCTGTGGGTGCTTTCCCTGGCTGCTCTTCTGTCCCAGCGCCGGTGTCTCCGTGTGTCAGCACATCCTGCTGCCCGGGGGCTGTGTGCCTGTGCAAACCGGGCTGCAAACACCCCCAGCCTTGTGCAAACACCCCCAGGCTTGTGCAAACACCCCCAGCCTTGTGCAAACACCCCCAGCCTGTGCAAACCAGGCTGCAAACACCCCCAGCCTGTGCAAACCAATGTGCAAACACCCCCAGCCTTGTGCAAACACCCCCAGCCTTGTTCAAAGCAGTGTGCAAACACCCCCAGCCTGTGCAAACCAGGCTGCAAACACCCCCATCCTGGTGCAAACCCTGTGCAAACACCCCCCACCTTGTGCAAACCAGGCTGCAAACACCCCCAGCCTTGTGCAAACAGCCCCAGCCTGGTGCAAAGCAGTGTGCAAACGCTCCCAGCCTCTCAGCAGAGCTCAGACGTTCACACACACTCACAGCCTCTCAGCAGAGGAGTTTTCCACACTTGATTTTCCAGGTTTTCCCAGACAGGTGTTTTTTTGGTGATGTGTCAAGGTGAGCTCGGGTGGACAAGGTGGGATTTTGTCCATCACGATTTCTCACTGTTGTCTTGTCCACTTTTACCTTTAAAGTGTCCAGGCCACTGCAGTTCACTGACTGCACGAGTAATTGGAGATAAATCTGTGTTTATCACAGGTTTAGAGCAATATCTTCTTTACCTGTGTGCCTGCTGGGTGCAAAGGGGCAGCTTTAGGTACATTTACAGCAGCACCAGACCAGATCATTGTTGGTGGCCTGAACATTTCCCTCTGAAATCCTTAAAGCCTTAAAAACTACAGGTGAACAAGTCAGGTACAATTTCAGGTTACTTAGAAATGTCAGTAATTATTGCTTTTTCATGAAAAAAAGTGTGTCTGAAATAGAATATCCATTCCCACAGAGAGCCCTAGGGCAGGCTGTGTGTTGGTTGTGTTTTGGCTGTGTTTTGGCTCTCTCTTGGCTGTATTTTGGCTCTGTTTTGGCTCTCTCTTGGCTGTATTTTGGCTCTCTGTTGGTCATGTGGCTGCTTTGCAGTTCCTGAGGACCACAGCAGTTAATGGTCTGCGCAGGCAGGTCTCTTGCTCTCAGAATTCTCACATCTCTGCAGATATAAATCAGTTTTATTTCTAGATCTGCAGTTATTCCCTTCAGTAACCTCCCGCAGGGATTCTTGGCCAGACAATTTCTTTGACCTGAGCAGGAGGTACAGGAGGGATGAGTCCAGGTGACCCTGTGCTGGCTCATCCGGGTGTCAGAGTAATATTCCAGAGTGGAAATTGGATCAAAACAAGCTTTGCTAAACTCAGTGGTGTTAAATTTTTGCTCTCTTGGCCACAGCCTCCCTTATACCTGCTCCTCCTGCCCTGTGGTCCTGGGGAACAGTCCCAGACCTGGGCTGCTCCAGGGGCTGGGGTGGGGGTGCTGATCCCACTGATGGATCCAGAGCCCCCTGAGCTGCAGGAAGGGGATGGGAGGAGGGAGTTTGGAGTGTATTTGGTTCATACACAATACACAAAGTATTTCATAGAATCATGGAATGGTTTGGGTGGGAAGGGACCTTAAAACCCATCCCATTCCACCCCCTGCCTTGGGCAGGGACACCTTGCACTGTCCCAGGTTGCTCCAAGCCCCTCCAACCTGGCCTGGGACACTTCCAGGGATGGGGCAGCCACAGCTTCTCCAGGCAACCTGTGCCAGGGCCTCCCCACCCTCACAGGGAAGAATTTTTTCCTAATATCCAACCTAAACCTCCTCTCTTCAGTTCGAAGCCACTGCATTTGTATTTCTTTTGCTGGGATTTCTTAAATTTCAGTTGAACTCTGGCAATCATTTAATACTGTAGAGCAGTTGTTTGTTCCTTTTTGTAGTTCTGCTCTATATTTTGTTACCTAATGTTTATATAGTGCTGTCTTTCCCCTCCTGGCCTGCCTTGCACACTCTCCCTTGTTTTTCTATGCCTGATCCCTTCTTTCACAGAAGCTCTTCCACCATGTCAGGGAGGCAGTGGAAGGAGCTGATCAGTGATACAGAAATTCCTTCCCTTTTGGGAAAAGAACAGTTGTTTGGAATGCTACAAAGATTTTTTGAGGAGCAAATGGATAATAATGGCACCACTTACGATGTGTATCCGTGGATCAGGCCTGGCCTACGTTTGGACGGGTGTTCTCTGGGAACAGGGATCGTCCTTCCCACGCACAGAGGTGAACCCGGCTGGAACCCTGCAATCCTCTGCCTGCTCCCTGTGCTGCTCCCTGTCAGCGTTTCAAAAGCACCCTGTCAACGCAGCAGCATCCTCAGGGGTGGCGTTTCCATGGAAATCTCACTGGAGACAGTCAGCTGATGTCTGTTCCAGCCATAAACTTGTTTTCAGCTGAGGAAGTCGCTCCCCGTCTCCCGCAGCCGGGTTTGCCTGGACGTGGTTGGAGTCACTCCCGTCCCTGCTCAGTCCCTGGGACAGGGGGGAAGGGCTGGAAGTGAAACCGGCTTTGATTTGGCTTAGATGGGAGGAAGGAGTTTTTTACAGTGAGGGTGGGGAGGCCCTGGCTGAGATTGCCCAGAGCAGCTGTGGCTGCCCCATCCCTGGAAGTGTCCAAGGCCAGGTTGGATGGGGCTTGGAGCAACCTGGGATAGTGGAAGGTGTCCCTGCCCATGGCAGGGGTGGGAATGGGTGATCCTTAATCCCTTCCCACCCAGTCCATCCCGTGGCTCTGTTACTTGTGTCCTGTGTGATTCTGTGCACAACATGACGAGCAACAACTTCCCTTTCAGCCCTGGTGGTTCCTCCATATGGAAGTGCTGCTCTGGGGGACTCTGGGTGGATTTTCCATGTGCTGGTGCTCTGGCATTGCCTCACAAGTACCAATTCAGTTCCCTTTTTGCTCCTACCTGAATTAAACACGAATAATGGCAGGGAGGAATTAAAAGGCACCCGAGCAGCAGAAGGGCTCTCGCAGCCACCTCTCCCCTCCAGTGGTGAGCACAATAAAGGATGTTCTGCAGAAGCTGAGGATTTTTTCCTGCTCTTCAACAGAGCCAATACTAGTGTTGGTAAATACTGAGATAAGCACCTTGTCTGAAATGATTTCTTTTGTGTTGCATTTATTTGCTCAGAGAGCCTTATGGGGAGGGGTGAAATGGGAAGATTTTGAAGGGCTCTTGGCCTCCTAACAGGGTTCTGTTGAATAATTAATGTTTAAATTGCCTTTTCAAATCCGACACTGCGACTTGTTCATCTTTCACACTCGCTGCACATTTAAAACCTTGATGGCAGCAGTCCCTGTGGTGCTATTGTGCTCACAGGAGGGTATTTAAGCATGCAAATTAATTTTAAGGGACACTATAAAGCCAGGCAGCTGTTAATGCCTGTGCATGAAGTGGAGCTTGTTTGGAAAGCATTTCATAACCCCAAAATAGCCTGACCAGGGACTAAACTCCACCTGTGCTGGGTGCAACTGGTAGCAGGAGGTCCCTGCCCGGGGTTCCGGGGTCAGCAGTTGCTGTCCTTCAGTTCCTGGGGTAATAAACCAACAAAATCCCAGGGGTTGGACCTTGTGTGGTCTCTCATCCCAAAAACAGGGCACAGACCACGCTCCCTGTCGGCTGTGCCAGGCTTTTCTGGGGTGGGTGAGGCATCCAGAGCTGGAACAGGTTCCTTGGAAATAACACATTGTGACTGCTAAAGCAAACACAGGGACCAGCCCGAGCCCGGGGGATCCGTGGGCTGAAAAGAGTTGGGAATCTCCAGCTGGATTGGTGCTCACACAGCCTCTGGAGTGACATAGAAGCCTTTTTCCATAAAGAAGGGAATATTGAGACTTTAATTTCCACAAAATGGTCTGTGGGTGCCTCTCACTTGTAGGAGAATGTGGCTCCTCTTTGCAAATCTGTGGATGGCTCAAAGGAGCCCTTTAATGGACAGGGAAAGTTTGCTGTGTTCTCTCTGTACTCATCATCCTTTTGCCTCCTATTCTATTCTATTCTATTCTATTCTATTCTATTCTATTCTATTCTATTCTGTTCTGTTCTGTTCTGTTCTGTTCTATTCTATTCTATTCTACTCTGTTCTATTCTGTTCTATTCTGTTCTGTTCTGTTCTGTTCTATTCACTCCATTCTGTTTTATTCTATTTATTTTATCCCATGTATTATATTCTATTCATTGTATTCTGTTTTCCTTTCTCCTTTCTCTGCTTTTATGTACTTGCCTTTTGAGGCTCTTTTTGCCATCCTTTACACTTTGTTTCCCCAGCACAGGTTCATTTTTTGCTTTCTCTAATGTTCCTCTGAGTAACCTGTGCTCCCAGATTGCCCCTCCTAAAAATGTCCTGCTTTTCCTTAGGGAAATGACAAAGATGATGACAAAGCTTTTGGTGAGCCAAGTGAAGTTACTTAACAAACAAAACAGAAGATGCCAGAAAATAAAAAGCCCAAACCAACCCCCTGCACCTTTTTATTTTGTCAGAACAGCCAGACCTTAATCCATGCCTCAGCATGGGAATCATCAGGGTTTTGCAGGATTTGCAACTTAAATTCTTCTTAAATTCTCGTGTTACCTGCAAATCACGGGGGCACAGAGTTGATCAGGTTGGAAAAAACCTTTAAGATCACCAAGTCCAGCAGCACCACCACCAAACCATGTCCTCCAGTGCCACATCCACGTGTTTTTTGAACACTTCCAGGGATGGAGACTCCACCCCTGCCCTGGGCAGGCTGTGCCAGGGGTGAGCAGCCCTTTCTGTGAAGGAATTCTCCCAATATCCGACCTAACCCTCCCCTGGAACAACCTGAGGCCATCAGATACCTTTGGTTTCCCATCGTGTGGGTTTGCAGATGTTGGGCAGACCCTGACTAACGTTGGCTTCAGTGGTGTCATCCAGGGGAGGCTTTGGGGAAAGCTTTACCTGGAGCTGCTGGGAGAGCAGCTGGTGCAGTCCTTGGTGAGTGCCCCGTGGCCCTGGGCAGGGAAAGGGACACGGGTGATGGGGATGGGGCTGCTTGGAGTGATCCCAGGCTGGAGGGTGACATTCCCAGGCTGGAGAGTGACGTTCTCTCACACCTCCCAGACTGCTGAATTCCACACAACCGCTGTCATTCCACCCTCAGCTCTGTGGTGGAGGTTGGGAGCATCCTGGAGAGGGGACAAGCAGCCTGGCAGTGGCAAAGGCACATGGAATCGTGGAATCATGGGAATGGCTTGGGTTGGAAAGACCTTAAAGCCCATCCAGCCCCACCCTTGCCATGGGCAGGGACACCTTCCGCTATCCCAGGTTGCTCCAAGCCCCATCCAGCCTGGCCTGGGACACTCCCAGGGATGGGACATCAGTGTTTTCATATCAACACACAGAACATTGTTCTCCCTTTGTCTCCACAGCTGGTGGGGCTGAGTGTCTCCAATGGGAAGGACCAGCTCGTGGTGTTCCACACCAAAGACAACAAGGATCTCATTGTTTGTCTCTTCAGTAACGACCCCTCCAACGACAGCAGGATCGGGGAGCTCGTGGGAGTCCTGGCAAGTCACTTCAAGAGGTCAGTGCTGGGACTGGGGCACTTGAACACCCATTCCAATGGGCCAGAGCATTCCTGGAGTCATGGTGGTGCTACTCTCCAGCTGTAGCTGTGTTACTTCACTGCAATCCTGGCATAGCAGAGTGACCTTTTTTCCTGGCATTTTTGGGTCACACTTTTTACCTACAACACTTTGTTGCCTTTTCTGCCTTACCTGTATGTGTGTCAGGGCCAGGGGTGTTAGGGGGACAAATGTCACTGAAGGTGCACTCAGAGTGTGTCACAATGGCTCCTGAGTGCTTCCTGCAGCCAAACTCTTCATATTTAAAATTCAGATGGAGCTTTTCATTTCTCAGACTGCTCCCCTGCCCCAGTATCAGCAGGTGATTTATTGCTTGAGCTGTGAAATGTCATCTCTGCTCCTTGAAATCTGTCTCAAATCCCTGAGCCAAAGCTGTTCTCTGGTGATCAGTTACTGGGATATCCAGGACTGAGCTCCTTGGAGCTACAGCTGGAGCAGCAGCAGTCACCTGTATCCCAGGAATGAGTTCTGGGCTGCCCAGCAGCAGGCAGGGACTGCACTGCAGCTGCATTAAGGAACCCTGGAGAAACAGGGTGTGCAGTGAGCAGACCTTTGGGTTGTTCCAGCTCCTCCAGAACAGATTCCCGGGAGGAATGATGCTGATCTGCACGTGCAGCCTTGGCTTTGCTGTTCACATGCTCCATAGGACTGACAAAGTGGAGTCTTTATAGGTAAATCTTCATACAGAGCTGTGAGAGGCAGGAAACTGAGAGGGAATTTTGGTCACTTCAGATCCCTGGGTATTTTTTCCACGAATTCAAGAAGAACGTGCTGGTCCAGCCCCTTCTCACCACCACGTGTGAAGTTCAGGGCTGGCTGTGCTGCTGAGGCAGCAGCTGAGTCCATTGCAAATGAATTCTCAGCATCAACATAACTTGTTTGGGGAAATTCAGTGCTGCAAAGCAGCAGAAAACATTCTCTGGTTTTGCTTTTACCTAAATTATTTCATTTCAAAGGCAGCTCTTGTTGAAGGCTCAGGAGGTCATGTAAAGCAGTGCACTTCATTTGGGAATCCTGGAAGTCGCTGGGATTTCTCCATGTCCAGCATCACCTTCAGGTGGCCAACGCTCCTGGGGCCTTCCCAGGTCTCTGCTGTGGAGAGGGGCTGGCAAAGTGTTGGTTCCACTCCAGATCCCGTGTTCCGTGTCCAAAGTGCCCGGGATTGCTGTTCCTTTTGCCCCCAGGCACCAGCCTTTGTGTCCCCTCCACTCAGCCCCGGGCACCTTGTGGTTCGTTTTACAAAGGATGTTGTGTGACGTCAGCCTGAAATATTGCACCGTTCTCCTGAGGGTGTAAACTGCTGATTTTCAGTTTCCTACACTGATTTTAACAATGACATTTATATCTTGAAAAAGAATTAGGTTTAATCTAATCACTCTGTAGGAGAATGGCAGTTAAATACACTTAGTGCTGATCGGCTCCACTTAACACAATATTAGCATTATTTTAGTGCTTCAGATGACAAATCCCAGCACAGCTGCTTAAATGGGAGAGCTGCTCTAGAAGCCCATTTTTCTCCAACATCAATAAAAGTTACTGGATTAAGGGCAATGCATTTAGTTTTCAAAAAATCCAAATGTCATGGTTTCCCTCTTCAAAGCCATATCTGTAAATCAAAACAGAAGGAAATATTCATGTTTTCAGCCACTTTCCATTTTCTAAGAGTCAAAAAATCCTGTCAATGAATGAGATTAGCTGACCCCTTCCTTGCTGGAGAGGTGCCTGGGGAATTCCTCATTAACCGGGATTAGCTGCAGGTCGTGTGCCTCTGGCAGGGCTCGGGTTTCCCTGTCCTGCCTGAGGAGGTGGCTGCTCTGAGCAAAGACTGGAGCCGGCAGGAAGATCTTGATCCTAAAAGTTCAGTTGATTAGGAAGATCCCACCCACAATGGGATTAAGAGCTCTGCTCCAGCCGGGATGTGGGAGCAGCTCCCGTGGCTCACAGGGCTCTCACTGAGGTTCTCTCTGAACATAAAAAGCAATTTCCAGCCGTCTCAAACCCATCCTGGGTCCCTGCTGGGAGGTTTTAGCAGGGCTGAGGTGTCCCAGGTTGTGTGTGGGGTGGAGGTGGTGATACTTTACCTATTTGTGTAATAAAATCCTGTGAATTCAGTGCCTTTCTGTGTAGGAAGGGGGAGGGGGAGGCTGGTGGTGTCCCCGTGCTGGGGATGCCCAGACCTTCTCACTCAGATGCTTTCCATCAGGTTTTCTTTTTTTTCCAAACTCTTTGAGCAGGGAACTTCAATGCTGACATGTCTATGTGAGAATTTTGGGAATTTTCAGCAAGAAATAGCTTAGAAAATTTAGAACAAGTGTAGAGGTGACATCTCCAGATGCTGCATTCTGCAGCTGCTTTTGGACACGTGACACTGCTCCTGCTCTTGGGCAGAAAGGCTTCACATTTGGGACTGTTTTGCCTGAGTTCATATTTCTTTGCACCACCCATGAAAAGCTTCATGAAGCTGTGTCTTTCAAAAATTACACCTGGTAGGAATTGCCTTACTTCGAGATTGTGGTCACAAATATGTGTTTATACAGTGTAAAACTAACACGAGGCTTCCATGAGCTGTAACATTTTTAATGGAATGTGAGATTTGGATCGTGGGACTCCCCTTGGTGCCCAGCAGGAAGCAAAGGTGCTCTGGAGTGACTCCGAGCTCAGTGCCCTCATCCCAAGGCAGGGAGCAGCTCCTGGGAGCTGTGGATGTGGCCACAGTGTCCCTGCCAGTGCTGGAGCCCAGAGAAAGGGGCCCGAGGAGCTCCTGGAGGAGAGGGGAGGGGGCAAAAGTGGGGGTGTCACATTTACCCTTTCCCTCTTTTACACATCCATGGCCCCTCGGGCTCGAGGACATGTCTGGAGTGAGCAGTGCAGGGCACTGAGGGCTCAGTGGGTGCTCTGCACCTGAGGAGACCCAACCACAGCCACCTTCCTTTGGTGTCACCATCCTCTGGCTCTGTCACCTTCCCTGTGCTCTCACCATCCCGGGGCTGTCACCTTCCTTTGCTCTCACTGTCCCATGGCTCTGTCACCTTCCTTCTGCTGTCACCATCCCATGGCTCTGTCACCTCCCCTGTGCTGTCACCTCCCTGTGGCTCCCACCCTGTGTGGGTGATGTGAACCCCGTGGGGTGCTCAGGCAGCTCAGGTGTCCCCAAGGCCCGTCCTGTTCCCAGGCTCTGTTCCCCCCTCTCCAGGGGTTATTCCCTGCCCGTGTGGGAGCGGGGTTTGTTCTGTCTGGCTGCCCACGCGTTGGGATCAGGGATCACTGCCCTGCTCTCCAGTGCTTTCTGTTCCCTAATCCCCACATTGTCTGCAGCCCTTGGGTTCCTTCCAGGATTCCTGGAGGGAAGAGGGACTTAAAAGAACAGTCAAAGGAAATCCCTGCAGAACTCCAGCAGAAAATCACTTGCCTAAGGATAATTTGGTATTTTCCATTGCACCTTGGGACCTGTCAGCCAATTTTAATCATTAGAGTGCCCTGGATTCATTTTCCTTATTCCTGGGGCCTTACCCTGGAGCAGTAGCGTTGGCTCTGGTACTGATGGAGCAGGAATTCCCAGAGGGATCTCACACTGCCCCGAGGGGCCGTGGCTCCGTGGCACTTCCCGGGTCCTGCTCCACACAGAGCTCCTGGTCATCCTTAGGCAGATCACATTCCCTGCCTTTCCCTTCCACCTGCCCTAAGTGTTGTCCTTGTGCTCCATCCCTGCATTTCATTGCAGGAGTGAGGTGGCAGGAATTTGTTTGATTGGGGAAGTGGGAAGGTTTGGGTGTTGGATTTGGTGTCACCTGCACGTGTGTCAGTGTGACACAGGGATGGGGGTGTGGGGGTGTAATTTATACAGATATATGTAAAACGGGGGGAAATCTGTGTTTATGTATGCACTTGTCAGAATCATGGAGTGATTTGGGTTGGAAGGGACCTTAAAGCCCATCCAGTGCCACCCCTGCCATGGGCAGGGACACCTTCCACCATCCCAGGCTGCTCCAAGCCCCGTCCAACCTGGCCTTGGATACTTCCAGGGATGGGGCAGCCACAGCTGCTCTGGGCAACCTGTGCCAGGGCCCAGAATATGTGCAAGAATTGGGGGAAAATATGTGTAAATATTTATATATGTGTAAAAAGTGGAAGTTCTCTGTTTATACATACAGGTACATAGGTGTAAAAAAACTGGGGGGGGGACATCTGTGCCATCAAACCAAAGTGCAATAGGAACAGCTTTGGTGGAAGTGCCAGGTTTTCTCAGGCTTCCCTACCGAGCGGGATTTGCCTGGGGAAGCACATCCCAAAACACTCCCGTGCCTCCCTCAGCAGTGGGGCGGCACACGGGGATACAGCTGGGATTAAAGCTTTGTCTGCTCAATTCTCAGCACAGCGGGAGCCTGGCAGGGGAGAGGTGGGGTCACACCTCAGTGGGGTCACGCCTCAATGAGGTCACACCTCAATGGGGTCACCCCTCGGTGGGGGTCACACCTCAATGGGGTCACACCTCAATGGGGTCACACCTCGGTGGGGGTCACACCTCAGTGGGGTCACACCTCAATGGGGTCACACCTGGCTGGGGTCACACCTCGGTGGGGTCACACCTCAATGGGGTCACACCTCAGTGGGGTCCAGAGGCTGCTCATCCTTTGGGATGGATGTGGGGGAGCCCAAAGCTGAGCTGGGGCTGGAGGAGGCACCTCAGGGCATTCAGAAAAGCCTTTTTTGGGGGAAAAAAGAGCACTTCGGCTGCTTCCCCGATATTCAAAGCTTCAGCCATAGAAGCAGAACTGCTCAAAACTGGGGATAAGGTTTATTCCCCTCCCCCCCTGCCCTGCAGAAATGACTCTCAGATAAATCCTCCCCAGACCTGCAGGATTTGGGGAGATTCAATCTGTTGGGTACAAAGAGAAGAACTCACAGATTTTTTTTTGTGGTGTTTTGCTCTTTGCTCCAGGTCCTGTGATGGCAAACAAAGCTCCCTGCAAACAGCTTTAAGTGAAAGGTTTTAAATGTTGCCGTCATCCCAGTGGTGATGTTTGAGCTGAGCTCCCGGAGCGCTGAGGGGTGATTTTGTTATTTAGTCTGAATGTGGGGGGGTTTTGTCACCGAGATGGAGAGAAATACCCTGTAAATACCCATTTTCAGCCCATTGTACCAGAGCAGGAGCATTTTGTGCATTTTTGGTGCTGTCTGTAAACAAAGCCCGAGGAGATTCCGAGCTGCTCAGCTCGGTGATGAGCCCGGTCTGGAACACAAATCATTTGATTAAAATGGATTCGAGATTTTTTAATTTGAATTTTTCTTCCACTGATACGGACAGACAAACCTTTAGCTCAGGCCCAGGAATCAGGCAAGAGGTTAAACCTTCAATTTGTCATAAAGATGCTTTTTTGTATCAAAACTGGGCTGGTTTTAATCAGTTTCAAACTGTTCCTTTCTTTTAAAGCCGTTTACCTTTCTCTGGTAGAAACCTTGATTAACTGCTGAGATTCAGGGAACTAAACCGGGAGCATCTTCCTGTAGTGGGACAATGGGAATGTTGATCTTGGATTTTTGGGACAAAGGAAAAAAGAGGAGCCCATTTGCCAGCTGGGTGCTGAGCTCTGCTCAGCCGTGCCAGGCTGGACCTGACAAAAACCCAGACTTGATCCTTATCACCCTTCCCTGGCATTTCTTTCGGGGCTTGAGCTTTGTTTTTATACAGGATTTTTAATCATAATCCATTTTTAGGAAGATTCTGCTGGGGTTTGGGGCGAGCCCGAACCCATCGGTAGCAGCTTTTGAGCACCAGGTACTCGACCCTGCAGAAGGGCAGTGGCAAAGGGAAAATACTTTCCTTACACAAAATAAATGGGGAAAAAAATATAAACTGGAAAATTTGGCATAATTCTCTTATCTTTGTGACTTAATATTTCTTGGCTTTAGCTAAGATTTACCTTTGGCTGATTTATGGTGTTTATAAGGTTGGATGGGACTTGGAGCAACCTGGGATAGTGGGAGGTGTCCCTGCCCATGGCAGGGAGTGGCACTGGATGAGCTTTAAGGTCCCTTCCAACCCAAACCCTTCCATGATTCCATGATAATCATCTCTGATAATTCCTTTGTCGACCTCGCAGTTGTGACTGGGGTTGAGAAATGAGTTTTCCTTGGGAAAACAAATGAAAGATTTGTTGCTTTGAGTGACTCCAGGGCACGGAGAGGTGGAATTGCAGCACCCTGGTAGGACTAAGTGCCTGTTTTAATGCTTTGACATTGTTAAAACTCTTGTTGCAGCCGAGTTTTTCCAAACCCTTGTCCTGTGAGAAGGGAACTTGTTAAGGAACTCGGAATAGGATCATTCCCCTTCCTAAAACTCCTCTTCCCACTGCTGCTGCTGCTCATTCTCCGTCTCTAAATGGGTCCCTGGCCAGGGAAGCCTCCCCAGCTCACATTCCTGTGGAAAAGTAGCTTTTTCTTACACATCTCAATGTGTTCCTGACATGGAAAAAATATTTGTCTCCCTCAGTCCTGGATTTGTAATATTGAGAACACGATGAGCTCCAGGGAGGGGTTTGGGCTCTCTAAGGCTGATGAGTTTATGTGAATCCTTTATTTGAGCCCTGGCCTCTGCATCCAACAGTCAATTCTTCTGTCTGATAACATCAACAGCAACAATTTCTTGTATTTTATGGCCTTTCTTTGAGCCCAGAGAGGTTCATGGTTCAGTTTTTCCTTCCCTAACCTGCCTGTGCCCTGCTGCCATTGTATGCCAGCATGAATTTTGTCCAAAACCCTCTGGAAAGAGGATTCAGCTTTGTTCCTTTTTATCCTTTATTCCTTTTTCTCCTTTATTCCAGCATCTCTGTGTAACTTCGGTGCTTTCCCTTCCCTAAGCAGCACCTGGATACTAAAGCTCCATGTCCAGGGTCCTCCTGGGAGAGAGCTCTTGGTAGAAGTGAAGTTATTGCTTTGAAGGTGCTTTGAAGGATATTGATATTCCCATGATTTGCTTGCTTGGTGTTTCCTGGAATTGTTTTGTGTTTGGGAAGTTTTACCCAGGGCACCTAAAAATCATGGATTACTTTGGGAATTTGGACCCAGATTTCCTCAGTAACTGTAATTCCTGTGGAAATAGCCTTCCAGTGGTCAAAGGTGCTCTTCCAGTGACCCAAAGGTCCTTTCCAGTGGCCCAAAGGTGCTCTCCAGCCCACCATCCCTGTGTGATATTACTACAAATGCTGTTTGCTCTTCCTGGCCTTTTGCAGAGTTCTTTGAGTTCCCCAGTTCATTCCCTGTCTCCATCCAAAGGATCCTCAGGGTTAAATAGGTGAATCCTTTCCATTCTTGGATAAGCTAAAGCAGGAGGGTGAAACTGGATTTTTTTGTGGTCTGGGGGAAAAAACAGCATTGAGACTGTCAGAAAGGGTGGTACAGGGTCCTAGAGTAGAAAATTCAAAGCCTTCCCCCTCCTCCTCCTCCTCCTCCTCCTCCCCCCTCAGGGCTGCAGAAGCCATCAGACCCCTAAGTATGAACATTTCCATATTTTAGCACTTAACATTTTCTGTGTCATTTTATGAGGCTCTGTCCAGCTCCCTCCTGTCCTTGAGACGTTTATGATCAGAACATAAAAGCCATTAAGGCAATAATCCCCGAGGATACAGAATTCTGCTTCCCACAGCCACCCTTCCCAACCCAGCTGCCCCTTTGGTGCTGGGAACTGGGCATTTCCTCCAGCACAGGCAGTGATGTGGGAACAGGAAACTGGAAGTTACAAACCTCTTCCTTAACTGGCTCTGGGCTCTGTGCAGTGTATTCATTATCACAAATTATTATTTCCAGTCTTGAGCCGCAGCTCTCGGCATTCATTCCACACTGGGCAAGTTTGACACCAATCCACACTTTTTTCCTGGAAAGGTTCAAAACCCACATGGATGTGGCACTTGAACAGTGAACGTGGTGGTGGTGCTGGATTGATGGTTGGACCTGATGATCTTAAAGGTCTTCTCCAGCTTCAGCGATTCCTTGATTCCATGAACCATCACCCTGCCTGCTGATAACAGCCTGACAGAAGCAGGATGTGCCTCCTAAAAAGTGTGGGATGGTACAAACACAGCCCCAAATCCCCTGCTGCATCCCAACATCACAGAATCCCAGAATGGTTGGGGTTGGAAGGGACCTTAAAGACCAACCAGTCCCACCCCTGCCATGGGCAGGGACACCTTCCACTATCCCAGGGTGCTCCAAGCCCCATCCAACCTGGCCTTGGACACTTCCAGGAATGGGGCAGCCACAGCTGCTCTGGGCAACCTGTGCCAGGGCCTCCCCACCTTCACAGGGAGGAATTTCTTCCCAATATCCCATCTAACCCTGCCCTCTGGCACTGTGAAGCCATTCCCCCTTGTCCTGTCCCCCTCCAGGCCCTTGTAAAGAGTCTCTCTCCATGTTTCCTGTAGCTCCTTCAGGCACTGGAAGGCCACAGTTAGGTCACCCCAAGGCTTCTCTTCATCCCAACTCTTCCAGCCTTTCCTCCCAGCAGAGCTGCTCCATCCCTCTGACCATCCTGGTGCTCCTCTGGACTCTCTCCAACAGCTCCACGTCCTTCCTGAGCTGGGACCCCCGAGCTGGAGGTGGGACCTCACCTGAGCAGGGCAGAGGGGCAGCATTCCCTGTCCCCCGGTGCCCACGGTGTGGGCTGAGCCCGGGGCAGGGGGTCTGTGCTGGGCCGTGTCCTGCGTCCCCCAGCAGCTCCGGGGGCAGCTTCTCTGTGTGTTTGCACCGGTGAGGGGACTCGGCAGTGCTGATCTTGCCGTTGCTTTATTCCCCCCCAGCCCGGCTCCGGAGCCCCTCATTCCATGAGCAGATGGTCCTGCCTTGGCTGCCCTTCCTGGGCTGTTTGCAGCCTTGTCAGCCCCGGCAGCTGCCTTGGCACCGCGGGCTGGGGCTGGGAACATCCCGGCTTCCCAAAGCTCGGCCGCATCAAACTTGGACGTTCCGCCTTTATTTGGGGAGGGGGTTGGGGTTTGTGCCATCTGCCTGGCAGATCCTGTGCTGAGGCAAAGGGATGCTGAGTTGGAAAACAGCTCCTGGAGAGGGATAATCCCCCCTCTGGCTGCAGTCTGGGCGCGTGGCTCTGGGCTGCTGCCGGAAACAGCCGGGTTTGGATCCCGAACGGATGCAGATGGATTTTGGTGTCAACACGAAGCTTCCAACTCGTGCAGCTTCTGGTGCGTTCGGTGCTGAGCACCTGTGCTCCCAGTGCTGTCACATCCCAGCCCAGAGCCGTTCCCTGTGTCCTCCCTGGGACGTGGGAAGGGGCTGGGCCGGGCTGGCAGCACCAGGAGCTGCTCACAAAGCCTCGGGCACAACAAATGGCTCGTGGGGGATGCTTCAATGTTACCACGAGTTGTGCAGCCCCTTTGTTCCCTGGGAGTCGCTCCAGGCTGGGTTTCCCACCTTGGTTTCCCACCTTGGGTCTCATTATTCCCAGTAAAGGTTTTGGTGGGTGCTCCATGGGCCAGGCCCAGAGCCAAGCTTAGGAAAAGCTTTGCCTTTTAACCTTCACTTTGGAGAGAACTCCGAGTATCAGTGCCAAAGAGGGTTCTGTAAGGATGAGGACAGCAATGCTTTCCAAGGCTTTAGTATTTTTAGAGAGAGGGAAATTTAATAAAATAACAGGGTCACTAGGTTGGTCGTGTTTGAAACAATGGGGAAACGATGTATTTTTCTCCTGAATATTTAATATTCAAGAGAATATTAAGTATTGATATTGATATATTGGATATTTGATAAGCCTCATCAGAAATATTCCTGCCACTTTTTACATTCTTCCATAAAACAAAGTATCATGAATACACATTAACAAAGCTTTCCTGCTTCTCTGCTCTGTGGCATCTTCAGCAGAGCCAGAATTGCTCTGCTCAGCTTCCTGTCCTCCCATTCACCTCTGGCCCAGCTCCTTGCATCTCCTGAGCTCGGATTTGAGTTGTTCTCCAAAAGGCACTTGGTGTTTCTGTGACTGCTCTGACAGAAGTCATTGGAATCACAAAATATGATCCTATTTAGTGGCTTCAGTCTATTTAGTGATTCTCATCAGTGATATTTCACATAGCTCAAATGTTATGGGGGAGGTTTGGGGTTTGGTTTTTTTCTGGATGGCGTGGAGGATCTCACTGATAAAATCTGGATGTGCCAAAAACCCTGAGCTTGGGCCTTGGCATTTTTGGAAACATCTGGGGAACTTCTGAATAGACACTGAATATCTGGCAAAAATATTGGCTCCCAACAATTCCTTCTGAAGCTGAGGTCAAATAAATCAGGATTTAAATGTGACTGTATTGGAAAAACAAGGCCAAACCATTTATTTCTTGACAGATTTTTTTTTATTTTGTCATTTTAGCAGTAGATACAGAACTGGGTAAGTGAGCTGAAGGTTTAAGGCTGGTGCTATAAAGCAGGCTGGGGAAAAAGAATCATGGTCCTGGTGTAAAACTGAAGTAGATCAACTTAATTGACTGAGCCTGGTGTGTTGCTCTCCTTATAAATCCCCCTGCCCCAGGCTGTCATTTCTTACCCAATTTTCTGAGTGTGTTGGGTCCATGGTTCTCCTCTTTCCCCTTTACTCTGCCAAATTTCTAAATAGAGCTGTGTTGGGTTTTTTCTGTAATGTAAGAAAGATTTGCGTAAGTGCAGTTATGGTAATTTTTGTGGTTAGTTTTAATGTCTTGGCTTCGTTTCAGCCCTTCAGATCCTTAAATCACTTTTGATTTGCTGTTGCTTAAACATTGCTTTTTTCCCCCTTTTCCAAGCCGATGCATTGAGGATGATCCGAGGCAAATTTCCCTGTAAATGTGCTTTGTTCCTGGAGTCAGGCTGGAAGCCTTTGCTCCTGCCCGGAGCTGGGGAGCTGTGTGTGATAATTTATTACCCAAATAGGATGTTTTAGTGCTGAATTAAGTGAGGGGAAAAAAAAACAGAGGAGAGTGCTGGTGTGGAAAACCCAATTGTTTTTCCCCCAGTTTTTTCCCCAAATAAAGAAGATTTTTCCGCAGAGGGTGGGGAGGCTCTGGCACAGGCTGCTCAGGGATGGCTGCCCCATGCCTGGAAATGTCCAAGGCCAGGTTGGGCAGGGCATGGAGCAACCTGGGATAGTGGAAGGTGTCCCTGCCCATGGCAGGGGTGGCACTGGATGGGCTTTAAGGTCCCTTCCCTTCCTGTGATCCTGGGATAAATCCCACTCACAGAAGCCAGCTGGAGTTCAGGCTCCTCTCCCACCAGATGTGGTGGCTGGGTCCCCATCCTGCCTTTTTGTGTCCCAGGCTCCCAGGACAGCTCTGGGAGCTCTGTCATTCCCATCTGTGTGCCGTGCTGGGCTCTGAGCCATGTGATCCCTTTGGGGTGCTTTAAAAAAAAATAAAAATTCCACGGTGGAAAATGTCACCTTAAAGGATCTGGCCGGAACAAGTGCTGCTGGCACCAGGCTAAGGGGGCAGGGCAGAGCTGTGCAGCCTGGGAATGAGCAGAGTGACAGCCTGGTTTGCCTGGAAACCTGGGATTTTGAGGCAGAACATCAAGTGTTTGGGGAGGTGTGTGGGGGCACAACTCCCTGCACAACAAAACAGGCTCAGAGCTGAGCAGGAGCTGCTGCCAGGATCTGCCACATCCATATCCTGGGGTTTGATGCCCCAGTCAGTGGCCCCAGTGCTGATCCCCCCACTCAGCCCCAGCCTCACCCCACTGCAGCCTCTTCCACTCCAGGGCAGCTCCATGGTGGCCTTGGGCACTCCACAACAACCTGCCTTTTCCTGGGGGTCCTCGTGGGATTCCTGCCTTTTCCTGGGGGTCCTTGTGGGATTCCTGCCTTTTCCTGGGGGTCCACGTGGGATTCCTGCCTTTTCCTGGGGGTCCACGTGGGATTCCTGCACTCAGAGCTGCCTCCAGCATCTCCAGGGAGCTCGGCCCTCGGCTCCCCCCGAGGGGAGAACAATGAGCCCTTTTCCTCGTGCTACGCTCACTGCTTGATAAGCAGCTGGCAAAAGGAGCTTCATGGGATCCCAGAATCCCAGAATATCCTCAGCTGGACCCACGAGGATCATCAAGTCCAGCTCCTGGGGGGAGTTTGGGGTTTGTTGCCCGTGCAGACACAAGGAGAAGTTTGAGGACCCCCCACCTCCCCACAGCCTGTGGCTGGAATGGGTGGAAAGGGAGTAGCTTCCACTACAGATTTCCTCCCATTCCATTTCATCCTTTCCTTCAAGGATTTCAGTTGGGAGCTGCCGTGCTGAGAGGGAAATGCAGTTCAGGTGATAAAAACCAAATTGGGAAAAGCCCAAAGAGCCCCTGGTGCTTCCACGTTGGGATCCCATCCGACGCCGGGATCTGCCTCAGAGAGGGATGGGCTTGGCCTGTTTGTCCTTCCCACCAGTGGAACGCTGGAGTGGAAGGAGCTCTGGATATGCACCAGGCATAGGGAACAGCCAGATACTCCAGAAAACTCCTGAAATGCTCCAGCTTCCCAGCAGCATCATTTGCTAAATGCCCATCTCTGCTTGTGTCCCTGAGGGCCTCGGGGGCCAGCACTGGGCTCTTCCCAGGCTCCTCCAGCCAAGGCTTGGCAGCACCGTGGAGGTTTGGTTCTTGGGGGAGTGAACAGATTTAAACTTGGGTGTCAAACAGCATTTCCAGGCATTTCCCCGGTGACACCAAGCTGGTGTCTCCCTCCTGCTCCCTTTGGTTCCCTTCTGGAAGCTCCTGCTCCAGCTGACCCATCGGTGCCGGTCAGTCCGTGCAGGGCTGGGGGCAGTGCCCACCCAAACGTGGCTCCGGAGCAGCTGGGGGTGGGGGTCCTGCCTGGGAGCCAGCGGGATCCTGTGCCAAACACGGAGCATTTGGATCCAGCGAGTGCAGGGAAGGGCCTTTGGGAATGGGGCATTGTCCTCGGGAGCAGAGGGGCCGCTCAGTCTGGGGCTCTCTCCTCTGGTGATGCTCTGCTGGCCTCGGACATCCCTCCCTTGGCCTGGGCCTCCCGGCGCATCCAAGAGGAGGCAGCTCCTCCCCGGGCATCCTCCCTGCTCCCCGGGGCTCCAGGCACCAAGGGCAGTTTGGTTTCTTCCCAGTTCTCTCTCCTTTTTTCCTTTCTTTCACCCCCCTAAATCCCACTGCAGAACTGGGCAGGGAGTCACTGGGGCAGGTGCTTTGAGGTTGATTTCCTCAGCACAAGAATCCTGAGAGGTGTGAAAAGAAGCCTGAAAGGAAAGAGGATAATGCTCTGATTCCATTAAATCCCCGTGGCTTAAAACCCCAACCTGCATTTTCCCATATTCCTCAGCAGCAGCTTCCTCTAAACACCCAGTTCCATACTGGGAGCCCAGTAGCAGCTCTAGGGGGTGGTGCTGATCCCAGGAGTACACAGCTGCTTTTGGGAAGCTGCCACACATTTTCCCCTGGAATTCTGCCCACCTCGCTGCTGTTCCATCAGTTCTTTCCTTCTCCAGCATTTCCCTCTGTTCAGGACCCCGGTGACTGACAGCAAACAAAAAACAACAACAAGAAAAGCTCCATCATGATCATATTTACTGGTGACCTACTTAAAATGCTCTTTCCTCCTCCTGCTTTGGTGTGTGCTGCAATGCTGCTGGCTCCATCTCCAGGGAATTGCTGCTGGAATGATAATGAATGCAAACCGTGGCCCCTCTCTTGTTTAACTGGAGTCTCTCAAAGACATGGTTTATTTTTTATTGCATCATTTAGAGTCCTTTTTTTTCCCCCCCACTTGTGATGTATTATTCCCATTTTTGGTCTCCCTGCTTTGTGCTCTGACTGCAGGCACTGCTGTTGTTTGAAGTGATGCCATTAAATCACGGGAAGCCTTAATCTTTTGATAATTTTTCTGTTTGTTTTTCAGGAAAATTAGGCTTTTAGCTCTCTCCTGGAGAGTCTGAGCTGTGCTGTCAAAGGCTTGTGTTGAGCTTTTTTCAAAAAATATCTTTTTTTTTTTCGGGTGAAAATAACCCAGCAGAGGTGATTATTTATTTAACAAATGCTTTACACCTACTCTGGTACATTTTTGTAGGGTTGTTGTAAATGGGTTTGCAGTGCAGGATGGGAAGTCATCAGCATTTTGCATATTCATAACATCACGGAATGGTTTGAATTAGAAGGGATTTAAAGCCAATCCAGTCCCACCCCCTGCCGTGGGAAGGGACACCTTCCACTATCCCACGTTGCTCCAAGCCCTGTCCAACCTGGCCTTGGGCACTTCCAGGGATGGGGCAGCCACAGCTGCTCTGGGCAGCCTGTGCCAGGGCCTCCCCCGCCTCACAGGGAGGAATTTCCTCCCAATATCCCATCTAGCCCTGCCCTCTGGCAGTGGGAAGCCAATCCCCTTCATCCTGTCCCTCCAGTCCTTTGTCCCAAGTCCCTTTAGGCACTGGAAGGGGCTCTGAGGTCTCCCTGGAGCTCTCCCTTCTCCAGGTGAACACCCCCAGCTCTCCCAGCCTGACTCCAGAGGGGTTCAGCCCTTGGAGCATCTTTGTTGTCTCTTCTGGACTTGCTCCAACTTTTTATTGCACCTCTCAAATTTTCTTCTTCCTGGTTTTCCTCTTTACCAATTCATTTAGAGGAAGACTTGGATGTTCCTACCCCCTTGTGCCCTGCACTGGTGTGGTTGGGAAGGATGGGGCTATGTTGGCTGTGATTTATGAATTTATGATTAGTGTGTCCATGGAATGGGAAATTAATCCTACCTTTGCAAAGAATGTGATGCCCTGTCCCTGGAAGTGTCCAAGGCCAGGTTGGACAGGACTTGGAGCAACCTGGGATAGTGAAAGGTGTCCTTGCCCATGGCAGGGGGTGGCACTGGATGGGCTTTAAGGTCCCTTCCAACCCAAACCATTCCATGATTCTGTGATTCCATGAATACCAGGATGGTGTAGGAATCCACTGAACTCCTGTATAAGGGATCACACCTGAAATGTTCATTCTTAGTGACTCCAGAATCCTGCTGGGTTCATACCTTCGGTCACACAGAGGAGCCTGTGTTTCCATGCCAGCCTGAATTCCCTGACCTCGAATCCAAACAGGATTTCTAAGCACATGGATAAAAATGCATGAAATAAACACTGCCTCGTGTCTTCTGCATTTCTCTGCAGCCAAGAACTGTGTTATTGGAGCACAGCTCTGTTCTTAGGTGTGAATAATAAATTTTGGTTCTTGAAGTCCACAGGATCACAGAAAAGCCCTCCAAGATCAGAGTCCAACTGTTCCCCCGGCACTGCCAAGGCCACCACTGGCCCATGTCCCCAAGTGCCACATCCACAGGGCTTTTAAACCCCTCCAGGGATGGGGACTCCACCCCTGCCCTGGTCAGATAATTCGATTAATTGGGATAATCCCTGTTTTCTCAGCAAACGCTGTTGCATTGGGCGTTGTTTTCCTGGGCTGTCTGGGGATTGGAGGTGCTGAGGGAGCATTTGCCACCCTCTCCCAGCCAGCTCTGGGTTACTGCCCTGTGCTGCCTTCACAGGGCAGGATTTTGCCCGGTGTTGTCCCCACAGGAGGTGACAATAATCCGGGAGGTGACAGGAGAAGAGGTGATCAGCTCCACTGTACTGGCAGAACCACTCGGTATCTGTGGGAATTAATTCAGTTTCTGGCTCCAGGGCACTGGCTCCAAATGAGGCTGTGGGGAATGTTTTGTTCTCTGGGTGCTGAGGAGGAGCTGCTCAGGAGCATAAACATGGGAACAGCTCAAACAAACATGGGAACAGCTCAGTGCTGCTTCAGGAGCAGGAACCTCATCCTGGGATCTCCTTAGTCCATGGCCATGGTGCCCTCTCCAGCTGGGATAACTCCCAGGTGCTGGCTGAGCTTTGTAAAGTGAGTTGGGAGCCTTTGGAGTGGGTGTTGCTGCCTCCTTAGGGAAATTGGGATGTGCCTGTTCTCAGCCATGACAGTCCTCATCCCTCATCCCTCACAAACCACAGGAAATAAACTGGGATTGACTGGAAGAGCTGCCAGAGAAGTTCCTTCCACAAAATGTGGCTCACTGGGAGGCAATTGAGATTGCAATGAGGAAAATTGTCTGTCCAGGCCTGTGTCCATGGGACTCAAACTGGGAACATTAAATGGGGCACAATAAATGTTTAGAAGGGCACAGAGCAGGCAGGGGGAGGAAACTGCTCCAGTGTTGTTGACCAGAGAACCTTTGTCACAGCCAGTGGGTTTTAATCCCACCATCTCCACATTTAATGCCACCATCTCCACATTTAATGTCACCATCTCCACATTTAATGCCACCATCTCCACATTTAATGCCACCATCTCCACATTTAATCCCACCATCTCCACATTTAATGCCACCATCTCCACATTTAATGCCACCATCTCCACATTTAATCCCACCATCTCCACATTTAATGCCACCATCTCCACATTTAATGTCACCATCTCCACATGTCCCAGCTATCCCTGAGCTCCAATGGCTGATTTCACCTTACGAAGCAGCCAGAGCCTGTTCCTCAGTTGGAGACATTGATCAGGTGTCTTATCCCCTCACCTGCTTTAATTTCAGTTCATCCACCAGAGCCCGTGGTATAAATGAATATTCCCAGGCCACGGGGTGCCTTGCAGAAAGGGTTTTTACATGTAAATGGCCCCATACATCCTGTAACAGAGCTGTGATTCATGGGCTATTACATGGTAAAGCTGAGGTGGAAGCTGACTAATTTATACCAAGTAATTAGATTCTGAACTAAATGCACAAAAGATGATTCTTTTTTCCCCTCCTTGCTTTTCCTTGTGTGAACTCAGATGAGCTGGTCCTGGAGGAGGGAAGGTGTTCTTCCTTCTCCGTCACCCCATCCTGGCACCTGCTGGCAGCCTCGAGGGCAGCACTGGGAATATTTCCAGGGGTGGCTCCATCCCTGAGCCACCCTCCTGGGAATGTTCACCAGCCAGGCCCAGGCTCCCTTCCAGAAATCCCAGTGTGCAGCCAGGCCTTGGGGAACCCTTCCTTCTCCCAGGAATGTGTTTGTGTTTGTAGGGATAGAGCACTCTGACAGTGATGTTTCAGTGATGTACAGGTAGAGAACAGCCAAAAACAATAAAATAACCCCATCTGTCCTGCTCATGGAAACCTGTCTGTGCTGTTCATGGAATGGTTTGGGTTGGAAGGGACCTTGAAGCCCATCCGGTGCCACTGGACGCCTTCCACTATCCCAGGTTGCTCCAAGCCCCATCCAACCTGGCCTTGGACACGTCAGGGATGGGGCAGCCACAGCTTCTCTGGGCAACCTGTGCCAGGGCCTCCCCACCCTCCCAGGCAGGAATTCCTTCCCAATATCCCACCTAACCAGCCCTGCAGACCCCCTGGGTGTGAGCCTGGACTGGGGTGGTTTCCCACTGTGCTCCATCCCCAGGGGGGCTGGAGGGGCTGATCTCTCCCTGTCCAGGCAGGATGCTCCCTCTCCACCAGCTTAGGCAGCGACAGCAGAGATTTCCAGGGCTGCTCAGCACCCGGGGTCAGCAGTGGGGTATTGGACCCCCTTGGAGCCATCTCTAAGTACAATTTCCAAACCCCCAGCCCAGTCTCCCCAGCCAGCCCAGCTATTTTTAGCTTGGTTTCCCAGGGAAACAGGGCTTTATGTGGCTGCTGTATCCCGAGATTTGACAGTGAGGGAGAGAGGTAGCAAAGATCATTCTCTGTGAGGTTTTTATGTGAAAATGGCTCGTTTTGATTAAAGAGACAAGCCCTGAAATCTTCAGCCACCGTGGGGGGATTCAGCATCCCCAGCCCTTGGGCAGTCACAGCTCTCTCAGCTCACCAGGAATATCCCAGCATGGAAATGCCAGGCTGGCTGTGAGGGAGGGGTGCTGAGGGACAGGGCAAGGGTGGAAGGAGAGATTTGTTGGGATTATTTATTTTTTGGGAAAGCACTGTACTCGTTTCTCCACTCACAGAACATCTTGCTTGATGCTCTTCATGGAAGCATAAAAGATACTTTTGTGGTGCCTCCAGCCATGTGCAGGATACAGCAGCATCTGCTGAATGGATCCTTTTCCCTTTTTTTAATGTGGAAAAGGGGAAAGGAAAACTATTTCAGTGCCTGAACCCAGTGACCTGGGCTGCTGCAAACTTTTCAGCCCCATGAGTTTGGCACAATTGGGCTCAGTGTTCACATCCAAATCCAGGCGGTGACATTTCCTTCCCAGGAACTTTAGATGAGGTTAAAATGGGTGATTAAAACACTTACTCATGAATTTGTCACCTCACCAGCCAGCACATGTTATGTTTTGCCTTGCTCAGCATCAGCTGGAGGGTGATGCAGGACAGGATCCTGTTTTCCAGAGTCAGGGAACAAAAGGTGCATCCCCACTGCAGGCACGACTCACGGGAAGTGGGGGTTTCAGTAGACTGAGCCAGTGGAGGTGATTTTTAAATCCCTTGTGCTGTGTCAGGAACCTGCCCAGGGCTGGAGCTGGGACCTGGAAGCTACAGGAGCCTCCTGGCTCCCTGCAGTGACAGTGGGGGACAAGGGCTGTCCCCCAGGGCCTCTGAAATGCCACCACGGGCCTGTGGTCAGGACCTTCATTCCACCTTCAGGCGTGAGCAGGAGGTGCCTCCAGCAGTTGAACCGGTCCCGCTTTGGGGCAGGTGGGACAGGGATGCAATTCCCAGAGTATTCATCCCTGCTTGGTGTTTGCCTGGGTCGTACATCCCCGGTGAGGGACCTGTGTTTGCCCAGCTGCTCGGCGGGGCTGGCTTTGGCTCAGGCTGGAATTCATTTGCTTTGTAATAAGGAATTACATGCAGACTTTTGAATGTTGATAGTCCTCTTGTGCCTCGCTGACAGCTCCACTGGTGCTGCGTCCTGCAGATCGGCCTGGAGAATCCTGAACAGCAGGAGAAAGGAGCAGGGCGAGGATGAGCTTGGAACAGGGTGAGGATGAGCTTGGAACAGGGCAGAAAAACCAGCTTGGAGGGAGGGAGCTTTAAAGGAAGCTCAGGCTGGCCCAGTCCTCACTCCTGAGTGACTGAAGGAGGACTCGGTGCTGGGTGTAGCTCCATCCCCTGAGCTCACACAGCCCCTGCAGCAGGAGGGGCTGGGATGTGTCACTTCCCAGTGACAGACACGAGGATCTCCCACTGCTGGGAGGGACCTGAGGCAGCTGGGGCTGAGCAGCTGCAGGGGGAGTGATCCGTGCTGGTCACTCCTCTCTGCTGGGGGCTTCAGCCTTGGGCTTCTAATCATAGACTGATAAAATGATTCAGGTTGGAAGAGCCCTCTGAGACCAAGTCCAAGTCCAACCATTCCCAGCACTGCCAAGGCCACCACTGACCCATGGCCCCAAGTGCCACATCCACATGGCTTTTAAATCCCTCCAGGGATGGGCACTCCACCTCTGCTCTGGGCAGCTGTGCCAGGACTGGACAACTTTCCATGAATAGATTTTCCCAATATCCAACCTGACCCTCCCCTGGCACAGCCTGAGGCCGTTCCCGCTCCTCCTGTCCCTGTTCCCTGGGAGCAGAGCCTGACCCCCCTGGCTGCCCCCGCCTGTCAGGGAGTTGTGCAGAGCCAGAAGGTCCCCCCTGGGCCTCCTTTTCTCCAGAACAACCAACAACCCAACTCTCCCAGCCTGAGCAGCCCCAGCAGCCAAACACCCAGCTCAGGGCTCCACAGCACAGCTCCCAGGGGTGTCTGTGGGGTCCTGCCCGTCCCCACGTGGGGACTGTCCTGGAGCAGCCCAGGGACCTCCCCAGCAGTGACAGCAGAGCAAGACAGGGGCTGGGACAGATTCAAGTTTACTAAAAACCCTTTAATACTCCCTTGTGTACAGGGAGCAGCAGGGTTTGTTTAATGCCAGTGTAGGGAGCCACGGGGCACACGAGAGGAACAGGGAGAGGGGGGTGTTTCCTGTGGCTGTGCCCAGTCTGGGATGGAGCTGGAGCTGTCAGGAGTGGTGTTGGGGGGGTGTGGGGTGTGACAGACCTTGGTGAGATGCTGAGGTGAGCAAGGCTGGGTCATCACTGTTACTCCAGTCTAGGCTGTTGCCACATTATTTACATTAAATGAATCGGAAGGGCTTTTGTATTTATGAGATCTGAGACACCTGCTATGATTGATGGCTTTGAGGTTACACCCAAAGCTGTTCCTCCTCCTTTAGCTGCCTCTGCCAGGCCTGAGCTGCCTCATCCTCCACCAGCAAATCTCCTTCCTGAGTGACCTTGGTGCTCCTGATCCATCCTCGGCAGGGGTGCGGCCCTGGGCCGTGCTCAGCGGGGCTACGGGGACTTTGGATCGACAGGACACGGGGAATGGCTTCCCACTGCCAGAGGAAAGGGTTGGGTGGGACACTGGGGAGACACTCTTTCCTGGGAGGCTGGGGAGACCCTGGCACAGGTTGCCCAGAGAAGCCCAAGGCCAGGTTGGATGGGGCTTGGAGCACCCTGGGACAGTGGAAGGTGTCCCTGCCCATGGCAGGGAGTGGGACTGGATGGGCTTTAAGGTCCCTTCCAATCCAAACCATTCCATGATCTTGCCCACAGGATTGGAGACTGGTTTTGTTCATATTTATGTGGAAAAAAATAGCGAAATGTGTGACTGTTATCTGAACACGGGTCAATGCTGCTGGCCCAGTGTCCATAAACTCCCTGGGATTCTGGATTCCTCGTGTGGGGTCATGCAAGTCTCATGTCAGTTGTGATCACACATCTTCTGTAGCTCGTAGCAATGTTGTGTTGTGGTTGTAGCTGGAGCTAAAAATAGAGTGGGAAAGGGCAGGATGGCCAACAGTGACCCAGTTCTGGGTTTGGTGTGGTTGGCTTGTTTAAAAGACTTAGTCAAAGAGATAAAAGCTGTCTGCCTGTCAGCTTAGCTTCCAAGGGCTGCTCTGTTTGCAGGAGATTGCTCCCTGGGCTGGCAAATTCCTTCAGGTTTGGTTAAAGAATTCAGCCACGTTTAGCCCAGTGCAAACCTGGCTGCACATTGGCAGGAAATCCCTGAGAGGTTTATTGGTCCTCTGTCCTAGCCCCTGCTTTACTTTGTTGTCACAGCTGGGGAGGTCCCTGAGCCTCTTCAGGACAGGCAGAATGTGCAGGGAACCCATGGGAATGTGCAGGGAACGGTGGGAATGTGCAGGATCCCACAGACACCCCTGTGAGCCTTGAGCTGGGCACTCGGCCTCCGGATGCTTGGAAATCAATTAACTTCCAACTGTAAAGGTTATTAACCCAGAGACAAACATCTTCAGTCCTGGGTCAGAGGTGGTTATGAGTAGTAAGGAGAGGAGGGATTCAGGTCTAAGCCTGGAAAAGGCACGGAGCAGGTTAGGGTTGGATTTGTTTTGCTCTCCAACGGAGCCATCCCTCAGCAGGGCATGGATAAAACCAGGTTTGCCTGAGGATTGGATCCTTTTCTTCTGAATACCACCCTTGGCATAACATCTGATTCCTTCTCCCTGCTCCCCTCCCACGGGAGCTTCCCAGGGAAGAGTCGGTGCATTTGCATCCCGTGGCCGGTGCAGAGGGATCCACGTGTGAGAGCAGCCAGGGCTGGCTCTGAGCTGCCCCTCCCCGGTGAGGGGTTTGTTGGGACATCCTGGCAGTGCAGTTTGCACTTGGGTTATTTATTGCTGTTCTCCTCTGTGAGATTTGGGGGTGGAGTGGGGACGGCAGAGGGAACCAGGCTGAAATGCACCTTTGTTTTCAAAAGACAGAATGATGTTTCTGCTTTCACTCCCAAATGTCAACGGAGAGCAGAGGGAAGTTTGGAGTGGCAAAGGTTCAGCGTGCAACAGCTTTGTGGGTTTTACCAAGTGCTGATTTCTAACCATAAACTTTCCGGGGGAAGGTTCTCAACTTTCCTCTGCATTTAAAGAGGTCAACTCCTGTCCCAGGCTGTGGATCTGCTGCAGAGTCCTGCTCCCAGCTGAGCCTTCACCAGCCTCAAGCTGCCCTTGACTTTTGGGGCAGCCTCAGGGTGAATTCCCAGAGTTTAAACTGAATTCCTGCCCATTAGGCCTTGGGTTACTGCAGTTTTCTGTGTCCTTTGAAGATACTGTCACTCACAGCTTATCTCCTTTTCTCAGAGCAGAGATCTGACAGGGACTGGGCCTCCAGGCTGGGATTCCAAGTGACTTAGCAGGTGTAAATGTCAGGGGAGATGGAGGCTTGAAGCTCTGTGGGGTGGAGGGGACAACATCCACCTCTCCCAAGATCCATCTCTCACCCATCTCTTTGTGCCCTTTGTCTCTGGGGACAAGTGTTGAACCCCACATCTCAGTCCCCCTCTCCAAAAAGCTGTGCCAGAGCAGCTGTGTCTGGATAAGTCTTTTCTCAGCACAGCTTCGGTCCCTTTGTGGCTCTTCCCACCCCTTGCTGACAGCTCTTCCTGGGAAAGTTTGTCTTTGGTCTGAACCTCCTGAACTGGTGCTTCCACGAGGTTTGTGCTGGGTTTGCTGGTTTCAGGTTTAATTATGTGGAGTTCTTTGTGTCTAGACAGGTGAGTGCAGGTGGGTTTCAGTGTGAGGGCAGCGAGTGAAGGACCTGCCTGGAGCTCTATGGGGTGACAACCTCGCCCCGGCTCCTTTGAAGTGTGTCCTGCTTCAGCCAGGCCCTGCTGACAGAGCCCTAATGGGCTTGGTTCCCTTGTTTCATCTGAAGCCCTGTCATCCTCCTTGTTTTGTTTCCAGCAGACTCAGAACTGCTTTTTCAAGGTACTTGCCCAGCTGGAATATCCCTAAATATGCATCAAGTCCCAAGTCACGTCCCCGCAGATCCCCCGAGCGAAGCACACGGAATGTTTGAGCAGGGGCTGTATTAATTTTTAAACAAAGGTAACAAGCCAAGGAAGAGGTGGCAGGTGATGAAATGAAGGTGAGGAAAGAAGCACATGAGGTCCCCGATGTGTCAGTGCCCTCTCTCCCTCGGGGCAATGAGCGGCTGCTTTGCTGGCTCAGCCCCAGCCCCAGCCCCAGCCCCGCTGCTGGCGTGGCCCTGCTGGGGGTGGGCACTGCTGGTGCTGCAGTGAGGGGTGGGCTCTGCTCACCCCTCAGGTAGGTGCAGGTGATTATGCAGAGCAGCTCTGCTGGTTTATCCCAGTCATGAATTTCAAACAGGGAAATAAAGAGGGGTTTTTCTGCAGAGTAGTCGAAAGGAAAATGGCTTTATCCAGCTGCATCTTCCTGCAGTGCCCCCATCCCGCTGGCATCCCAGGCTGGCCATGGATCACCTGGAGTGAGCCAGGCCAACTCTCATCCTGCAGCTCCAGGGCAGGTCATGCCAAGTGACGCTTGCCCATGTGGAAGTGTCCAAGGCCAGGCTGGACGGGGCTTGGAGCACCCTGGGGTGGTGGAAGGTGTCCCTGCCCGTGGCAGGGGTGGCACTGGATGGGCTTTAAAGTTCCTTCCAGCCAGTCTGGCATTCCTTGATTAAATGATCTTGGACTTGAAGACCAATCTCTGATCCCATTTCTTTTCCCACGATGCAGGACAGTTTTATGACCCCCATGGGTTCTGTTTGTCTGCGTTATGCAGTTCGTACCACAGGGACAGAGGACAATGGGACAGGGAGGAGATTCCTGCACAATTCCAGTGCCTTGTGCCTGGCTGGGCCTGCAGTGCTCACTCTGAGGTACAGAGAGAGCAGGGGGCCAGTTCTGAAATCATTCAGAAATTGCTTTTAAACATCTCACCTTGGCTCATGGAATCCCTGAATGGTTTGTGTGGGAAGGGACCTTAAAGCCCATCCAGTCCCACCATGGGCAGGGACACCTCCCACTATCCCAGGTTGCTCCAAGCCCCGTCCAGCCTGGCCTTGGACACTTCCAGAGATGGGGCAGCCACAGCTGCTCTGGGCAACCTGTGCCAGGCCCTGCCCACCCTCACAGGGAGGAATTTCTTCCCAAAATCCCATCTGTCTCTGCCCTCTGGAAGTGGGAAACCATTCCCCCTTGTCCTGTCACTCCAGGCCCTTGTGAAATGTCCCTTTCCCTCCTTCTTGTAGGTAAAGATACAGAATACCAATAAATCTGATTATCAAATTCACAAGCTGTTTTCCAAGGAAAGAGGAGGGGATGCAAAGGACAGTGCCTGGAATGCAGGGATTGTGTGAGGTTCCCTGTGGCAGCAGCCTCTTGGACAGACTGACTGATCAGCACTCCTGAAGTTTTCCTCCGTGCAGGCTGAGAAATTCCAGCATCATCAGCTCGTCCCTCTGCAGCTCACCCGGGATCCCTTTTGGCACCCCTGGGAGTTTGATTGCCAATGATGTGTTACTGCATCTCCTGCTTGAGTTCAAAGGAACTGGGTTAATGAGCACAAAGTCAGCCATCAAATTACACTGACACTTGCTTGCTACCTCCTGGATTTCCCACTGCATCCCTCTTTGATCCCTGGGATGCAGGCAATTACATACAGCAGCATTCAACACAAACCAGGGCCACCTCACGCTGGATTTAGTCCTTTTTTTTGTGTAACGTGGCCTTCTGGTGAGGCTGGAAACAGGATGAGAGTGGGGAGGCGGGGGAGGGAGGAGAGCAAACATTAGTGGAAAAGCTTTTGTCTGGGGAAATAAAATGGATGTGGAGACAGGCTGTAATATTCCAAAATCCTCAGGTACTTCTGCAGGCTTGGGAAAAGCAGCAGCCCAGCCTGGAGGAGGAGCAGCAGCTCGGGAAAGGACAGATCCATCAAGAGTGGCTGTAACTGAGGCTTGGGATTCCACGGAGAGGGAGATCCAGGACTGGGCTCACACGAGGGGCTGCTTTTGTGTGTAAGAGCAGGCTCGGGAGCAGCACTGGAGCCCCTCTGAGGGGTAAATAGGGCTGTTTCCAGCTTCTCTGGGTGGCTGTTACTGCATCCTGTGGCTGCTGGCACAGGCCTTTGGAGCAGACAGGGATGCTCCCTCCATCTGTTGCTGGAATAACACTCACAATAGTACAGGCCTGACCTGGGAATCAGTCCTGGGCTTTCCAGGGGTTTAAATGCTCGTTTGAAGAGTGTCCTCTACCAGGAGCTGGGAGGGAGCTCAGGCCAGCAGCAGCATCCTCCAGCAAACAGCCCTGCAGCATTCCCACATTCCCAGCAGGCTGGAGCAGTGCTGTGCTGGAAGGGGGTGTTCAGTCAGGGAGGGCCAAAATTCAGTGTGCAGAGTGAGCCAGGCTGCTGCTGCCAGGCTGCTCCCAGCCCCTGCCTGGGGCTGGGGAGGGGCTGTCACCACCCGGGAGAGCAGCACAGTAACCCTGGGCCGTGTCACATCTTAAAATTCCCTTCCAAAGAGAAACCTCTGACAAATCCCGGGGTTTGTTTTCATTTCGCCTGCTGACAGCAGCCACATCCTGCTGGGCTTTGCTGTGTGTTGTCAGCTGAGCTCGAGAGAGCAGGAACTGCAGGTCAAGGTCTGCCTGACAGTGAGAGTTAGGAATGAGGGCATCCTAATCCTAACTCCGGGCTTAACGATTCCTTTCGGCATCATCAGAAATATTCAGGGAGCTCGTGGAGTCGGACGCATCCTGTAACTGCGTGTGTTGGGGAAATATATTTTTGCAAAGAAATGCTGTTCTGTTCTGCCATGACTCAGGCAGGGGGATTGGGAGCACGGATAGGACCGATCCAGCCGGGAGAGGAGGGTGGTGGAGGGGGCGGCTGCAGCTCCCCGGCCTCGCACGGCAAACGAGACAATTTTTAGCTCACGCAAATGTTTCACTTCCTCCTCATATGGCAGCAGTGACTTCACTGAGCCCTGCGCCGGGGATGGTTCTGTCAGCTGCTCCTCGGGTCCGCTCAGGGAGGTGCCAGCGTGCACTTGGGCCCTGCGAGCGGTCCTGGCAGGCTCTGAGCTGCAGCCTGGCCCGGGGCTGTGCAAGGGCCGGGCATCAGCCCCTGCAGACGGGATTTGCTCTTCGTAGTTTGTGTTGAATTGTCTTTCACAGCCTTGGCTCAGCTCGGAGACGGGAGCTGGGCTGGGCAGGGGCTGGGCTGGAGCTGCTGCAGCCTGGCTTGGGCCCTGCCTGCACTGCCTGTCCTGCCTGCAGTGTCTGACTGTCCCTGCCTGCAGTGTCTGCCTGTCCCTGCCTGTCCCTGCGTGCAGTGTCTGTCTGTCCCTGCCTGCAGTGTCTGTCTGTCCCTGCCTGTCCTATCTGACTGTCCCTGCCTGCAGTGTCTGACTGTCCCTGCCTGTCCCTGCCTGCAGTGTCTGCCTGTCCCTGCCTGCAGTGTCTGACTGTCCCTGCCTGTCCTGCCCAGCTCCGTCTCCTCTTCAGTGTAACCATTCCAGCATTTGTCCTTTCCCCTGTCCACAGGGGATGGCCAGAACATCCCACCACAGTCCTGGGGAGCTCAGGTTGATTTAGGTGGCTGTCAGTTAAGGGTCCCTTAAGTGTAAACACAAATTTGAGCTGTGCTTGTTTGGTTTTTTTAAAAAAGCTCAATATTGTAGAATATTTGAATCAGCTTCTCTAACTCTGCAGGCACAGGAGGTCAGGTCATGCCAGTTAACACTCGGAAAGGAAAGTGTTTCTCCAGGTAGCCCAGTGGGTCAGGTGGCTGCTGGTGGCCTTGGGGGTGACCCTGTCACTTTGGCCAAGGGTGATGCCCTGCGAGGCTCTCCTGTGACAGCCAGAGCAGCTTTTGTTTCAGCCTTTCTAGGAAAAGGCTGGAGCAGAGCCAGGGAGGACGGGATGGGAAAGGGGACAGGGAGGGACAGAGGGGCTGGGGATGCAGAGGTGCTTCTCTGTGGCAGAGAGGAGGGGAAATGGGATCCTTTGTGCAGCACACGGTGACAGGGACACCTGGGATGGGGATTTGGGGGTCCCCAGAGCGGGGATGGTCACCATGGCAACAGCAGCAGCATCCCAGGCACTCGCTGTCACTCGGTGATTTAATGAGTTCATCTCCAAATCCTCAACAACAATAATAATAACAACAGTAATGTGCAAATGGTTGGTGGCCAAGGGACCAGAGCATCACTGCAGCCCCTTGTTCCATGGGGAAGCCACACATGGGACTCCTGGAGCAGGGATGGGCAGGAGGAGGAAGAGGAGGAGGAGGAAGAAGGAAGAAGGTGCCCTCCTGCATCCTCATGGGCTCCAAAGGAGGGCAGTTTCCCTTACTTTTAGCTCCATGTGCTCAGGACAGGGTGTGGAGAGAAACCCTGAAGGTGCAGATTGCTCAGTGCTCTGCAGGTTCCCCTCAGCAGAAATGGGGAACAGCCCCAAAAAGCCCATTTCAAACAAGTCCCACCAGTTTGGGGCTTTCTTTTGGGGTGTGTGATTTAACAGCAAAAGTCATTTTGCTTCTCAGACCACAGCCAAGCTTTAGCCACGGCTCAGTCTGTGCAGCACCATGACAGGTATGGGGTGATTTTCCACACTGCAAATCTGATTTTTGGTACAGAAAATTTTCCATATTGAAAAAAGAAGCCCCTCTTGCCATGGGGATAAAGCATCCTTTCCGACTATTAGATTTTCCCCCCTTATCCTCCTGTTTTCTCTCTTCCTTACTGGCCAGAGCTACAGCAGGAGAAACAAATCCACTTCTGTATCTGTAAAGGCTGAATTTTTTATAGACAACTAAATATTTTAACACATGGAGACAATAACACTACCTTGTTAAAAATAAGCAAACTCCTCCGCCTTAGTTATGTGGCAGTTACCAAAAAAACAACATCCACTGGAGCACTCAGCTGCAATTTAAAAGTAAAATTAAAATTTGGTGGTGTTTGTCTGGTTTGACAAGATTTATTGCAATCTCTCATTATGCGGCAGGTTCAAGGAAGCCTCTCCAGAGGACACATAACAATTTAGAAAATGAAAGCCTGAAACAGTTTATTATTAGAAGGTGGGTTGGAGTTTGTAGGGCTCCTACACGCAGATATTTCATCTGGTGCATCAGAGATATTTTTGCTGAAGCCATTAAACCCTTGGCACACAAACCTGTTATTAAAACTGATTTAGGCTAAGACAGGATAAATACTTTGAACTCTATTTAATTGACTTATTTCACTTCAGAATTCAGTCTCGGGCCTAAGACTAAAGAGAATTTAATTCACGAATTTCCCCTTCCTGCCTGTTTGTAGCTGCCAGCTCCAGGTCCCCGTGTCCCTCCCAGCCCTGCCATGGCCCAGGCCTCACAGAAGGTTGCAGTGTAGGAATATTCTCTTTTTCACTTGGATTCTGAGCTCCAGGGTGGAAATATTTTTCTCCTTATGTTGCTGCTGCTTCGCCCCATTCCATGAAATGGCTTTGGTTGGGACCCGGAGCATTCCCTGCCCTCCCCTGGTCACAGCTCTGCTGAAGGTCTCGCTCAGGAGTTAAATGGGAGCTTTGTGTCCACGTTTGTGTGCAGCAAACACGGACCAGGAGGAAATTGCTGCTCAGATAAACAGAGACCAGGCTGCCCAGGGAATGGTCACAGCCCCAGGGAGCTCCAGGAGCGTTTGGACAACGCTCCCAAGGATGCACAGGGTGGGATTTTTGGGGACTCTGTGCAGGGCCAGGGGTTGGACTGGATGATCCTTGGGAGTCCCTTCCACCTCAGGATATTCTGTGATTCTGTGGCATTAAAATCTGGTTTTATACAGTCCATATTACATTTTTATTGTCCTGGTTTTCCTCCTGTTCATGCCCCCAGCTCTCTCTGCATGATTTTCATGTCTGATGACAGCTCCACCTCCGCCTCTCAGCCCTGGCCAAATACTGGTTTTTCCTGGGTGCTTTTCTGTGTCCCTGCAATTACCTCGGCGTGTCTGCTTGGACCCGAGCTGGGAGATGAAAGCAGACGGGGTGTTTGGGGCAGGAGAAGGGAAGCACCTGGGATGCATCATAATTCCTGCCTGGAACACCCGGAGCTGCAGGTCTGGGCACGTCGTGTGGTGAGACACGGGACAGGCAGGGCTGGGCCGCCCCAGACGTGGCCACAGTGGCCTTTGGGACTGGCCAGGACCAGGGGGACGGCTCTTGGTGGAAAGTCCTTCCCCAGCAAAGGGTCCTGTGTTCCCTAAAGTTGAGCCAAGTTCTCTTTTTTGTGGTTTTTCTCCTTTCTGGGCAGTGCTCGTTACCCCCATTCGTGATCTCCCTGCAGTTGTGCCCGACTTGGGATTTGTTTTCTTTCAGGAAGGGTTTTGGTGGGACTGTTCCTGTGTGCTCCAGCTTTGGAGCATCCCTCCTGGCACAGCACTGGGGTTTGTCCTCGTCCCCCCGGCCCCTGGCACAGCAGCACTGCCAGGACTTCCCGAGGGAACACTTGGGATGGGATGAGCTGTGGAGCCTCACCCCGTGTGTGAGGAACACCAGGAGCCACCGTGGTGTTCCAGAGCAAAATGATCCTTTGAGAAACCCCCAGAACAAAGGTTTTGAGAGACCGGTGGCCAAAATCTGTTTGGCTGCCTGCCAGTAGAGTAGGGCTTAAAAAACCACAATAAGTTATTTTATCTTGGGTATTTAGGCATTTGCTTAGCAACAACTCACACGAATGTGTAAAAGTGATTGAACGTCACAGAATCAGAGAACAGTTTGGGTTGGAAGGGACCTTTGAGCTCATCCAGTCCCACCCCTGCCATGGGCAGGGACACCTTCCTCAGACCAGGTTGCTCAGGGCCCCATCTGACCTGGCCTTGGACACTTCCAGTGTCCATTTGTTGATGCAAACGGAAGCTGAGCTGGTCCAAACGGGATCCTGAGCTTCCCAAAGGAGCTCTGCTCACGCTCCCACCCTGCCCAGAGTCCTGCAGGGGGAACTGGGGACGTGCAGAGCTCAGAGCTGGGATCAGGCAGGTCAGAAAAGGCTGAAATGTGCTTCATATGCTTGGTTTTGAATTTGTGCTGGAAACAAACCCAGGCTGTTTGCAGGGTACACAACAGTCCCTGGATGTTTCCTCTTCCAAAACCCCTGTGGATGGTCACTGATATCCTCAGGGTGATCTACAGGGAGCTGCTGATGGAACAACCTCACTCTTGGCATTGGAGGTAGTTGGTTGAAGCATAATATGGCAGAGAGGTTCTCTGCAATTAATATGATAAATATTAATTATCAGCATCAAGCAAAAAGATGGGATAATAGATTCCCACTTTATAATCCCCCAGCATTAGGAGAGACCTGTCCAGGAAGTGGTTTCTTCTCTCCAGTGTCTTCATAAATTCCAATTTCTCAGGCAACTAAGTGGTATCGTTGGGGTGATGGAAATTGAAATACATATCCATAAAATATATAAAATACATAAAATACACAAAATCCTCCCAGGTTGAGCTGAGAGCTCAGCGAGCTGTCCCTGGTGGTGCAATCAGTGCAGAGTTTGTGGTACAGAAACTTCCCAGTAAATGAGGAGTGGAAGGAATAAAAAGTCCCAGCTGGCTGTGAAAGGCTTGAGATGGGGGCTTTTTGTTCCTGACCTGCAGCTCCTTTCAAGCAGATGATACCACTCTGCTCTCACACTGCTGGTGTTCCACCAGGAGTTACTGCCCAGCATCCCAGCCCTGAAAACAGATGTGTTGGGGGTGCTTGGGAAACATCTGGGCTTGGAGAAGTGGGAAAGCTGCCTGTTGGAGAAACCTCTCCAGACTCCTTTGCCTGCAGAATTCCCGCTGGGCTCCTTCAGGACTGAGCTTGCACAGTTTGAATTTTCAGCCAAAATCTTCTCTCTGGAGTTACCGACTCCTTTTTTATCGACTTTGTTCTCCATAAAAATCAGGAGAAAGTGTGGAGGTGGCTCCACAGGCAGCAGGAGGAAGCAGCTGGATCTCTGTCCCAGGCATCTCCCAGGCCAGAGAAGCTGTGTCTGCCCCTTCACTGGCACTGTTCACAGGTGGTACCCACAGGGAAGATCCTCTCCCAGGCTGTGTTGAGACCCACACTGAGGTGCTGGGTGGTGCTGAGGTCCTTCCCCTGTGCCTGTTGTCCCCTGCAGCCACTGGCTTTGGTCACTCGTGTCTCTCAGCTCAGGGGGATGTTCACATTCGTTGTGTTGAGGTGATCCAGGGAGTGCAGGACCCCAGGTCATGGACTGGGAAACAAAACCTTCCCTTCTTTCAAGCAAAGCCCTCCCAGCTCCCTTGGCCTCAGTGAACACCCTCTGCTAAAGCTTGAGCTCCTTCAAAGGCTGGGGCCCAGACAACGCCTTCAGAAACAGCTCCTGACTCATGCTAAGGCTGATTCCTTTGGAAATTCTAAACCTGCCTGAGTCAGGGCTTGTGGAGAGGGAACCTCTCGGGGCTGTCTGGAGGCAACCCTCAAGTGCTCTCCAGGATCACAGGAGGATGTGGAGTAGAACATCTTGAAACATGTGCTATTTGCAAGGATAAAAGCAGGGTGATGCTGCCAGCAAAGCTGGAAGAATTTAAACACATTATCCAGAGAGATACCTGCAGAGAAAGATCATTCTGGGCAGATGTGTGCTTTGGGACGCCCCTGATAATCCTCAAAGAGAAAAATGGTGGCAGATCCCTGAGATCTGTGACCTCCCAAACCAGCAATTCACCAGCACAGCATTGTGCCCCTGCAACTTCGGGATGCAAAAAGGGTCTCCTGACAACAGGACCAAAGAAATTCTGTGTATTTATGAGAGGGAGGATTTCAGAGGATTTGCTCCCAGTAACATTTCCTAGAGGATGGGACTGGCTCCTCTCTCCATGGAGGGACATAGAAAAGGATGTGATGGAATTGCTTTCACAGAAGAGCTACAAGAGTGATTTAAAATGCAGAAAACCAAACCACATTAGCACTTGGTAAGGTCAGGCTGTCAGTTTATTGAGGGTTCCTTTCAGTTGATTGTTATCTGTGAACCCACAAAACTTCCTCCCCATTTGTGCAATATTTGGCACCGTTTCTTCAGGGCCATGGTGGAAACTTTGACACAAAGTTGAGACATTCTTGTTCACTTCCAGCCCCAAACCATCCCGTATCCCGTGTGACCCACGTGTGTGCTGCTGGTGTTGAGGTGGAGAAGGGCCCGGGAACGCCAGGGAACGCCAGGGAATGCCAAAAAGCCCTGAGGGGTGAGAATCCTTGGGGCCAAACTCCAGCAGGTTTTCAGTTCATTCAGATAAGATCCACCTCCTGGAGTGTGGAGGGATGGTGACAAAGGGAGGGTCTTTGAAGCTCCCAGGAGGTGGCCTGGCTCTGGAACAGGACCAGGGGCCAGGAGATGCCACCAAAACCCCTCTGGTTTGTGTTTAAAACGGAGCCCTGGGAAGAGCCGTGGCTGCAGGAGGGGCAGGAGCGTGGTGGGGAGCAGGAGGTTGATGGAGCTTCAGAGCTTAGGAGAACAGGGATAAAACTGTCCTTCGTTTCTTCCCTGGTGCCATCTGAGTGGTTCCAAAGGAGCTGAGCATGGGCACGGGGTGAGTTGTTCCTGCCAGTGCCCAGCACCCATCAGGATGGCAGGGAGGGAGAGCGTGGGGTGGGAGCCCACGGACCTGAGCAGCGCCAGGCCTTGGCTCTGTGCCTGCCTCCGTTGTCCCCTGCTGGAGGAGCTGCTTGAGCTGAAGGAAGCTGCTGTGGGACCACGGCCGGCTCTGCTTTGGCACCGCCCACAGCAGATTCTGGCCGGGGCCGTGCTTTGGCCCTCGGGTCCCGCAGCTCCGGAGGGCGGCGGAGCCACACGCGAGCCTGTCCCTGTCACCTGCCCGCGGAGAGGGCTCACCTGGGGCTGTGGTCACCTGGGGAAGGTTCGTTGGCTCCTGGGCTTTGCCCCTTCCCACGGTGGGCACATCCGAGCCCACACCAGCATCAGCACCAGCAGCACCTTCCTCTCCTCCCTGCCCAGGATGTGCCCACAGCCCTCCCACAGCTCCCCGGTGTCCAAGGAGTTTTCCAGCAATTCAGGAGGAAAGGAGGGGAGCAGTCACGTTTTCCTGACCCCCAAGAAGCCGTGGGTGCATCCCTGGGAGCACCTGGAGCACCATCCCCCCCAGTATCCCCAGCAGGGTTTGTGGGGGGCACCCGTGGCTGGGTGGAGCCATCCCAGATCCACGTGCCAGGCACCCCCTGAATTCCATGGGGTTTCTGGCAAAGCAGATGGAGTAGAAATCGTGCAAAGAAAAAAGCTGACAGCAGGCTCTGCTCCCCCCCTTTCTGCAGCCAGGAGATCAATCCCTGTCGCTACAGCAACTTATTATTGACATTTTATTAACAAAAAGCCCACTTATGACTTGAAAGTGCTTATTCACAAAATCTGTTTGCACTTAAGATTATATAAGGAGGCACAGTCTGCATTGCCTGACGTTATCCAAACCCAACAACTCATTCAATTCAGCCAGAGCTGGGGCTGAGCCTGCACACTGTGTCAGAGCCCTGTCCCCTGCCAACCTGCCAGTCTCTGCTGGGGCTGATGCCCCCAGTTTTCAACTCTAAGTATCCACTTATTAATTTAACTTCTCCTGTTTAGTGGCACGAGGGCAGTAGGTTGTTTGGAAGATGGTTGTTCTTGATTTACCAAAGGCATTTTGGCCCAGGAAATGAGAATTAAACTTCCACAGAATCACAGAGGATGGGAAAGACCTCCAAGATCGTGGAGTCCAACCATTGGTTTGATCTCTACTTTATATTCTCCTTATTTTGAGCATTTTCTGGTTTTCCAAAGTAAACCCAGGAAGGTTAAAAAATGAGAGCTAGGATTTCAGCTGTATTGATTCTAGGCCGAGTTCAGTTTGTAAATATAACTCCAAAACACTAAATATAACTGCCAACACTTGTTAATTGTTCTTGTTAATACTTTGTGAGCTGCCAGTGATTTTACTAAATCAAGTTGTTGATGTAGTAATCAAAGTAATGACAGTGCTTCAGAATTCTTGTAATTTGAAGTCACTTTGGATGCTGCAGAGTTAAGGAATCGTGCTGGAAGCTTCTTGCCAGTGGGGCTTTCTACAGACTTATCATTTTCAAACCCAGCATTTTGAGTTTGTTGTAGGGAAATGGTAGAAAAAGGCCAGTAAATCTCTATGGCAAATTGGAAATGTTATTTTGGATTTTGAGAACAATGGAAATGGAAAGTGTTGACTAGGCCTAGGTTTAATTTAGGTTTTAATTATCGTTTTTGTGTAAGTAGTCTTTAAATCCTTCCTCCAAAGCAATCAACACTCCACAGGTAAAATTCCACCTCTAGGAATTGAGGAGGAGGCAGCTCAAAATAGCACAGCCCCCTCTTCTCCCTTTTCTCTGTGTCCCTGTGCAACCAGGCAGCAGACAGCTCATCCCTTGCTTTTCCTCTCCTTTGGATCCTGCAGATGAGGAGATAAAGGCAGGGAGGAGAGCCAGGATCAGCCCCATGCCAGAGTTCCACGGGCAGGAGGTGCCACAGTCCTCTTCCTCCAGCCTCCCTCCAGCACAATCCTGTCTCCTCCTGGAGCCAAAGGCCCTGCCCTGAGGTTTGGAACCAGGGCTGTCCCCCTTTGCCAGGCACCACTCCCTGCCCCTGCTGCTCCCGCTGTTCCTGGTTCGGGAGAGGCTCAGCCATCTGGAATGAGCACTGGCACATCCCTGCCTCAGCAGCAAATCCATCAACCATTTCCATTTTCCCAGTCCCTGCTTTTTATGGTGTCCCACGTCTGGGAATGTGGGACGTGCTGCCCTTTGCAGCTGACCGTGCCCCTATCCCAGGTGGAGGGGGGTATTCCTGGAGCTTTTCTCTCCATTCTGATTCCAGCATTTGTGGAGCTGATAGGCTGTTGATGTCCAGTGGTCCAGTGCCTGGAAGCCTCTAGGAAAATCTTAAATTCGTCTGGATTGGGATCAACATCTCCTTGTCCTTAAAGGCTGTGAAGTGGCAGCTCACAGGCAACAATTCCCTTCAGGAGCTGCACTGGACACTAAAGTGGAATTTTTGGAAAATCTCTTTCAAAGGTGTCATTCTGTTCATGGTCAAACTGCAGCCCATCGTTTGTCTTTTGGCTTTTCCTCACCAAATAAACCTTGGGAGGAAAAAGAGGTGGAGGGAGATGCAGTCAGAAGCAGCAGCAGGTGTTAACAGCTCCTATCTGTGGTGTGGTGATGGTGACAGTGACAGTGACGGTGATGGTGATAGTGCACTGTAGTGACCACATTCATAGTGACAGGACAAGGGAATGGCTTCAAACTGAAAGAGAGTAGGTTTAGATGGGATATCAGGAAGAAATTCCTGGCTGTGAGGGCGGGGAGGCCCTGGCACAGGTTGCCCAGAGAATCTGTGGCTGCCCCATCCCTGGAAGTGTCCAAGGCCAGGTTGGAAGGGGCTTGGAGCACCCTGGGATAGTGGAAGGGGTCCTTCCCCATGGCAGGGGTGGGGCTGGGTGGGCTTTAAGGTCCCTTCCAACCCAAACCACTCCTGTACAGAAACACCCGACTGGTGTCACTCTGGGAAGGGGGATCAGCTGCCCCGCGGGCCCCCAGCGAGGCCCCGGATGTGGTTGTGGTTTCCTGTGCGAAGGAAGGCACAGAGGTTCTGCTGGGGTGGGCAGGAGCTGCTCTGAAGCTTCTCCAGCTTCCCCCAGGTGAAGTTCTGCAGCGTGGGAGGCTCCAGTTCTCCCCTCACACTCAACTTTGTCAGCAGGAAACTTTGGGATTTTTCCAGCGGACCAAGAGGCAGCGATGGGGATGGTTCCTGCTGGAGCAGGAGGAGCACAGGGATCTTTCAGGCTCCCTGCATCCCTCCTGCACTTGGAGATCCTGTCAAATGTCCGTGGGAACTGAAGGGAAGCCTGTGGTCCATGCAAAGGTCCTGTAGTCCATGTAGAGGTCCCTTGGTCCGTGTAGAGTCCCGTGCTCTGTGACAGCTCCAGGGCTCTCCTGTCCCAGGCTGGGAATTCGAGACAGGAGTCAGCACCATTCCACAGGGATTTCCTGCCTGCTTCGGGAGCTGCCCATTCCCAAACAGGAACTGACTGCTTTGAAATCCATAGTGCATGGAAAGAGGGGCTTTGTGGCTTTGAACAAATTGTGTTTTCTCATCCTGCCTTCTGGGCAACAGTTTGATGGGGGCTGGGGGCTCTCAGACAGAGGCAGAGTCAGAGAGGCTCTGAGTTAACCAGTAAGGTACCAGTAAGCTACCAGTAAGGTGGCTTTTCTTTCCTCTGATCATTTACTTCCCTGCCTTCCATCTCCCATCCCAAAGCAGCTGGTGTGCTCCTATCCAAGGGGATTGCAGATGGGAACAGGAGCCCGGCCTCTCCTGCTGCCCAGCCCAATTCCAGACAGGATGCCTTTGAAATTAATACACCTCTTAAATGTGCTTCCTGACCCTGTGTTAACAGCTGCTCCAACTGTTGGGTTTGTGGGCTCCTGCTCCAGGGAGAGCAGTGTGTAAATCCCGGGACACGATGCTGCTGGTTTGATTTCCATGTGGATCTGTTAATCAGCTCCTGTTACCACTTGCTCCTTTCTCTCAAGTGGGAGTTATCTCTGGAGCAGATCTGGAGTGCTCAGGGTTCTGTTGTACCTTGTCTCTGTAAGGGGAAATGGGATGATTAGCCAGTGGTTACCCGAGGAGCAGAGCAAAATCACAGATTCATTTCCGTTGGAAAAGTCCTTTTAATTCATCAAGTGCAGCCATGAAATCTGCAGGGTGAGCTCTTCTTCCCCTCACTTCACACCTCTGCTTTCAAACACTTAATCCCAATAATGGGAAGAGTTTGGATGTGTGACTCGAGCTCTTGGCAGAAGAGCATCGAGTACTTGTTAGAGTTGGATGGATTTGGTGTCACAGGACATTGTGTTTGTGGGGTGAGTTAATGTAGCCCCTGCTGGGGTGAGACAGAAGCACCACCAGACAGTGAAGTAAAAAAATCAGATTGCACTGATTGACCTCAGGCTGGGGAGCTTTTCCCTGTGTGCACAGCAAAGGTTAAAATCAGAACTTGGCTTTAATTTAAATATCATATTAAAAAAAAAAAAGAAAGGCAGCTTTTAAAGTTGTAGCCATTACTTGCAGGCTGCTTAATGTTGGCTGCAGCCTCGCTCCGTGGGATCCCATCATTCCCAGGTAATGCTCCTGCAGTCCTGAGCTTCAGTGCTGCTCCTGCATCCCCGGGTGTTCCCCAGGGACTGAGCTCACCTCTCACCCCTGCAGCAGCACACGTGGGTCACGCTTCAGAGAGCTCACAGGTGATGGAGGATACGAAAAAACACAGAATCATTTCGGTTGGAAAAGACCCCCGAGATCATCAAAAGTCCTTGCAAAGGTTTCAGCACAGAACTGCAGATTAATAACCCTTAATTACGCTGCCTTTTTGCTGGCTCAGCTCTTGTGGGAGGGACAGCGAGACCAAAGCAGCTCCAGTGAGTGACCTCAGTGTTTGCTCTGCCCGAGGAGCTGCGAATTACCTGTCAGCAGCTGCTTTCTCCTGGTCACCCGTGTTTACACATGGAGCCAGTAATTCCAGCTGTTCCCCTCCTGTGCTGCAGGAATTCTGCAATAATGATGTGCAGCAATTTAAAGGTGGCTGCTTCTTCCCTGAATGGAGTCACGGGAAGGTGCATCCACCCAGAGCCAGCTGAGTGTCATCACCTTTGGGAAATGCTGCTCTGAAAAGATGCAGTGACAGGACAGTGGGGAATGGCTTCCCACTGCCAGAGGGCAGGGTCAGATGGGATATTGGGAAGGAATTCCTCCGTGGGAGGGTGGGAAGGCCCTGGCACAGGGTGCCCAGAGAAGCTGTGGCTGCCCCATCCCTGGAAGTGTCCAAGGCCAGGTTGGACAGGGCTTGGAGCACCCTGGGATAGTGGAAGGGGTCCCTGCCCATGGCAGGGGTGGCCCTGGATGGGCTTTAAGTTCCTTCCAGCCCAAACCATCCAGGGATTCTGTGATGTCCTTCCAGCACCTGCTGCGAGGACGATGCTGCAGCACGAGCGTGACCTCGCTGCTGAGGCTGCGGGGCAGCGTCTCACCAGAGCCCGAGGGGCATTTCTGAGCTGCCAGCTCATTCTCAGGTGGGTTTTTCACAGCCTGGCTCACTAAGCAGCTCGCTGGGCTGGCAGTGATGCCACGCTGGGCTTGGCAGCAGGAGGTTCCTGTGACCTGTGTTTCTCAGTGATCCCAGTAAGCTGTTGGCTCTCGGGGCTGGGGCAGGATTTTAGCTCTGGAGAAATGTGCATGACTTAAGGAGGGTTTTCACGGCTCTCAAGGTCTGACAGACTCGTTCTAATCGTCTAAACAAATCCCTTGCCCTGCCAAGCCGTGGAGATTCACCCAGCAAGGCAGAGAATTACTCAGTTCCCGATTGTGGTGTAACAGAACCTCGCTCAGAGCGTTTGGTAAGAGCAGGATCTGCGCCAGGAGAGCACTTCCCTGCCGAGGGCTCACACCTCTGCTCGCTCCCTTTCATCCTCTGGCTTTTGCCGGGGTGTTTTTGGTGTCCACGCCCTGTGCTCGTGGGTGTGACGAGGTCTGAGCGTGGTGTCACCGTGTCCCCGTGTCCTCAGCTCGGGGGTGGCGTCAGCTCCTCTCCCATCAGCGAGTTCTGCCTTTGGAGCTGGCAGGGGAGCTCTGGGCTGCCAAGGGGAAGAGGTCAGCTCCGGGTGCTGCAGACAGGAAGGGACAGTCATGAGACTGAGAACAGTTTCGCAAAAAGATTGGGTTTATCTTTTTTTGTTTACTGAAACCCCCATCAGCCACCTCTGTGTCTGCAGCCACAGATCTGTGGTGCAAAAGCCGAGCTCCTGAGTTTTTCAGCTGGATTGGAGACTATTCCGTGGCTGTGATGGTAATGGGAAGTGTTTGGAAGTGTTCTGATGAGAGGAAGGTGCTCCCCGTGCAGGTGATGAGGAGCTGAAGGGTTAATTTGGCATTTGGGCAGTGCCCCCCTCCAGCTCTGCAGCCGCCCCAGGTGGGGCAGAGCCCTGGAGGCAGCAGGGATGGATGGCTCTTTTCCCAGGGATTATTTCTCAGTGGTGGCACCTTATCTTGTCACTGCAAAGGCACTTCAGAAAACATACAGGGAGCCTCTTGAGCTGACGTGACAGCCTTGGAACAAAGAGTTCAGCTGGTTCTGGGGGAAACATTTGCTCTGCCACTCATTTTTCACCGTCCCCAGCTCAGTTTCTCAGTTTGCAGCAGCAGTGTGAAAGATTTAACTGTGGTGAGCCTGGAGGAGGATGGAGGCTGGTTAGGAACCGGGGTGGGGGGAAATACTTTGCTCAGCTGGAATGACTGCAGCAAAATAAATTAATGCTGAATGCCTGAGCCGTGGATATTTGATTTGTTAATGGCTTTGGCTTTGGAAGCATTTGGTTGATGTAGCAAATTTCTCAGTGCCATGTGTGGAAGTGCTGATTTCTCCCAGCACAGCCTCAAAATGTGGAAGCAGTAGTAGTGATAATTCTGCCTGCTGAAAGATGGAGCTGATGATGGTGAAGCTGCAATGTCTGGTACCTCCAGAGGGCATCCGGCTCGGCATTGTTGGTACTGTCCTTGCCACGGCCCTGGGAAGTGACCAGTGTCCCTCTTGGGCTGGAAACCTTGAGAATACCTCATGCCATGTCTTATTCTCAGACCTGTCTGTGGAGAAGCTGATACAGGAGCATAAAACCCTGCACGTCACCAGGTCCGTTTCCTTGCCGAATCCCTGTGGGGTGTTTGTGAAGGAGTGGGATGAATCCAGAGGGGTGAATCCAGACGGACAAATCCAGAGGGCCAGAGGGTCCTGGGTTATTTGGGATAATGCCCACGTTGTTGGAGTTGCAGCAGTGGAATCACAGCCCTGGTTCCGATCCACACGGAGCAGCAGGTCAGGTGTGGGAAGGGAAGGGGCTCATAAATCACATTTCAGGGAACACTTGCCCTCCCTGCAATCAGAGATAGGAAGAAGGATCAATTCTCCTGCAGCTGAGAATGCAAACTGTGCCAGGCAGTCATTACAGGCATTTCCCTGTGCCTGGTTACAGGGCTGTGCTCTCAAGCTGCATCCCAAGCCTGCTCGGGAACTGACCCGTGGTTATTCCAGGGGGATGGAGGCTCCAGGGCCCTCACTGCCCTGCACTGTCCCTCTCCCTTCAGGCCAAACCCTCCTTGCACCTTCCCATGGGATCACCTGCCTGCTGAGCGAGCTGGATCTGGGGCAGATCCCACGGGATTTGGTGTGTGTCCAGGAGGGGAACAGATGTTTGGATGTTGTGTGTCCACGTTGTGTTTGTGGAGGCGTTGTCCTGCAGGGCGGTCACGTAACAACAGCCCAAGGTGAAAATTATAATGTTTTGTGCAAATGCTGAGAGCTGGGGGGATTCACCTGGAGAGGAGAAGCTCCAGGGAGATGTCAGAGCCCCTTGCAGTGCCTAAAGGGGCTCCAGGAGTTGGGGACGGACTTGGACAAGGGATGGAGGGACAGGACACAGGGAATGGCTTCCCACTGCCAGAGGGCAGGGTTAGGTGGGAGACTGGGGAGAAATTCCTCCCTGTGAGGGTGGGGAGGCCCTGGCACAGGCTGCCCAGAAAAGCTGTGGCTGCCCCATCCCTGGAGGTGTCCAAGGCCAGGTTGGACAGGGCTTGGAGTAACCGGGGATAGTGGAAGGTGTCCCTGCCCATGGCAGGGGCTGGAATTCGACGGGCTTTAAGGTCCCTTCCAACCATTCCATGATTCTGTGGTAGTGGGAATCAGCCCGGCACTCCTGCATTTCCCCCCCCCAAACTTCGCATTTCTATAAGTAAGAATCTCTTTGTTTATGCACCTGTTTTTCACGCCAGCTTTGCCACAGGGAAGAGCATTTTTCACATGATCCAACACATTTTTTCAGCTATTTCTGCAAATCCAGACTCCTCCTGGAGTGAGGCAAAGGAAAAGCAGAAATAGGTCAGGTATTTAAATAAGATGTAGTTGTCTCTCTTCACAGCAAGTTGCCTTTTTTCCTGCCCATGTGAATTGTGCTAATGTATCAGGGAATAAAGAGAACAAAGGGAAGCAGAAGTGCCGGCGTTTTCATTCCAGGATTGCAGCTTCAGAGCCCTTTCCTTTGCAGAAGTGATGCTGAGACCACTCTGGAACATCTCAGCAAATGCTCCTGCAATAATAAACCCCAAATTATCTGCTCAACCTCTCTGAATACACAAAATCCACTTAAAATCCTGCCTGTCATTCTGCTGTCACATAAAAAATTGATTTCCCGGCTCTGAGCCGCGTCCTTGGTGCCTTGCAGTGTCGTGAATGCATAATACCAAGGAAACACAGGGAAATTCGGGTGCTCTCAGGAATTATCTGGCTGGAAAAGCAGAGAACAGGCTGCCCTTGGTCGTCAGAGGTGGATTTGGATTTCTCAGCTCGGGTCTGTGTTCCAGGAGTGCCTGTGGCTGGTGCCACCCCCCTGCCAGGCCGGCTGTCACCTCGGCTTAGGCTGATCTCCCTGCTCCTGCTCCTTGCAGAGGACATTAGGAAGCCACAATGAAATTCCTCTTTTTAAATACCTGCACTAATGGAAAGACTTGGTTCCTTGACTTTAAAGTTTTGTGATGGAAGGAAAATCTTCCTTACAAAACCCGGCCCAGCCTTTGTTCTCCCCAGGCTTCGTGTCTTCAATCCCGACTCACTCCGGTGCTCCCGGGCGGAACAGGGGTGACTTTCATCGTGCCTGAAATTTGATTACACTCAAAGTGTGTCATTAGGGTGCTGTAATGCTGATCCAGAGGTGATGTCAGTGCTGCTTCGAGCTGGGCTTTCCCACATGGGCAGTTTTAGGTGATGGAGTTTTCGAGGCAGCAGAAGCAACTTTCCCCTTTGTTATAGGAGCAGGGACAGCTGCAGCCCAACCATCCTCATGCTTCCTTCCTGCCCTTCCTGAAATCCCCCCTTCCCCCTTAATCCACCCACCTCATCGCTCCCTGCTGCAGTTACCGCTCCTCTGCCCTTTTCTGCCATCCGAATTCCACTTGATGACCAACCATCCCCATCCTTTGTGCTGGGAATGGGGCCACGTTTCCTCAGGACTGTTCACAAACCAGCATTGTTGGGGAAGTTTGGTGTAGATGAGGTGCATCAGCCCCAACATCCTGAGAACAGCTGTAACCTGTCCAATCATCATCCCTAAAATACCATCCCAGGAGTAGGGATCAGCCAAAACCAAGTGCTCTCAGTCACTCCGTGATCCTGGTTCTTGTTCCTGAGACCCTGGGCTCTGCTCCAGGATTTTTCAGTAGCACCAACCTCAGTCCAAGCTGCTCTTTGGCTTTTTTCTGACCTTCTTGGGTGTTTAACCCCCTTTTTAAGCCCTGCACATTTGCTGTGTCTCTTCAGGCTCCTCCGAAGGGCCCTGGCTGTGCTCTTGCCCCGGGGGCTCCGAGGGAAGCAGCAGCAGTGGGTTCAGAACCCAAACGTGGCTGTGATGATGGAGCAGTGAGAGGTCTGTGCCCTGAGTCACCCTGACTGTGCTGCTTCCCCTTCCCGTCCGTCACCCTCGGCCTGACCCTTCCCTGCCCTGTTCCGCAGGGTTGGGAATGTGTTTCCAGCTGCCCTTGCTCTGCCAGGACGATGTGTTTGAAGGGAGCACGGAGCTGCCGGCAGCGTCCCTGCTGCCACGTCCTTCCCCATCAAACGCTCCCGTGGGGGACGGCGGAAATCCCAGCGGTGGAAAAATCCCTGTGTCCCAGCGATCCTCCTTCTGGCCTTGGAGAGGGCTGTTTTTAGCAGGAGGGACCTCGGCGAGGCTCCTCGACATCAGGTTAAAAGCCTGTCATTAATTGAAGGATGATTCAGCTTCCTCAGCTGAAATGTCACCGTGTGGCTGCCGGGAGAGGAGGAGGAGGAGGAGCCGCCTTCCTCGCCGGGCACAGAGCCACGAGCACCCCCTCCCCCTGCGCTCCCGTTCCGTAAAAATCCCTGGGTTGACACCCAGGAACGAGCTGGGGGTCGTGGGCAGGATAGCCCTAAATCCCTGGGGAAAATGCTGGCGTGTGACACCGGCTGCCCGTGAGAGAGTGACCCTTTATCAGGAGCGGTGTGACCGAGGTCCTGCCGCTCACGGGGACGGAGCCGCGCTCTGCAAAAAAGCTGCGGCAGAACTCAGCACAACAGCGGCTCTCCTTTCGTGGCGTTTCCGTGTCCCCTGAAGCTTTAGCTATTTTCTCTTTTTGCCATTAGAAAAGGAGAAAAATCTGGGTTTTCAGATCGGCTCTGGAAACAGAGGCGGGCGCAGCGCAGCCGTTCCAGGTCAGCGGAGGGGAGACGCGTCCCGTGCTGACAGAGCAAGGTTATCCCGGCGGCCGGAGGTGCCTCCTTGGCGGAATCTGCCCCCGGGGCCGGATTAGCTCAGCACTGCTGCTGGACAGAGCGGTCCCGAGGGCCGGGGAGCCGCTGGCCACGGCCGTGATGTCACCGCATTAAGTGGGTCACGGTGACACCCGCCCGGCGGCGGCGAGAGGGCCACCCACCCCCGGGGCACGGCAAAGCCCCTCCGGGAGGGGAGTTCGTGCGGGACTCTGCTCATCCAGGGGTTAGCCGGGCTGCAGGGAGCGGCAGCAAGTGAAGCCATCCCGCTGCTCTGCAGCAGCCCCGCTTGGCTGGCAGCGATGAGGCATCAGATGGGATGAGGAATATCCAGGTTGCTATAGCGACTGGGAGCTGCGGGCCGGGAGCGGCCGCTCTCCAGCATCATCCCTCCAGCGCCCTTCCATCACCCATCGCCCCTCAACCCCCCTGGTCACCCCCCATCCCATCGCCCCCCGTGTCCAGCACACCGGTGGACGCTGCCCGTGCCCGTGTGCCCGACCCTGGATGTTGCCCAGGGTGGCAGAGCCCTCCCATCGCGTTCCCAGCTCCGGCTTTAATGAGCTCAGCAGGGATGTGCGTGGAATATAATGGAGCTGAGCTGTTTGCCTTGGCTCTGCACGGGAGCACAGCCAGGGTGGCGGGGACAGCGACCTCCCGGGGAGATGTCACTGAGCCGGAGCACTGGGAGCCGTGGGTGGGATGTGACCATCCCGCTGCCCGGCCCCTCTGCCTGGGGACAGCCCTGGGGCTCTTGTCCCCGTGGCTTCCAGCCCCTGGAGCCGGTGGCAAGCAAAGCTGGTGGCTTTGCCACAGCAAATTGTCCTCCTGCTTATCCAAGCTGCTGCCCGGCAGTTTCACTGGCACAGGTCAATCCCAAGGAATAATAAGAAAAAAAGCCAAAAGAGAGAATTTCAAAAGTGTGCACGATTTTTATTTTCCTATCAAGATTTTGGGTGATCTCTGGGAAGCTCAGTGGCAGCTTCCCCCTTTTGTGGCTTCGGACCTCTGCCAGCCTCTAAAAATATCCGTTTAATGCACAGCCCTGCAGTGGGAAAAGCAGAGCTGCTCATCCCTCGGGATGGCTGGAGGTTTTCTCTGTACCAAAGTGAGAGCAGAGCTTCTCTGTGCCGTTGTTTTCCAGTGTAAGGCACCTATCAGCCATTCCAACCACTGTTTGCTACTCCAAAATTGTTGCCCCTTGTAAATTGGAGTGGAAAACAGCTGAATAATCCCACACTTCTGTCCTGTCCATCAGCCCCCTGCACCTCTCAGTCTTGCAGATGTTGAACAAACACATCCCAGATGCCTGAAAGGTGCTGGACTCCCTTTGAAGTATTTCTGGGGGGAATTTCTACCTTCCTTAAACTTCAGAAAATCAGCCAGCAGAATTTGATCAGCAGCTGCTGGACAGGCCAGGAGCATCCTTTGAGGGGAGACTTTGCAAATGCACCCCAGTAAATGTGGGACCAGTGAATTCATCCCATCAGCTGGGCTATGGCAAGGACCAGCACTGGGAAGGAAATACAAGGGAAGACTTTTGCTGTTTCTCAGCCTGCCCAGGAACTGAGTCGGTGATGTCCCAAACAGGAGGCAGCTCTGCACTCATCTTCCTAAGTGGTCTTATTTTATTTATGTGCTGGTGCATTTCTAATGCCGGGTTCTTGGCATCACCCCCATGTGCTGCTTTCCTCTGCTCCAGCCAAGGACTTGGAATCATATTTTTGGGCTCGTGGCTTTTATAAAATATGTAACGCTCCAGCATCTCGTGGCCACGTTCGAGCCGGGAGCCGGATGAGCTCTGACTCCCCAAAGCTTTGCCAGGCTCAGAATAGCTCCAAAATGTGACTTAATTGGAGGCTGCAGAAGGAGCTGCAGTTTCTCTGTGGTGCTGTTGAGAGCAGGGTGGGTTTGAGGTGGTGAAGGGGGGCAGCACGTGGTGCTGGACTGTGACTTGTCACCCTCATCCTCCCTGCCATGTCACTGAGTGCCACACACCCCACCTGCCACATCCAACTCTGCCTATCCTTTTCCTCCCCTTCAAAAATTCAAATCACATTGAATTCTGAGGGAACTTTGTTCATAGAATCGTAGAACAGTTTGGGTTGGAAAGGATCTTAAAGCTCATCTAATCCAACCCCTATTCCTGTGGTATCACAGGGACCAGGGAAGGAGCAGTGTGTGGATTTTGGAGTTCCCTGCAGTCCCAAGCACTCCAGAGGGGATGTGGCAGGTCGGGGGTCTCTGGCAGAGTGTCCCATACGTCATCCATCTATTCAGGCACAGCCCTGGCTCCCGTGGGGGCTGAGAGCTGCCTCCACTTCAGGAGATTGGAAATTTTTCATTTTGCCTGCTGGAGGAAATGAAATATTTAACACACTATTGGTGCTTTTTTTTCTTTCTATTTTTTTTAAGTTCCTTCATTACTGCGAGCTCCCAGGAAATGCCCTGTTCAGTGAGCCTGTGTTTTTCCTCCACAGAACCCCTGAGCAGCTCTAGGGAGTGCTCGTGAGGGATAAATGACATCAGGCACTGGGTGCTGATGGCACAAGGGGAGGGAAAGACCTGAGGCTTCTCTCTTTGAATCACAAAGATGAATTCCCAGCTCCCATAGGAGCAGAACTGGGGGAGCAGCTGCAGCAGGAACCCGGAGCCTCCTGTGCTGGGGTGGGCAGGGAGGGGGGAAATTCATACATGGAATGGTTTGGGTTGAGAGGGACCTGACAGACATCTCATCCTGGGCAGGGACACCTTCCACTAGACCAGGTCGCTCCAAGCCCTGTCCAGCCTGACCTTTAATTAATTAATTAATTAACTAACGAGGTCTGGACGTGGTTTGTAGCTGAGCTCAGGGCCTCACGTGCATCCCTCCCACCCCAAATTCCAACACTTCCAGCTTGGAGCCAGCGGTGGTGTCAGGGCTGGGTTTGGGAGTCGAGCAGGGAGGTTGGTCCAGGCTCAGCAGGACGGAGCTTGGCTGGGTTTGTGACCCCTTTCTTGGATTTCACTATGAAATAATGACATTCCCTTTGTGTTTCCACACATCTCCCAAGCTGGAGGAAGGGGGTGCTGGGACGCACCACGCAGTGTGCTTGTAAAGTGATGGCTCAAACCCACTTTGGGGGCTTTCCCTCCATAGAATATTGCTTTGGGGTGCAGCCCAGTGGCTGGGACCTGCCCCCACTAACCTGCCCTGGGGCTCTTTGGGTGTTTTATAGCAACCTGGCTGTGGGCCCAAGCTCCCAAAGTGGGAGAGCAGCCCTGGGGAGGGAAGGAGAGGAGCAGCCCCTGCCCCGTCACCCCAGGATCCTCTGCCCAGCAGCACCTGAACCAAAGGGGTTTGCTGGAACAGACAGAAATGTCTCACAGCTGTCAGTCACAGCTCTCCCTGGCTCCTGAGGAGGGATGCACAAACATCCCAGTTCCTAAATCAGTAACAAAGGAAGTGCAGCTCACCAGCTGCTCCGGGGCCGCCCCACCTCGGGATTGATGGGAATAAATGCATTTTAAAGATGAGAGAGCCAAATACTCAATGGGCTGGGTCTGCATCTCAGCCAGAGGGGAAGGAATGCACCTGGATGTGCCGCAAACACGTCATGGAAGAGGCCCAGCAGTGCTGTGGCAGCTGCTGTCGTCTCAGAAAAGTGGCTTTTATGGCTCAGACACGACTCAAAGGGACCATCTCAGTGCAGCTGACTTGGCTCTGCCTTGCCCTGTGCCATGGGACGTATGTGAGGCTTTGCACTGGGAATAGGCAGATATAAACCATTCTCGTTGGTCATCAAAAGGGCAAAAATAGCGTTGTTGTCACAGCTCAGCAGCGTGGTGATGAAATGTGTGGTACCCAAAACCAGCCTGTGGTTTGCTCTGGTAACTCAGCGTCAGCGTGAGCTGCACACAAAGCACGTGGGCAAGGCTGAGCCGGGGAGGCTTGAAAGCCACTTCTTAAGTGGAGGGGTTGAGCTCTCAGGTCGCAGTTTGTAGCCTGGTGCTTCTCTTGCACATTAATAAATTGCTTTTGAAAAGCCACTTCTCGCAGCCTCCGAGGTGATTTGCCTGAGCACAGAGGTACAGAACTGTGGTAGAAATAACACTGTAAATATTTGCTGGTTTTGAAGATGGAAAAAAAAACCACTTCCGTGTATCAAGTGTCACTTGACTGCAGATAATTGTGAAAAATCACCCGGTGAGGAAGGACCTGCCAGCACCGCTCTGCTCAGTGACCTTTCCCGGCATCAGAACGCCTGGAGCACTCGCTCTGACCTTTGGCTATGGAAATTCTCCTTTTGATCCTGACTCGAGATCTCCTAGATTCGTGCCTGACTTCTTTGTAGTCTCTTTTCCATGGCTTTGATCCGTCTTAATGTCTGATCTCCGCCAAGGCCACCTGGCTGCGAGGGGCTCTGCAAGCCCAGAGCTCCACAAAGCCGGTGACGCTCGGAGAAAAACATCCTGTGAGCCCCCAGAGGCTTTCACAAGGCGGGTTTTGCAAGCCCGCTGTGGTTTCAGATGTTTTCGTCTCCCTCGTGGCACGTGTGAGTCACAGACTGCCTGAGTGTGTGTGTGTGTCTGTGTGTTTGTGTGTGTGTGTGTGTCTGTGTGTCTGTGTGTGTCTGTGTGTCTGTGTGTTTGTGTGTCTGTGTGTGTCTGTGTGTCTGTGTGTCTGTGTCTCTGTGTGTGCAGCCTCTGCCTCCTCCAGAGGGGAGTGATCTGCACCCAAAAAGGGGCTCCTGGTTCATCTCCTCCCCCTGGACTTCTCAGGAAGCCCTGGGATGAAGGGAGCTGCCTGTTCTGGCTTTGGGGCTGCACTGAAAAGGGATGAAGGGGGGTTCTCAGTGCAGTCAAGAAGGAAAGAGGATGTTAAATCATTTCTGCGTCACACAGGACAGTAAATCGTTGCTTTTAACCTTTTACAAGAGCCAGGGTGTTGTCACAAGAGCTGCATGGGAAAAGGTGTTTCCTCCCTCTGATGGCAGAGCAGAGAAGGATGGAGAGTGCCAAGGAGTCACTGGGGTGGTGCTGTCAAAATCATCTGAGGCTTCCTTGGGGAAATTTGTGCTCTGAGTGTGTAAATATCTTCTGGCAGTGGGACCTGGTGCTTTGGAGCTGCCACACTTGAGATGTGACTGCCCTGGGAGAGGCAGTGGCAGAGCTGGAGCCACAGCTCTGGGGTCTCTCCCTGGAATGAAATCCACCTGGGATTATTTACTCGTGATGCCCTTTGTGTCCTGGCTCTTTGGGGACGGGGGCTTTGGGGATTTTTGGGGTCACAAGTCACAGCATGAAGAGTGTCAGTCCTTCCCAGGGAGCAGCTCCCACACTTGGGGTGGTACAGGGGAGACACAAAAAGCCCACAAGGCTTCAGTGCAAGTTTCACTCCTGTACACACTGGGAATCCAGCTGTTCCTGTACCCACTGAAGCTGCTGTGGGGTTAATTTTCTCAGTGAGGTCCGTACGTTTTCCTTTGGGCCCAAATACCCTCAGTATCATTGTCCTGCAAGCTGCAGAAACCCACGAGTGGCTGGGCGAGATACACCCCGATCCCTGCCCTGCCAGACACCCCGCCTGGGCTCTGAACCCTCCAGAGACAACACTTATCTGTCCCCAAAATAACACTTGTTGTGACTCAGATATGTCCTTGTTTATTACCCATCCCATATCTGGTGTCTTTTTAGACCCTGCTCAAGAAATTCCTGCCTGGGAGGGTGGGGAGGGCCTGGCACAGGTTGTCCAGAGAAGCTGTGGCTGTCCCATCCCTGGAAGTGTCCAAGGCCAGGCTGGATGTGGCTTGGAGCACCCTGGGATAGTGGAAGTGTCCCTGCCCATGGCAGGGGGTGGAACTGGATGTGGTTGAAACTGGACGGTCTTGAAGGTCCCTTCCAACCCAACCCATTCCATGATTTTATGACTCTGTGATTGTCACCTCTCTGCCACCACAGCCTGGAGTCCTCCCCAGCAGTGACACCACCCATTGCCTGGAAAGCTGATTTAACCTTCCTTGAAATTCCCAGTTTCCCTGTTTGTCTCCTTGGCTCTCGTTAGGAAGCAGAGCCTTGCAAACTGCCTTTTTTTAGACCTCTTGAGTTTCTCCCTCCCCACTTCCTGTGTATTTTCTTCATGCAGAATATAACTGCTGCTTTTTTGGGCTCTTTTCTGCAGCCTCCCTTCATCTGGGAGCCTTTTTAATGTTTTTTTCATGGCTGAACCCTCTCAAAGGCTGCAGCCGGGATCCAGATGAGGCTGCAGCGCTGACTTACATAAGGTGTTACCATTTTTGGGGTATTCTCCATCCTGCCCCTCATGATCCTCACATCTTGTTTGCAGCTGCAGGCTTTCTTGGGGTCAGAGAATCCACAATATCCTGGGTTGGAAGCCAAGCAGGTAGCACAGAGTGCTGCCTGCCTTTCCAGAAAGAGGCCTTGGTCTAAACTTTGGAAAGGTTTGATGGTTTAAAGCAATCCCCTCTGGAATCCATCCCAGTGGGTTCATTGCTGCTGAGCCCTCGTTTCACACTTGGTTGCACACGTTGAAATCCCTCTGGTTTGTTGTCATGAAAATCAGGCAATTACTGTGCTGGCTTTGCCATCCCTACCCAGAGTTTGCTTCCAAAAAAGAGCTTATTTCCCATTCCATGATGGCATTCGCTGCATCCATGAGGCAGCACCTCATTTAAAGACCCTGGGAAATCTGCACAAAGCCCTGATCCATCCAAGCCTGTCAGTGATGGTGCTGCAGCTCTGGAGCTCCCCATCCGTGCTTGGTGCTGCTGTCCCAGGTCACAGAGAATTCCCAGCTCCCCATCCCTGCTTGGTGCCGCTGTCCCAGGTCACAGAGAGTTCCCAGCTCCCCATCCCTGCTTGGTGCCGCTGTCCCAGGTCGCAGAGAATTCCCAGCTCCCCATCCCTGCTTGGTGCCGCTGTCCCAGGTCACAGAGAATTCCCAGCTCCCCATCCCTGCTTGGTGCCACTGTCCCAGGTCACAGAGAATTCCCAGCTCCCCATTCCTGGTTGGTGCTGCTGTCCCAGGTCACAGGGTGTTCCCAGCTCCCCATCCCACTGTGCTCCAGGATGGAGCTCACAGCTGCCATTGGAGAATGTCTCATCGATGAGTCTTTGCTGTGTTTTCATGCCTCTTACAGCTCCTTGCAGGGCACTCCAGGTCACCTGGGCTTGCTCTTAAGCATGGAATCATGGAATGGTTTGGGTTGGAAGGGACCTTAAAGCCCATCCAGTCCCACCCCTGCCATGGACAGGGACACCTTCCACTCTCCCAGGTTGCTCCAAGCCCCGTTCAGCCTGGCATCTCCTGTGTTTAACATTTATTTAACAACACATTTATTCAGCTTCCCAGCCTTACACCCTTTGTCTTCACCACAACTCCCTCTGATCCTCCTGCACTCCTTCCCTTCCCCGTTTCCTTCCCACGGCGTGTGGGTGCCGTGGCTGCTGCCGTGCAGCTCTGACAGATGTCTGTGGCCATTTCTGCGCCGCTTGCCTTGTGTTTCCCCCGAGGTCCTGGGTTAAATGCTCAGTCAAAACTCTCCTATTTCATGGGCCAGCGATCTGCTTCCACTCGGAGTCCTCCCTTCTCCTCTGGTTTCCCTTTTGCCGGCGTTGCCCCCGTGCCTGCTCAGCTCCTGCGGTGTGTCCCAGGCTGCCGTGGCTCTGGGGTCTCTCCCACACGCAGACCCTGCTCACGTGGGGCTCCCCGTGCCCTGCACACGCCTGTGCTCCCGCCCGGGGCCGTTTGTGCCTCCAGGGTGAGCCAGGAGAGCGAGGGGAGCTGGTGAAGGCACTTTGGGTGCTGGGATGGGCCGAGGTAGAGGGAGGAAGAGAAGTCCCCGAGTCCTGCAGGGCTCACTGAGCCAGGAAAAGGCAAAGAGAAGCCCCAGCCCGCAGCAGAGGCTGGGATCAGCAGCTGTGGCTTGTTCTGCTCAGGTGGCAGGAGAGGATCTTTCCAGCCAAAAATATTCCCTGCAGTTGTTTGAAGAGCTGTGTTTGCAGAAAGCACCACCACCTTGGTGTTTATTCTAAGAATTATCGTGTGCTTCATTATTCCCGCGTGGTTCCCTGGCAGGGTGGGAGCAGCTCTGGGGTAGATCCCAACTTCTCCACAAAATCTCCCCTCCAGTTTTGCCTGGATGCTGGGGCTGGGGTTCCTCCCCTGGCAGTGCTCAGCCAGTGCTCGTATCTCACTGTCACTTCTGATGGAATCATTGTTAACAGTGAGTGGGATTATTTCCCAGGAGATGCCCGGCAGCAGCATCCGTCACTTTGTCCTGATGGACTCGACTTCCATCAGTGTTTGGTTACACCAGGGCTTGGTGAGGAGCCAGAGGCGCCATCGGCCAGGGCTGTGCCTGGTACCCACAGGGAATCATGGAACGGTTTGGATGGGAAGGGACCTTGAAGCTCATCCAGTCCCACTCTCTGCCACGGGCAGGGACACCTTCCACTAGCCCAGGTTGCTCCAAGCCCCTCCAACCTGGCCTTGGACGCTTCCAGGGATGGGGCAGCCACAGCTTCTCTGGGCAACCTGTGCCAGGGCCTCCCCACCCTCCCAGGGAACAATTCCTTCCCAATATCCCATCTGACCCTGCCCTCTGGCAGTGGGAAGCCATTCCCCTTGTCCTGTCTCTCCAGGCCCTTTTCCAAAGTCCCCAAAAGGTGATGGGACAGGGGTTTATGCCATGAAATCTCCTTTTCCAGCCCAAGTTTGATTGGAAGCAGGACTTGTCTCTGCCTTTGCTGCTGTCGGGGTCTTGCTGAGCATCACTGATCCCCAGAGGGTGTTTTTGTTGTGTGCTGCCCTGGTCTATGAAAGACTTCGTTGTCTTCCAAGATTTTTCTGGTCCGTCTCCATCTCAGCCCCTTCCTTTGGGATCTCAATTCTGCAGGAGCTTGGGGAAGCACCTCCCCAGCTGAGCCGTTCGGAGCAGTGGGATTGGGAATGTCTCAGTCCGGTTTCCTGGCTGGTGCAGCAGCTGTTCTCTGGCCCTTGGGGTCCCTAAACAAACGTGGGGAGCCCAGGGCAGGCAGCAGCTGCCGCCCCCTCTGCCACCACTGCAGCAGGAGCGAGGCTGCTCTTCCCCCCGGGCTGGAAACCAGACGGGAATTTCCTCCAGCTCTCCCTCGCTGGCCTCGGACCAAGCGCCGGAGCAGCGGCCAAGAGTGCCCAGGTGCCGGCAGGTCCAGCTGCTGGTGGAGCCGGTGGCAGGGTTGGCATCGAGGGGCCCAGCGGTGACACAAGGAGGGCTTTGTCAGCCCTGTGCACCCGCAGATCCCTGGGGATTGCTCCCTCCAGGAGCTGTCCTGCTCCCCCGGCAAGGGGCTTTGAGGCTGGAACCTCGCTTGAAGACAACCAGCATGTGATGAGCGAAGGAGTGTTGGGAAGGTGGGATCTGGGAAGCGTGAGAGGGGGAGGGAAGCCCTGATTTAACGGAATTGTCACACGTGGCAAAGGTCAGAGCGTCTTTTCCAGATTCCTCCATCCCAGGACAGTGGTACCTTCACATAAACCTGTCTTTAGTTGATCCCCTCATCCCAGCGGGATCTGAAACCTGGACAGATCCAGCTTCCTGCTGCAGGTCCCACGGCCACAGGGCATCCAGGACTTCCAGCTTTCCATGCCTGGGTGCTGCTTGGGGTCAAAATTCAGGTTATTGACATCTCTCTCCCCAGATCCTCTGCCTTGTCACCCAGAACTTGCTGAGAACTCTGGGAGAGGAAAGTCCTTCGCCCTTATCCCTGTTAGGAACACTTGATGCTAAACCTCTTCCCAAGCATGTGGGGACAGGGATCTCAGAGAGGCTCCTCTGCCTGTGCAGCTCATTCTGCTAAGACACAGTAAAAATAGCAAACTAAGCTGGGATTGCAGCCTCGGCTCACCCAGGCAGGAGTAAATAAGCATTAAATACCTGGGACAACATGAGGGCTTTGTGGGCTGTGCCCTGCCAGCCCTCTCCAACCAACCAAGGATTTTTCTGGAAGTGGTGAAAATCTTCACTGTTTGGGAACTGCATAAAAATGTGGCTTAAGGGATGTGACACAGAGAGTCTGTTACAAAAACTGCACAAAGGACTTTGGCTGTGGCAGTGGAAATACTGAAATAGCTCAGGCAAGGCAGGACCTGGGATCTGGAAACCAAACACGGGGAATGGGATCCCAGCACATCCTCCCCAAGGTGTTTGGAGCATGCAGAGAGGCAGTGGAGTCAATGTCAACAAGTCTTTAAATCACTCAGTATTATACTGAAAGTGCTGGAAATTTGGGAATTTGAAGTGTGGGTGAGGTCACAGGAGACAATTCCCAAAGGCCAAGTCCCTGGGTAGCTCTTCCCACTGGTGGCGGCTCAGGGGGATGGATCTGCTGCAGGTGTTTCTCCTGCTGATCCGCTCTCCTGGGGGATCTCCTGGGATTCTTGGCTGGTCCCAAGGAATCGTGGCTGGAGCTGGTGCATCAACTTGGCCTCGGCTCCATCCGAGCCCCTGGAGCAGCCGGGCCATCCGTGGGGGCTGTGGCAATGCTGGGTTCTTCACTTTCTCATGGAAAACGTGCCCTGGGCAGTGGTGGGGTTCTCATCCCTGGAGGGATTTAAAAGCCATGTGGATGTGGCACTCTGGGGACGTGGCCTTGGCAGTGCTGGGGGAGCGGTTGGACTCGATGATCTCAGAGGGCTTTTTGAAGCAAAATGATTCAGTGATTCATGATTCCTGTGCTTATGGCACAGGGAACATGATTTGGGATCTAGGGCAGGGGCCTTTATGGCCTTTAGCAAAGGGGGACATCCTTGTATCCCTGTCCTTGCCTTGGCCAGAGCAGGGGTGGGCAGGCCCCGGCCATGCTGTCCTCGTGTCCCCACCGGCAGTGACCCAAACAGCCAAGGACAAACCAACGTGGGTGGCACAAACTCCTGATTCGCTCGTGGGAGTCATTTGTAGCGCCAGAACTGGGTTAAGGGGTTAAAAAGCTGCAGGGACACGGTTTTGTCCCAGCCGTGCTCAGCAGCCAGGTCAGTCTGTCCATCTGGAGAGGGAACAGGGAGCAACCACCACCCCACGTGTGACTCCTTCAACTGTTCTGGGCTGTGTTTCAGCTCAGAGCTGAGCCCAGGNCTCCTGACTCTGTGCCTTTTCCCGGCAGGGAGAAGCGCGCTCTGCACGTCAGCGTCACCAACCCGGTGCAGTGCAGCCTGCACGGCAGGAAATGCACCGTCTCTGTGGAGACCAAGATTAACCAATCCCAACCGGATTTCACCAAGCACCGCTCCGGCTTCGTCCTCTGCGNCATCCGTGGGGGCTGTGGCAATGCTGGGTTCTTCACTTTCTCATGGAAAACGTGCCCTGGGCAGTGGTGGGGTTCTCATCCCTGGAGGGATTTAAAAGCCATGTGGATGTGGCACTCTGGGGACGTGGCCTTGGCAGTGCTGGGGGAGCGGTTGGACTCGATGATCTCAGAGGGCTTTTTGAAGCAAAATGATTCAGTGATTCATGATTCCTCTGCGTACGGCACAGGAAACATGATTTGGGATCTAGGGCAGGGGCCTTTATGGCCTTTAGCAAAGGGGGACATCCTTGTATCCCTGTCCTTGCCTTGGCCAGAGCAGGGGTGGGCAGGCCCCGGCCATGCTGTCCTCGTGTCCCCACCGGCAGTGACCCAAACAGCCAAGGACAAACCAACGTGGGTGGCACAAACTCCTGATTCGCTCGTGGGAGTCATTTGTAGCGCCAGAACTGGGTTAAGGGGTTAAAAAGCTGCAGGGACACGGTTTTGTCCCAGCCGTGCTCAGCAGCCAGGTCAGTCTGTCCATCTGGAGAGGGAACAGGGAGCAACCACCACCCCACGTGTGACTCCTTCAACTGTTCTGGGCTGTGTTTCAGCTCAGAGCTGAGCCCAGGGAACGTCCCTGTCACTGCTGCAGGCACAGAGCTGGGAGGGGTCACTGCTGGGGTCATTTGGTGAGCGGTGGCCGAGGTGGCAGCAGCCCCCAGCCCCTCTGACCCGGCCTTGCTCTGCCCGTGGAGCCGTGTCCTCCCACTGGCACCGATCCCGATCCCAGAGTTCCCGAGTGGGAGGCTTCACGAGCAGGAGCCCAAAGCCGGGCTCAGAGCTGAGTTCTGGGATGGCTGCAGGATGTGCCTGACCCAAAAACGCCTCTCCCAGCCTTGGCCCCCCCCATCCCATCCCATCCCATCCCATCC